>BCJD01000003.1:629790-938112 GCA_001600195.1 Yarrowia keelungensis | reverse complement strand
AAGTACCCGTAGTTTATGGCATAAAGTACCCGTAGTTTATGGCATAAAGTACCCGTAGTTTATGGCATAAAGTACCCGTAGTTTATGGCATAAAGCGTATGCCGAAGGCATACGCATACACAAACCCTGACTAACCCTGACTCTTGATCCGCTGTGCTTGATAGAGATAGAGCCCATTTGAGCTTACTCGCATAGCAGTCAAAAATATCACTCCACTGGCATTGTTAAAAGCGTTCCTAAGTTCTACTATTTCACTAATATATGCTTCTCTCGTATTCACTAAACGAATACGACCATCACACTTCATAGATGCACAGAAATTACTCTTCTAGGACTCATCAAACTCTACAATCTCTATCTATGCAATATTGATTTTCTATTCTCAGCTTCCTACTGCGCACCATCCACCTTCTGCTTCTTCGCTGGTGGCTGTCCCTCTTGCTCGCAAGCTGCCTTCAGAGCAGTCCACTGTTTTGCATACTCTCCTTCAGGATGGATCTCCACCGTTGTCGGGTCCACGTGCAAGTATCTCCAGTAAGGATGAAAGTCGCTTGGAGACAGTTTTCTGGCCTGCATTATTTCACTTAGCCGGTGCTCACAGGGGTAGGCCAAAACTGTTCTGTTGTTGCAGTCGCAGCGAGAAGAGCTCGGCTGTTTGTCAACGAGGTCTTTGGCCTGGTCCATAACTTCGGACGAAATGATCCCCACGCAGTCAGCCACACGGTCGCTGAGACCCGTCTTGTTAGGGTCTTTCTTGGCCCCATGACGTTTCGCCAGGTCCTCGTACCGGTCCTTGAAGTGATGCAGCACGTCTCGGATCATCTCAAACACACTAAAGTGGGTGTCCTTGGTTTCCCAGTCTTCGACGTAGTCGCTGGTACCCCACAGGCCGAAATGAAGATGTTCGTCTTTGTAGAAAGGCAGAATTCTCGGTGCGTACTCCTCCATGGTTTCGAGAAAGTCCCTCACGCCGCCCCTGGAGTTGCTTTTGGAAGAAGTGTAGTTGAACATGATTCGATCGACATCGTGCTCGTCTTCGGCTTCGCAAACACTCCCCCATGCACTCATGCATGAGCTATAAGTGCCCCTGGAAGCCTCCTTTTGCGCCAGCTCATATCCAGCCTCGTAGCCCATGAAGACGAATGCTTTTGGAAACGCCTTCTCGCACTCATCCGCACACCGTGCAGAACTTTCGGTCTGGATAAATGTGGGGTAGGGCACATGGTGCTCGTCCATCAGACCCTTGAGCTGTTTGAACAGCCAGTTCCATGTTTCACAGACAATGGAGTACTGTGGGTAGTGTCTCTCTACCACACATGCAGCAATGGGGAATGCGGTGTTCTCACAATCGACACCCTTGAACACCACCAGCTGCTGGTACTTGCCGGCAACTGGAACAGCCTTGTGCTCTTGCAACATCATCACATTATGGTACGTCTTCCACAGCTTTTGGCCCTGGGTGTGGGCAATGAAGATGGAGTTGGGAGTGGGTTTGTCTCGAAAGTGGTACTGAACCCGCAAAAAGGGAGCCTGAAACAGCTTCTCGATGGCTTGGTGAGGCGTACCGCCTTCCAGACGAGCGACTTTCAGGTCCTTGAGAGTCTTGATAATCGCCTCTTTCGTGTAGTTCTCTCTAGGAGTCCACTTTTCGGCCACCTTGACCAACTCATCGAACCCCTTTGTGCGCTTGAGACGATCCAGTTTGGCAGTCTCGGAAACGTCACGTGTTCCAAACAGAGCCTCCATGTCGATACCGTGAGTGTCCGTGTCTTCATCTTCAGCGAGGAGCTTGGGGTACCGTCGCGGAGGATGGTTGTGTACTGAGGGCTGGCTAATAAACTTGATAATGTTGTCTACAATAACGACATTGAACTCGCAGCCTTCACAGTCGCACTTGAGATAAGCCCCAATTTTGTCTCCGAGCTCAATTTCGACCCCGAAGTGAGGATGAGCGTGAAGCATCACGTTGACAATGGCCTCTTCGAGAGTTGGAAAGGAGGCCTTATCAAGAGACGTGTTCTGCGGCCAAGTTGGTGTGACTGGAGGGAAATCGATTTGGAGATTGTCTTTCAGGTTCTGGATACTCGACTCTTCCTTCACAATGGGGCGATCAAAAGGGTTGAATGACACAATCTCAGACATCTCGGTGAGAAGAGCCTTTACTTTGGCGACAAGTTCAACGGTGGGAGCTGTGGGAGCTGTACTAGAAGCTGTGCTAGGCGCTGTACTAGGCGCTGGAGAAGCTGTGGAAGCTGTGGAAGCTGTGGAAGCTGTGGAAGCTGTGGAAGCTGTGGAAGCTGTAGAAGCTGTAGAAGCTGTGGTAGGCGCAGTAGTAGAAACTGTAGTAGGCGCTGCAGTAGGCGTTGGAGTAGAAGCTGCAGTAGGCGCAGTAGTAGGCGCTGTGGACACCTGAGCTCTAGGAACATTCTGAGGTTGCACTGGAGCGGGAGCTTGGACTGGAGCTTGAGCTTGAACAGGAGCTTGAACAGGAGCAGCTGTCACTGGTACCGAAACTGCTGCTGCTGAGGTGTGTGTACCAGCTGAAGCACCGTCATCTGTCAGATCAACCACCTCAGGTGCACTGGGAGCTGGTCCTCGGTTTACAGGGTGTCCCGAATGTGCATGCTGTCCTTGATGGGGATTCTGCACACCTCCTGGTTGGTGCATGGGAAACTGCTGCTGACCTCCAACAGGTCCAGGATGAACGGTATTGCCCATATAGGGATGCTGCTGACCCACAACTGGTCCTGGGTGGATGTTCATTGACTCAAGTGGTCCTTGGTAAACAGTACCTTTAGCCAGTTCCAATGTACCGAGGTAAGGCAGAGGAGGAGTATGCTGAGGGTGCATCAGCTTGGGCAGTTGCACTGGAACTTGAACTTCGGTGCCCTGAGGACCCTTTTGAGAGACGTAAACCGTCACCATTTCCGGAGGAGGTTGGAACCCTGAAACATTTCTAATAAAACCGCATTGACCATCAAGAAGTTCAAGAACCCACGGCGATTGAGGTTCCAAGAAGATACTGCGCATGGCGTCAGGCAGTCTAGACGTTGTCAGTGGAGATTGTGGTCCTGCGTAGTTAAGAAAGCGGAACTGGTGCACTCGAATGAGGGCCGCGAAATACTGCACAAACTCGGGGATCAAGCTGGTGTCGATTGTCGGCAACAGAAACGAAATGTATCCAATCATATCGTTTTCAACCATGGCCAAATTCGGCAGCACATGCTTCAGGACAACTTCGGGGTCAAGACACTTGAGAATCGCCAAACAGCCGTTTGCCTGCACGGGGTTCATCCTTCTTGTTCTCAAAAAGTGCTCTATAGCGTCGACAGGGTTCGGGTAAGGCTGAGGAGTCCATCCGGAGTTATTAGCCGGTGGATTGACGCCCACTCGGAGCCAATATAAGTGGATATCGTTCAGCGAAGCCATGGTGACGCGTCGGGGTCGCGTAAGATCGATACTAAGAATAGGGATGAAATAAATCTAATATATCTGCACTGAACAACCTTAACGTATTCGATGAGCTTGGCAGTTGACAGGTCGTAACCAAAAGTACAGTAACAAGTTATACCTTCAATAACATGATTGAACACTTCACAGTCTACAATATACTTGCACATTACGGTAATACCGATTTACTAATTATAAAACTTCACACAATGTGGCTCGATCATAAGCCTATAGCCTCACGTCAGGAGACGCTTAGAGACATCGCTCCTCGAGCTTCATGTCGTTGTTGGGCTTGAGGCCAATGAGAGCTCGCATGAGGTTCTCGAGGGCGGCTCGCTGCTTGTTGAGACCGTTGACGGCGTCGTAGCCGGGTCGGGTCAGAGGAGCCTTGAGCCAGTAGGACAGGAAGGAGAGGACAGAGTGGAACTTCTGGAAGTCGCCCTCCTCGCCCTTCTTCTTGTACGAGACTCGGGACAGGAACTCGGCCATGATGACCAGATCGATGATCAGGGGGGTGGCCAGCAGAGAGTCCTCGCACACGTTGTGGATGGAGATGGTGTTGTGGCCACCGAGCATGAGCTCCGAGTGGTACTCGTCCATGGCGACCTTGGAGTCGCCGACAGCAGGCACGTACTTGATGACAATGCAGTGGTCCACAGAGTTGCCGTTCTTGTCGTTGTACAGCAGCTGGTTGGACTCGATCATGTCGTCAATGACGGAGGCCTTGGAGATCTCCTTGGATCGGAACTGCTGGGGAGCAGACAGGTTGAAGCCGTCGTTGTTACCGAGATGGTTGTACGAGGCAACGGACAGAGGCTTGATACCGGCGTCGACCAGGAACTGGGCCAGCACGGACTTGAGCTTGGTCTGGCCAGACTTGAAGTCGTCACCTCCAATGTAAGCGCCCTCTCGCTCGGCAAGCTCGATGCAGCCGGGAACAAAGGTGTTCTGGGGGGAACCGTTGATGTAGGGGACGCCCTCGAGGATGGAGGCGACGGCAAACACGGTGGAGGGGGCAATCTCGTCGTGGGACTCCTTAATGGACTTGAGGAGGTTGTCGGCAGTGTCGTTGACACCGTCGATCAGGCTGGCGTATCGCTCGGTGTTGGCGGTCCACAGAACAATCACCTTGTCGAGTCCGTTCTTCTCCTTGAACTCCCGGATATCCTTTCGGATGTGCTCGACGTGGGCCCACTTGTCGGAGCCCTCGATGACGTTGTCGGCTCGCTCGCCCTGGTTGGCAGCAATGAAGTCGGGGTAGTACACAGACTTCATGGGGGTGATGGGCTGCAGGTGCTTGGCCACCTGTCGCTGCAGGTCGTACTCCAGCACCTTGGCTCGCTTCATGGCATCAGCAAGGTTGAGGGAAGAGATATCCCAGCCGCCAATGACAAAGTCGTTGGGGTGCAGCATGGGCAGCACCTCGGAAAAGGGGGCGTAGACGTCCTTGCCGTCCTTGTCGACACCGAGCTTGAGGGTGGAGGCCTGGGTGACGGAGCCAAAGTAGTTGGGCTCAATCTCGCCGTTCTTGGTGTTGAACTTGATGTTGTGTCGGTTGGCAGCGACAGCGGCAGTCAGAGTGGTACCGTTGTTGCCTCCGAGACCGACAAGCATCAGACCGGTCTTGGGGACGGTCAGATCGACCTTGAACTCGTAGTCGGTGGCGGTGGGGGTCACCTCGTACTTGCCATCGGCGGTCTTGGACACAGTGGCATTGTCGTAGGTGTAGGTGGAGTACAGAGCTCCGTCCTTGATCTGGGTTCGATCGGTGTTGACGTGAACGGAGGTGATTCCGGACTTGGTGTGGGCACCGGGGTTGCCAGCAATGGTATCAGCAGAAGGGGACATGTTGATAGAGGTTGAAGTAATTTAGTTGAAGTTGCACTTAGTGATTTTAATACACTATTATTATCTCACCCGAACCGGAAGCAGGAGAAGAACGAGAAGACTGGAAGGGGTGGTGTGCGGAACCGAGAAGATTGGCAAACACTTTGGTAGCTTTGAGGGACTGCTAAGGGAAAATCTCTTAACAGAAAAAGGCGAAAATGTTTTACCGAACCAGAGGGGGGGTTATGAGAGTATATATAGTGGAGTGGGCTGATAGGGTTTAGGTTGTGTGTATGGGGTGGTGTAATGGGGGATTGTATTTGGGGGTGTTCTAGAGCTGCTGGAGACGGGAAACTCGGGAAATCTAATAAACCGAGTCTTCTGATCTGATTCCCGCTTTTGAAACCTCCAAGTTCCACCTCCATCACCCCCAAATACTCCCCCCCTTGATTGCTATAAACCCCTCCATCCCACATCTTTATCCAACTCTATTCACCAACCAATTGCACTCCTGCATCTCTCAGACGTGGCCGATAACGTGAAATCAGGAGTGCGTATGTTGAGCGGTATTGCTTGGTGTGGTTGTGGTAACGGTATTCTGGTTACTCATCTACTATATCTTTCAACCACCACCGGATAAACTTCTTCTAGACGTTTTCACCACTTTTTTTCGCTTCTTTTTGCTCAAAATCCTGCCTCCAAATATCGCTCAAAGAAGACGGTTGGCTTCCTGTTGGGTCTCAACGGCAGGGTAAGTTTACTCCCCATGGGACGTGATAAACTTAAGTCAGGGAGTATACACAAGTCCGGTTCAGGTTTCGGACATAAACTAACCGAGCCGAAAAGCGGTGTTCCAGGGTGTTCCATGGCCCAGCAGGTGCTCCTGAATAGTGGATCCACTTATAGCGTGTTTGTTATGATCTCAGCAACCGTTTGTATGCTCTCCTATAGCTACCCCAGATTACTGATACGCCTCTGGTTTGACGTGAGACAAGCTGATGTTTCATTTCAAGGGGTCTTTTCTCACTTTTTTTTACACAAATTTCATTGTCACCCTTCACTAACACACCGCAAAGCCTCAGACTAACTCCGTAAACCCCTTTGATTGGCCAGCCTCCCCGGGAAATTACCGTCCGAGTTAAACCGGGGAGTGATGCATAGAGGCTGTGCAGTGAAGTGGTGAAGGAGAGGAGTGTAAGATGATGATAATCGCAAGGGTGAATAATTATAGTGAAATGAATATGGCTGATTATGTAACCGACATGAAGAGGTACCAGTACGAGTACTTGAGCTATAAGTATCCATCTAGACGGTCAATACCCTTCACGTACTTCGTACAACGCTCCCTCTTCCTCCTCTCCCTTCTATCTTCCGTCTCTCTTCCTTCTGTCTCCCTTGTCATTGCTGTCAATGGAGAATGAAGAGGAGCAGTGTTCTTAGAAGTCGGTTGGTATACAGCAAACAGTCCTGAGTATGACTAAGCGTTGTGGCAGTGTGGGTGAACTATTGCCACAAACACACAAACACACCCCTTCATACACTCACCCGTTTCTGTTACCTCGGCTTAGACCCGGGTATCACCATGAGGCACGTCTGTCAAGCGTCATCAAAGTGTAACACAAGATGCGGATAAGCCGGTATCGGGGGATAAGAAAGACAAGGACAATGAGAACAACAATGAGCTTTGTGGTATGTACGAGTACAACGTGTCTTTTCACGTGTCTTTGTCAAGGGGTCTAAGAGTTTTGTTTGTCGCCTACAGTAGTAACCCTGGCTAGTGTGCCTGACTGCTATCCGTATGAGACAGTGGGGCGGCGGGGTTGGATACTTTATGTCACCATACGAAAGTCTGAGAGAGGGTGGCTGAAAGAGAGATATCGTATCTTTCAAACTCTGTGGACAAGTGAGTTGACATATGGGGCACATTAATGTTTGGAAAGAGTCTCAAAGTGGACAATGAATGACAACTGAGAATCTCTGGTTATCCGTTGTTAGTGACTTTTAAATCAAAATAAAACTTTTAGACTGAACAGTGAAAAGTCTGGATCGAGGGGTTTGATTTTGCACTGAAACGCGATATACAGTAGTTATCTAGTTATACTGTAGACATGATGCTGTTCACCAAGTCAGCTCACTGTACATATCCCACTCCCACCATCACCAGATCCATCACCCCATCCCGTCTCTTTTCTTTTTCAACCTTCACCTCAAAAGTCATTTTAGTTGTCGATCATGTAACCTGGCACCAGGGTATAGGCAGCCATTTATGCCCTAAGAGGCGCCTCAAAGGCGGTTAAAGAACGCCCCCATACCCAGCGCCATCGTCAAATGTGGGGAAACGATCCCTGACACATTTGACAGCCCACAGACCCCAAAAACAGCCTTAACCCCTGCTCGCTGTCTCCTACTACACCTACAGTAGCCTGAAAAGTATGATAATCACCAAGGTTAAGATACTGTAGCAACATTCCATTGAATTGCCAGTCAGAGAAGAAGTACAATAGTGTCGTACCGACGGCCTCCGTCAGACCCACTCTTCCCTCCATATTGCCACGTAACACCTCTCGCCAAGTATCACATATTATCCCCTCTTGTCCATGGCACGGCTTTGGGTTGGGTTACCCGGCCGTGCTCACGAAGCTCATTTACGGGGTACATGTACTGTTCTGAGGCAATGCAATGTATATAGATAGAGGAGCGAAATGAGGCGATTTGGGGTCACGTGACGAGTATATACCAGCAGCGGCATCCGTATTTCCTCATCTTCCCCCTCCTGGCTTAGTAATCTCCCCTCTCGATATTATCCTCTCCACACATTGCGCTATCTCTTCCTGTACCCACTTCTCTCCTCCTAACCTTGTTTTCCACCTACTCCTATCGCGACATAGAACACGACGACAACAGACAGCAGAAGAAGAACACTTGAGGAACTACAGACTTGAAATACACCCGCGTATTTGTCACGTGTCATAGGTCACCTTCAACTACTACCCAGATAACGATTCAACTCATCTCTTTATCACATCCTCATTCTCACAACCACCCCCATGTCACTATCTATCCCTCTGTCCACTTCAGGACCGTCTCTACCTCCATCGCCGCCGCAAAACATCTCGTCGCTGGCGGCCGCTCTCAACGACGACTCGGGCAAGTCGCGGGCAGGTTCCCCTGCTTCTGTGTGTCCTAATTCGCCGCCGACTCCGCCGTTCAAGGAAGTCACCTGCCAGGGCGACATGGACCACATGGACGTGGAGGAGGAGCTGCTGGAGAGGCCAGCTGTGCAGTCCACCACCCAGCAGGACTTGCCGCCCACTCCAGCGGTGGCTGACGCTGTGTTGTCAACCAACACAGCTTCTGGCTTGTTGTCTCCTCCTCTCAGAAAGTCCTCTCTTTTGGACTCCGCCAACTGGTCGATTCTGACCCACTCGCCGCCAGTCATTGGAATCGACACAAAGACGCTCGTGGACGCCATCGACTTCCACTACTCGTCACGTCTCCCGCGTGTCGACAAAATGTTCCCCTGGTTGCACGGCCTTCACCCCAATAACGTCAACCAAAGAACGTTTCTGCACCCCAACCGACGGGTCAACAAGGAGTTCACGACGGAGTTCATCCCGAATAACTCGTCGTTTCCGGTTTCTCAAGGACCTGGAGCTTCTACACCGCTGCCCTCACATAAAGATATCCCCTCCGAGGTGCGGGGCCTGATCATCGTCAAGGCCAACAGAAGAGAGGTGGCCAACAATACCCCCGTGCAGTACAACGGATTTGGCCACGCAATGAAGGGCGAGACTCTCAGAGAAGCCCAGCACTCGGGTTCCATCATCGGAACCATCTTCCTGGAAGACTTTCTCGAGGGAGACGCCGAAAAGGAGGAGTTCCAGGACAAGTTCAAGTTTCTGGACGCGCCCGAGGGCATCTCGCTGCGAAAGTTCCAGATCCAGGTCGCCAAGTGGGCCGTCATTTCCGACATTGTGCTGTATGACTCGGCAGAAGGACTTACCCCTAGGTTGTTGAAACTCGCGGAGATCGTGTCTGGCGCTCAGCGACGGTTTGCCGCCGAAAACGACAAGCTCCATGAAGTCTACCGAACGTTTGTGTTCACAGACTCGATCACGCAGCTCGAACAGCAGGCGCCCCACACGGTAACCATGTCCCACAATCTGTCTCCGGATGAGATTGACGAACAGCGACTGAAAAACTGGGACGCTAACCTGCTTTTCCACGAGCGGGTGGAGATTTCCATGATGTCCACGGCAACCCCCATTGCCTGTGACGTGTGGCTTGGCAACACGACGGACTTTGACGCTTACACGGCGTCGTTGTCGGCTGCCAAACAGGCCAAACAGGCCAACAAGCTCCACGGAGACATTGACGCAGCAGCAGTCAAGGCGCCTGCAAACTGGGTGACCATCATTGACTGTCAGGAGAATGCACGGCTCGTTCCCCTGGCTGTTTTGGACCAGTACATCAGAGAGGCCGAGGCGTGTATTTTGAACCCTTCCAGACGTCTTTCGCCCCTGCAGCTTGGATTCCCGTCTTCAGGCTCGATTCCCATCCAGGCTCTGACCCCGGAAAACGTGTATTCCATCATCAACGTGTGCAAACTGATTTATCTGCGATCAAAATGCACCTACGGAGGTAAACCTGCGGCTTCTCTGGTGTTCTGCAACGATGGGTACACTGAGACGTCTCTCTTGGCGCTCATCTTCCTCATGTACTCCACTGGATGCCGGGCTCCTCAGGCTTGGGTTGATTTGCATGTCCAGTACAAACGTCCGTTCTTTTGTTTCCCCATTGACGTGACGGTGGCTTCTGCCCTGCAAACCGCCCTGCACAAGTACTCGCCTGCCTTGAACGAAAAGCTGTCTTCAGGCGCAGAGTACACGGGTATGCCTCCCAATCTCATGTTTCTGTCTGACGATGAAGAGAGTGGGTCTGTGAAGCATGAGGACTCGTGGTTCAGCCACTTTGACGGCTCTGTTCCTTCCCGAATCCTGCCTCATTTGTACCTCGGCTCTCTTGATCACGCCTCCAACCATGGTCTGATTCAGAAACTCGGCATCAAGCGAATTCTGTCTGTTGGCGAACCTGTTCCCTGGGCTATGGCTGAAGACGCAGATGAAGACGAGGAGATTGATCTGGAGGAGGAAGCGCGAAAGGTGGCCCATGACCCTGATCTTGTGAAGCTCGTTAGACAGACGCAGGAGCGAAGAGAGGCTCGAAAGCATCTTTCACGTGTCCTGTACGTGTCCAACATCCAGGACGACGGCATTGACGAGATCACCGACTCGTTGGCCCAGTGTCTGGACTTTTTGGACGAGGGATACCGGCTGGGCGAAATGACGCTGGTGCACTGCCGAGTGGGAGTCTCTCGTTCGGCCACGGTTTGCATTGCGGAGGTCATGAAGCGTCTGGGCGTCGGTCTGCCTCGCGCGTACCTGTTTGTGCGGGTGCGACGGCTGAATGTGATCATCCAGCCCAACCTGCGGCTCATGTACGAGCTGGTCAAGTGGGAGGAGCGGCATCGTGACCAGGGAGAAGGATGGCTGAGAGAGGTCGACTGGCACATTCTCTGCAGAGAGATTGCCAACATGAACCGGGTGTATATTCCCGAGTAAGGAGAAGGAGGAAAAGAGATTTATTTGGAGGAGATCATGTAATGGTTTTGTTTCTTGTTTTGATTATTTATAGGGATTGGCGTTAATAAACAGAGAATAATGGAAAACAGCTGTAGAGAGAGTAGGGAAGTGTAGTGATGGGGATGAGTGTTGAAGTAAGGTCTAAAACTGGTCAAAGCTGTTCAGAATCTTGATGGTGGTACTTCATGTCATGAGATATACACGAGGTCCATTGTTGTGGGTATTGTTTCGAAGCACTGTTCAAATTGGAGTGGCTAGAGTATTGAAGACCTGAATGACAGCAGGACAGCTGCTATCTCACTACAGTAGTTCATATAGCTATAGGGGAGCAGCTGCTACTGTGTCATTTAATAATGGCCTGGAGTTGGACTGGTCTTTAGTTTCTTGTGATATACTGAATACACTGAATGAGGACCTACTACAGTAACTTCGCTATTCACTGAACACAAATTATTGCTACAAGTCCCTGCACTTCATTTCATTCATTCCATACTTTCTTAGTCAGAGGTGTATTGATCCATGGCTTCTTTACATTATTCTTCTTCATGAGCATGTACTGTAGTTTGAATACATGCTCACTCAAGATAATGAGTCCACTGTTACTCGAAGCACTTCACTCATCTAGAGGCTCACAGCACCAGTCGAGATGTTTGTCTCTTCTTTGTTTTGAAGCAAACTCCTTCTTGCAGAGAGGGCACCGATACGAGATAGAAGACATGTTGGCAGCTGTAGAGGTGAATACTACAAGTAGGTGTCATGGCCATTATATACTGAGCCACACAACTTGATAAGTCGGTTTATATCTAGCATAATGGGGCTAGTATAATGAGGTTAGTAAAATGGGGCTAGAATAATGAGGCTTGTATGTATACCACAGTCTCACTCTATACAGACATTCATTGTGAGCCAGCGTATTGCCCCTTAGAGGAAGGACATGTAAAATTAACCCTCTGTATCATCATAACACTTTCAACAATACTCCAGGAAGATGTTACCATCTATCACTGTCCTAAACTCTCAAGACTTACTTTCATCACCAGATAGAGGCTTGAGGCTTACAATGTCCAACTGAAATGACCCTATAGCTAGTCTCTCAGTATTTACAACATCAACTTGTCTACTTGTATAAGGGTGACACTCCTCAGCCACTACTTCTACGCTGACCTCGGGTTACGCCCTCGCCCAGCTCCTTCTATGTATTACATCAGGTAAAGTACATACAAATACATGATTGTCTGGCAGCAGCACTACTGCCATGCTAGTCCTCCCCATTCTTTCCATCCCCTAAATAGCGTTCCTCTTGGTCATGTTGTCAAACCGCGAGAATGTGTAGCCGATGAAGGGCAGCTCGCTGGACCGGTCGCCTCGAGAGCTCTGCTGAGGGTACTCGGACACGTCTCCGAGCTCGTCGGTGGGGAAGTAGCTCGTGTCGGTGATACTGCTGAGTTTCGGCACAAACGGCGCGTTGAACTCGCGGATGGACGACCAGTCCACGCCCCGGAAGAAGGGATGCGATTTGATCTCGTTGGCGCCTCCAATGCGGCCCAGACGGTTCTCGGACGACGTCAACAGTCGTCGAATCAGGTCCTCGGACTCAGGCGACAGATGCACGTCGTCGGGGAACTGCAGCGTTTCCCGCCAGTTGATGATCTTGTGGTACGTCTCGCGGGGCTGCTCGGAGCAGAACGGCGGCCATCCGACCAGACACTCGAACATGATGGCGCCCAGCGACCACCAGTCGCACTCCTGGCCGTAGCCCTGATGCACAAAGATCTCGGGCGCAATGTAGTCGGGCGTGCCGACGGTGGAGTACGCCATGAGCCGCCGGTTTTTCCGCCACGTGGAAATCTGCTGCCGCATCGTCAGGTGGATCGAGTCGTAGGTCGACTGCCGGTTAGTGTTTTGGCTCTGCGGGGGTCCCATCTGTGTGGCTGGGTTTGAGGAGGACCCGTCCTTGAGCTTCTTCCAGTACGCCGACGAGTGCGTCTTGTGGAAGCCCGTGGAGAGACCGAAATCGGACAGCTTGATATGGCCCGTCTTGTCGATCAAGATATTGTCCGGCTTGATGTCTCTGTGGATGAATCCCAGCTTGTGGATCGCCTCGATGGCCAGCACGCATTCGGCAATGTAGAAGCGGGTGATGTCTTCGCTGAACACGTCGTACTTGATGAGCATGGTCATGAGGTCGCCTCCGGGCAGAAACTCCATGATCAGGTACAGGTACTGGTCGTCCTGGAAGGAGTAGTACAGCGAGACGATCCAGGGCGAGTCCGAGTCCGCCAGCACGTCCCGCTCGGCCTTGACGTGGGCCCACTGCTCCTTCATGTCCATTTCCTTCTTGAGCATGGTTTTCATGGCGTAGATTTTGCCATTGTCGCGCTTCTGCACGAGCCGCACCTCGCCAAACGCTCCCTTTCCAATCACCTTGACGGTCACAAAGTCGTCGAGACACAGCCGAGTTCGCCGCAGCCGCAGGTACGACGTTTCCTTCTTGCCGTAGTTGGTGAGCACCCGGTTACGTCGCTCCTCGGACGTGGCCTGGTCAATCGAGGCCTCAGCCGCGGTTTTTCGCGCATGCCGGTCGATCGCGTGCTGCACAATCGTCTTGTAGTAGTGGCTCACGACCTGGGTGGTGTTGTGGGCCCTGTTCTGAGCCGTCTTGGACAGCAGATCGGGACGGGGCGTAAAGTTGACGTAGTCACTGGGCTGCTGTTGTTGCTGTTGTTGTTGCTGCGCAAAGTGCTGCTGCTGCTGCTGCTGCGAGTACTGCTGGTGTTGCTGCTGATGCTGCTGTTGCACCTGGTTGAACTGCTGCTGCGAAAACTGCTGCTGCTGGTCGAGCGACGTGTTGGACTGGTTTGTGTTCTGCTGATACAGCCCTGACGGAGGCGGCATGAGGTTGTGGGGCTGCTGCGACCCGTACGCGGGCTGGCCTGGCGCCCACTTGTCTGTCATTTGAAGATGTGTAGAGTGTGTGGTGTGGAGGTGTGGAGGAGTATCTGCTTGTCAAGTTTTAGCCCTGTCTTGCCTCTAACTATACTTGAGACTATCTGCTGCAACTGTGGGATGCGTAAAAGGGGTTGGGTTAGGTGACGTGGAATTATGCAGGAGAAAAGGTTATCTCAAGAGTGACAAGATGTGAATGTGAGAGTGGCAAAGAGATGGTGTGGGCATATATAGACGTTTCCGGCTTTGCGTATATTATAAGGCTCTTCCTTTTTCCCGGTTGTCTTGCTTTTCACTTGCTATCAATTTCGTCTAACGCGTAATACTGGTATTACTGAGAATAAGGTCCGTGTGGCAGAGGGGCAGGCCATACGGTGGGTGACTAAGCCATGTTTGAGTAAATCTGAATACTCTATCTTGCTCTTCTCGGCATTCTCATCACGTCCCTTCTTTTCTTTTATTTTTCCCAATTTTTCCCGATTTTCCACAATTCTTCTCAACTGTCCTCCACTTGACATTTCCTCATCTAAAAGAAAAAGCAACTTGAGGCTAAAAATACGGCCTCAAATAGAAGCCGATATTAAACGAAGATACCGAGCACCCATTGGCCGATAACAGCCGGCCGTGGGGCCCCCAGCTCCTGCCCAGACCAATATCTGCACCCACCACCCCTGCAACGTGCTTCTCGCTACGTGACCGTTGTACGTGGCCTAATAATAGTTTGTAGTGTCGATCCACGCGTATGGACGACAACTTCACGAGCAGCCGTCGTACCACAGATCTGAGACAGGAGGTGGATGAGGGCGGTCCAAATACGTCGTAGCGGGATTTTAAGCAGTATCAAGGGTCGATTCGTGATGTTGGGGGGGTTCAGATTGTGTAGTCGACGAAAAACGCAGAAAAGTGCGTCATAGACACGTGAGGAATCGCCCATTGGGTAAAATGATCGTCCCGAATCGAACGGTGAACTCCGCGTGGCTCTGGCTCTTCTGTAGCGTCGGTAGTGGGGTGTGGTTGGTGTGTACGGTTTTTCTGAGTATGCTATGGATATGAACAGGCTAATTTTACGAGATATGTGGTATATCCCTATATCATTGTGCTCTTGGAAACTTCAGAATTCGAATGGTACAGTTCGTTTTCTTCTGGGGTTTCTTTTGGTGTACTTCATGGAAATGTCAATGTATGGTTGACTCTTTGAAGCGACATAAAACTCGCCATGTACCTCAAGGAGATCAAAAAAGCCGCCATATGATCATTTCCGTCATTATTAATCGACTGGTAAAGTCACCTTGACTCTACTTATTCTGTATTGTTTTTGGCGATGTCTTCATTACTTACTGCTGAGTCAGAATACATGACGTCCAACTTCAAAAACGAAGAACACAACTAATGTGAGACTTCAGTATACCATTCGGGTCGCCTGATTCTCAGCTTTCCAGCGGTATCACTATTGGCCCTATATTCTCAGTTATTCCACTACTACTCCATTTCCACCTCGTATCACATATAAATCACATTATCCAACTATAGTTATATACCTGCTCCCTCCATCTATGCCAAATCCGTCTTCTCGTTTATAAATACTAACTAGCCTTGTCAATCTCCTCCAGTCTGGCCAGCACGACCTTTTTACTAGTTTCCTCCAGCTCTCCAGCGAGGAAAACCTCGTCCAAAATCGCATACACCTTGTAGAAGTTGAAGACGAGATCCAGCTCGCACACATTGCCAAAAAACGTGTCCAGCACCTCGACAAACAGATGGATCGCCTCGAGGTAGAACAGCTCGTTGTCTGACTCGTCGACCACGATGCAGAAAAACAGCCCCGCGTACCGTCTGTAGATGACCTTGTAGTTGCCCAGCTCGACGAAATTGCTCTGGTATCGCTGATCTCGAGCAGCTACCAGCCGATGCACCTCTCCCATGAGTTTGATTTTTTCCGAGTCCTGGGTTAGCAGTGGGGGTGAGAGTGGTATGGTTGTGTTCGCAAGAGCCGTGCGAATCGATTGGTGGTGGTTTCGTTCACATTGGATGAGAACTGACGGACTTAACCGGTATCTTCGATGTCCTCCCCTCCTTAAGCACTCACCGAATAGGCATTGTACCACTTGGCAAGTCGCGTTTTGCCCTGCCGATTCTGCACCAAAATGTACTGAAGCACCATTTTGTCCGTTTGTGTCGCGCAAATTCAGGCCACGGATCTGTCAGAGAAGTGTCTCGCTTTCGTGTCTTGCAGAGTGCTACAGCTAACCCTGCATGAGGTAATTAAGGGGTGCTTAGTAAGCCGGATGACATGGGTAGAAACAGATCATGTGAGGGGGTAACCGGGTTCTGTGTAGTAGGTTGTTGATGATTGTGCTTCTTCTATTCGTTTTACGTGTCCCCTTCTTCTAGCAGTGTGTTGTGGTACAGTATCTCGTCTTGTACTTTTGGATCATGCAGTGTGCACGTGAGGTGGAGTGTTAGGGGATACGTGTTTGGGGGTGATGGAGAGGTATTTGAGTGAAGGAATTTTGAGGGCGTGTTATTCGGAAGTGTCCGGGTGGGATTATGGGGATTCTTTTCAATTTTGGTGATTTATGACTGAATATGAGACCCTGTTGTAACACCTGATTAGGGACGTTATATGGAGATGTCCTTGGTGATTGGAGAAACTTGACGGATTACTAATCTTGACAGAAGCGATAAATGGATTGAACCAATGGCACATCTGCGCTTAAGTCGTTTATAAGACCAGAAATAGCTGCCTTTGTATTTTCTCTCATTTATTTTCATTTTTTGTGATTTACAGACGAAATTATACCTAATACATGGATAACACCAGCATAGATCAAGGTAGATACAGTGACCATGCCAGATAAACACTTCTTTGAGAAAAGCTACACGCTGGGGAATATTCATCTGTCGTGATGATCTCGCATTTATCCGTATTTGTTTCGTATTATCATCAATTCAAGACTTGGTTGACATCATGCAATCCATAGGCAATGGGATTGATTTTGAAGAACTCCATCAAATAGCTGAAACGAACGAAGAAACACATAGGAGACGCATACAGCATCCATATTCGTACTCTTGACACTCCTGATACTCTTGAATCTGTCCAGAGGGTCGCTTACATAATCACCACACTCTTCATACACTAGACAATGCTTACTAAGCAAACACATTGCTCCATATTGAGACCTGTAGAGCACATATATATAAAAGACCTGAGAATATAATTGAATACGAGATGAGAATCACATTGGATCTTTTAGATACTCCACAACACTATTTTCAAGCAAGTTTGGAGGTGTTTTCAGGTCCGACCATGGATGAGAACAAGGCCAGTATCTCAGAAATTAAAGGAGACATAGAAGAATATAAAGCATATAAGCATAATGAGACAGACCATATGAATCCGATTATATACTCAAATCTCTCTCTGGAGCTCTGTAGCTCGAGTTTTGGACGATTACAGGGTGAGGTCAAGAAAATTAATGTGACAAATACTCTAAATTTTGTATGACAGGATAGAACAAAAAGTTGATATTCAGAATCTCCTCATCGAGAGCTTCATTTTGATATAGATATGTAGGCTATATCTCTCTCTATCAAGCAGGGCGAAGAAAACGGGGAAAAATCTGGATCTCACATTTCCCACCGCAAACTGCCCCTTAAAACGCCACGAATTAATTGACAATTTGGCGACCTTATCCGGGTTAAGGTTTTGGAGGTATGGAGGAGTGTGAGAAGTGGAAGAAGTGGGTGGTGAGAGGGAGAATAAGTGAGAATGAACTTGAGTGAAATGTTTTGCACAAAATAATAGGCTTCAAGCATTGTGGAAATCAACTCTAGGAGGATTTTCCTGTTACATTCGAGTCAGTATGATGTATGCAAGTCTGCTCCATCGAGTAATGGGTTTGTGGAGTGATACTGTACTGAGAAGTGTTCAAATACATTCCTGGAGTTGATAGATGTGCTCTTAGGAGTCACAGAGAGTTCCCGATAGCTTTTTTATTTGTCAGAATTACTCTAGGTGGCACCGTAGAGTGAACTGACAATGCAGTGACAGAGAGGCAGCTTTATAAGGAGGATCAAATGATCATACAGTCTCTTCATTTGTACACGCTCTTGGATTTTTTTATCTTCTCGCTTACTGAATATAGGTGCAGGTTAGAACGTACAGCTGGCACTACCGGTATTAGCCCCATAGACATCTCAAACATCCCAGAGTGCTCATGGGTACAGTAGTGATGGAATCCAGAGTCACAGGCTCATAAGCATTCTAGAAGGTGCAAGTACATCTCTCAGACGTGTGGTGTGAGCTCATGACCTTGACTATAGACTATTCGTCGAGACGACCACAAGTACAAGACACACCTTCACCTCTCCCAAGAAGCATACCATGAGCGAGCTCACATAGTTTCCCAGTCCTCAGTTGGCTCAGCCTGTTATACAGTCCGAGAGAAGTCAGCGATGCTGTTTGTATTCACTCTGCCATATCTTCAATCAGGCTTAGTCACTTCATGGGCATCCCTTCGCTACACTCAGGCTATGCTAAGGCGAGAAGTCGTTCCAAGTATAGTACTGTACCCTTGGCTTAGTCACTATGAGAATACACTCTTCGATATGTTGGGGCTATAGGTCACTCTAGAGACACACCCTTCGCTATGCTGAGACTGTAGTCAGCCTTCATGGTTAGTCACCCTATGGACATACACTGAGCATGGTTCAGTAGAAGTTCTGCAACAGCGTTCCCTTCACTGTGTTCAGGATGATGTTCCACTATAACATGCTATTCGTCCGGTATGCGTCTACTATCGTACCGGTAGTCTCGCTTCGCTCATCTTAGTCACTCTAAGAACATTCAGCCTTCGCTTCCCTCTGTTATCTACAGATTAACAATTCTCACTTTGCTCAGGATTAGTCACTCTATGGACATGCTCTATTCACCACTTCCAAGGACACAGCCTGCACTTCGCTCAGACTATTGGTCAGTCTAGGAACATACCCTTCACTGCTGACCATTCAGAACATGGTCTTTAGTTGAATAGTCCTCGCTTTGCGCAGGCTAGTCACTCCATGACACAACTTCACTCGAAGAACATACCCTTACGCTCAGGATACAAAGAGTCTCTCTATGAACATACCCTTCGCTACGCTCGGTTATGTTCAGGACTATTCACTCTAAGAACACACCCTTCGCTACGCTCGGTTATGTTCAGGATACTTCTACTCTCAGTCTTCGCTTCGCTCAGACTGCTCAGACTACTTACAAATACCTCGCTTCGCTCGGTATTTTAACACATGTGCAATATTTTAATTTTACAAGACCCAAGCAAGAGCGCTTAGAACTGGAGGGCCTGGCCCTTCTGCTTCTTGTCTCCACCAAGCTCGAAGTGCTTGCATCGCTTGAGGGCGAGCTGCATCTTGACCTTGCACTTGACACACTCGAGTCGCAGAACAACCTTCTTGGTGGTCTTGGCCTTCTTGTGGAAAATCTGCTTGGTCTGACCTCCGTAACCGGACTGCTTTCGGTCGTATCGTCGCTTACCCTGGGCGTACAGAGAAGCCTTGCCGGCCTTGTACTGGGTCACCTTGTGCTGGGTGTGCTTTCGGCACTCCTTGCCCTTGCAGTAAGTGTTTCTAGTCTTGGGGATGTTGACTGGGTTAGTTGGGCCATGAGGAATCATGAGCGTAGCGAATGATTCTATCACTAGAGAACTAGCTGTTTTCAAGAAACGATTTTATAATAACGACATTAGACTGGACTAGGACTGAAGCTGAGTTTCTCAAGATGTTTGTGTTATCTGGTTGTTCAGTTGTGTCTTCAGTGAAGTGTAAGAAGTCAAGAGGATCCACGTTTGACCTGTTCTTAAGTACCAGTCCTGACTCAACCAATGTCATATTCTTAAGGACGATAAAAAGACATCACCTTAAGATATAAAGAGGTCCGAATCCCAACAGCCTTAAAACTTCAAACACCACACCTCAACACCTCACACCTCAAAACACCAAACTCCAACACTTAGCAAAACTCCACCGGTCGAAATCATCAAATCAGTCTCCTTGTTGTCGGTCGAAAATGTCGGTTCAGGTCCAGTTTTTCTCGCAGTCGCAGTCGTCGCTTTTTTCCGTCGCATTCGCACAAATCAAATCCTCCTTGTGTTCCGTTCCACCACTCACCCATTGTATATTCTTGCCACCAAAGTGTTGTCGAGACGGTAAAAGTAAAAAGAGTCCTGCATGAGACCCATTGGTATGCTAGAGTTTGCCAGTGTGACGGGCGTCCGCGTTGGGACATGTCACGTGGCGTTAGGGTTAGCCCTAAGTGGAGGGGGATGGGGGTGTTGAGGAACGAGAAACTAGGGGGTGTAGAAATAAAAATGAAGGTGAAAATGGGACAACAAGGCAGATCACGATACAATGCGCTATTCTGATTACCACCAACTTGCCTACTTCTGTCGTTAATGAGGGTTCAAAATGTGATGGTTTGGAGGATAAGGTTTGGAGAATTTTGAGTCACGTGACTCGAGTGAAATTTCACCCCAAACAACGTGACCTGCTCGTTTGAAGGGCGAGAAAAAGGAGTCATTTGAGTGAGATGTCTTTGATGTTATCTACGACTGCTTATTTTCTTCATACTTCCTCCGAACCAGCTGTTTCAAAAATCTCTATTTTTTTCAGGTTTGGCCAAATCGGGTGATTCCAAGAGACTTTATCATTCGCTAAAAGTGCTTAGTCAGAGGATGGGTCATCAGTGCGTGATGCGTCTTTAGAAGAAAAAATAGCGTGAGGTGCGTTTGAGCTGTCAAAGGGAGCTATGGTGGGTCAACTAAGGTGGGAGGTTGGGGTTAAGTAAATAGTGAGTAATTTGTTGAGGTAGATGGTGGACATAAATGTGGCTTTGGAGCTGATAGAAAGGAGGTGTTTCGGAATGGAGATGGTATGGGGTATACTAAGAGTGCGAGAATCACAGAAAACCACTTCTCGACTCTTCTGGGTTCTTCTTCTATTGTGTTGTATGGCTCTGTCTATTCTGATGCTTATAGTGCGTAGAGCTGAGTTCTAAGACTTATCGGTGAACATTAGAAAGAGGTGGTTTGTGCAAAGCATCGATTTTGGTATGTTTTTGGTATGTTGACAGTGAGAAGAGTACTGTGAAAACTTCTGTTTATTTCATCACATTTAACTGTGCCGTTCTATGGCTTCATCTTTTGTTGAACATACGTCTTTACTAAACACACTGAGAGTGGACCCTTCAGAATAACGGTTAAGAAAGACTTTTCAGCTCAGAGTTGATTTTGGACAGTCTGTCAGCTATTTAACGACAGAGTCGTACTTTCTGTTCAACCAATGTTCTCATGGTCTATTTTTGATTGTGTCTATCTCTCAAGCTCATAGTACAAGTGAAGGAGACACAACAGTTCTGAATTACATATATTAACAGAAGACATCTTCATATAAATTTCAAACGCTCATTGATTCCGTTTTCGAACTCCTCAATCTTTTGTATCTACTCGTCATCGAGAACTCCACTATATACTTCACACCTAACTCCATATACGCTTCTACAACTTCCACCAGACAATACGAATACAACACACTCCTATACAACTCAACCACCTACGTACTCGTACAACATTGTCTCATTCAAATTAATATGATTAATAAATACCTGTCTTTCTACTTCTGCAGCTGATCTTCGATTTTGGTGACCTGCACTCCCTCTTCGGACTCAACTTCCTCACCCTCCAGTCTCTCCATGTGCGAAATGGTTCTCGTCACTCCATGGGCAGCCATCTGTTTATCTTCAGTCTGACCCTGCCATCTTCGCAGCTTCCATGTCTGGCCAGTACAGTCCCAGTACATGCCTCGGAAGGTCTCAAAGATGCCCTGTCGAGACTCCCAGAGAGGATAGAGCACCACGAGGAAAGAAGAGAAGAAGATCCAGATGATTCCAACAACAACCCATCCCGTGAAGAATTTCTTGGAGAAAACGTAGCCCGAACCGTACATGGGCATGGGCCAGAGAACCAGCAGACCAATGGCCATGATGGCTGTGATGACACGGGCGATTTTCGCGTATTTGTCGAGAAGCGCCTTTTCAGCAGGGTCCAGCTCTTCCAGGTGGATGGGAGGCTCGACGGCAGCAGGCAGCGGTTCATGGAGTCCGTATTCTCGCTCCATTTCGTCCTCGGGAGTGGTCGATCCGTCTGTGGGAAAGTTGGGGGCGGTGTGGGCGTTCTTTTCTCGAATCGAAACAACCTCGTCTGATCCTCCGAGCTCCTCGACGATCGAATCCACCTTCCAGAACTCGGAGTCGTCGGCCCGGGTGATTTGCTTGAACTTTTCAAAGTCAAAGTGGTCGAGACCGAAGATGAGGGTGAGCACGGGGATGGTCATCAGAGGCGACAGGAGAGCAACCACGTTGCCAGCCAGCATGGGCAGGTCGGATCCGGCAGTCGCCACGTTGATCTCGCCCTTCTCGCAGTACGTGGTCACCAGCCAGGTGATGATGGCGAAGCAGAAGCCCAAGGGGGGAGAGAGCACGCCGGCGTAGAAGTTGAGACCGCCCCACATGAGCGTGAGCACGGCAGGAATGACGGCAGACGAGATGATCACGCCCATGAGCAGGTAGAGGAAGCCCATGGACACGCCAATGTAGTACAGTCCGATGGCGAAGCCAGCCATGGCGAAACCAAAGGCAATGACGGCCGCATGCGAGGTCATGATCAGCGTCTTTCCGGTCGCCTTGGGGTTGATGTAGCCCTTGTAAATGTCGTAGGTGAAGATGGACGACACGGCGATGAGCTCCGAGGAGAAGGCCGAAGTGACGGCCATGAACACCATGGTCAGAGCACAGCCAGCGCCTCCTTTGCCCAGAAGAGCAACGGCAGCGTTAGGAAGGGCTAGACCTGCGTTCACGTCGTCAGCAGACATTCGCGCAGGGTAGCCGGGGAACACGGGAGTGCCCTCGAGCGCCAGACAGGCCAGACCCATCGTTGTGGCACACAGCCAGGGGATGGCAAACCAGGCAAGACCTCCGAGGACATAGCCAGGCAGAGCAGCAGCAGGAGAAGCCGCAATGGCCTTGTTCCAGTAGCCGTTGTCGAGGAAGACGGTTCCAAAGTTGCCAACAATGTTGATGACGAAGAAGATGGCGCCGTCGTGCGACTTCATGGTGAGATAGGAGCCGTGCTCGTTGCCCTTGACGGGGAACTCCAGAGCCCGAGCCACCAGAAGATCGTAGACCTTGGAGGGCGATCCCAGGATCTCGTGGTTGGCATACGTGGTGAAGGCAAACACCAGGATGATGATGAGCAGCACAATCGTGTGCAGATAGTCGGTGATGAAGGTGGCCTTGATGCCGCCAAAGAGGGTGTACAGAATGACTCCCAGAGGAAGCAGAAGACAAGCAGCTACAACGTTCATACCGGTGAGGTCCTTGACAACAGCCGAACCACCGGTCAGCAGCATCAGCGTAACGAGAATGTTGGTGGCCAGACCAAAACACATGAACACAATGTGGCCTGCAGGTCCAAACCGCATCTTGACGACTTCCAGGTAAGTATGGGCTCCAGGAGCTCTTCGTTTCAGCTCAATGGCCAGAGTAGCAAACAGCACAACCTGCACACAGGCGCCAGTAGCGTACCACAGAGGTCCAGACACGCCGTTCTTGTATGCTTGAGAGGTGGACTGCAGAAGAGTGGCAGCCCAGGTCCAGGAAGAAACCACAGACGCGGCAATCAGACCGGTCTTGACCGATCGCGAGGCAGTGGAAAACTCCTCGGAAGACATGACTTCTCGCTGGTACCGTCGCAGAGCCCAGGTGATGAAGATCATGATCATGGAGAAGCCCAGACCCACGCCCAGAACCACTCCATAGCCTGTTCCTTGAGATAGAGGTGCTTCGATCATTGTAGAGAGGTGTTTGGGGAATTCCAGGGCTTCCATACATGTTTATATATATCGAGGTACAGATCAACTCTGATAGCTGATAAGCTCGAGGGGAGGAGGGAGAAAAGCGAGTAATTTAAAAGATCAGAGGAGGTATACGGGTCAAAAGTATATCATTCAAATGGTCTCATCAATGCGAATTCAATGGTATAACTTTTATACCAATTCACCCCCTACCCATCGACTTCTAATCCCCCCTCCAGTTCACGATAATGCATATCATAGGCAAGTCCTATAGGTACGCACCTCTCTAACTCACCGCCAACTCTAAGATTAAAATCTAAATGTAACGGTGATCTCTTAGAGCTTGACCTCCCAAGTTTTGAAAAAGTGTCAAATGAGCTTGAGCATCAGAAATGCTAGACGTCATAACTTGGCGAATAATAACGATATAAATTTGACAACTTGACCATTGTAATGCTCTCGTCAGTATGAATCTTTCCATACCATCCATCACTCCACTCCACCTCTCCCTCAACCCAACATGGCTTATCTCTGCGCCGCACTGTTGATAAGCGGCTGATAAGGTTGATCCAATGACAGGCCCTGGATGTCACTCTCCGACCCACTACTGCAATCAGATACCGATCTCCAGCTCTCAGACGACCGGCCCGGGGGAAATAAGCTTGTTCTTTTGCAAATTAGAAATGAGCAGAGTTGGGGAAGTGGTGGTGGTTAGGGAGGTCGTTGAGACGGTCTACCAGCCGTACCCGTGGAAAACTCGATAGAATGGGTTGTTTTGCTTAGATAAGCGATTGGAAGGCATCAACTGGTTCGTTTCAGGGTCCTTTGCCGAGAAAATGACACGGCTTGGACATGTGCCTAGAAATGACTAAAGATCTTGTCACGTTCCGAACGCTTTTAGCTCATGCACTCCTGCAGACCTCGTATTGGAAGAACGGGATATTGAGAGAAGTAGAGGGGCTGGAGATATGAAAAGTACATGGTTGCAATGCTGCTTGAAAGACCTATTAATTGGTGTAGCTCTCATATTTCCACCTCTTCTCCTTCTTCTACAGAACTCCTTTACATGTCTCAGGAACAACTCTAATCGCTCCAATCACGCTCACGCCTGATTTCATATAGATAACGTGGAAAGACGGTTTGTCCACGGAAAGTCACGTGCGCAAGGGTCTCAGACTATACCCTGCAGTTTCAGATACCGTATCAGGCTTCATTTCGGCCAACCACGGTCGCCGGGGTTTGACAAGCAGCCAAGACGTCTGAGATCGCCTGTCAAGAGCAATGACATGTGTTTCGGGATTTGCCAAGCGAGAGAGTGGTGAGACAATGGGCTGATGATGGTATTGGTGGTGTTGTGGTAGATAACGAGAGAAGATGAGGGGAACTTGCTATCTGAGAAAAGGCTAACAAGTCGGAGATACCAGATTTAGCGGAATCGGTAGTTGGGATCTAAGATGAGGCGGGGTACGTCCTATCTGTAGAGAGATGTAGGCATGTGCTGGAGGTGTATGTACTGTGTGACTGTTTAGATGAGGTGAATGAAAGGACTCTATGGATAAGTAGATGAGTACCGGAAATAAGAAGCGAGATGTTGCTCGTCTCATTTAGAGGATAACGAATCATCTGATGAAATCTTTATAGAAAATATGTCATTCTATTCCTCATTCATGGACTACAGTAGTTCTCTTCACTTGCTGTAAGGGACTATCTGTACACCCTGGTAAACAGTCTCACATTGTAAAACTACCTTGCACAGCTAATTGCCTGTTCGCTCAGCTTAGCCACACTTAACGCTCAAAATCCTCTCTGCTTATCTCAAATAAGAACGTTCCATGCCTCGAGAAAGCGCTCATCAATAGATAAACCCTCGGTCTCCACGTGAGTTTGCAACGGTCAAATTCCGCGGCGAGCTCGGTAACCGGCGAGCGGGCGGGCAACAAGCTACCGCTAACTCATTTAAGCTGCCGCTACTGTCTATCAACGTTCATTGTATCGGTGAGTTTATCAGGAAGAGGTTAGATACGAATCTTGGAGATATTGTGAAAGAATTAGAGAATCAAGTTTAAAGTAAATAGATCAATTGAGCTACGGAGAATCGAATGGTACTTTTGGATTTCTTATAGCTCCTCTGGATGAAAAGTTGTGATCTCTTGTCTGTGTAAAGAGTAGAAAAAAGTTGCAAAGATATCAGAACATAGAGAAGAGCTAGAAAAGCGAAGAGAAAAAAAGTACCATTATGTAACTGAGAGCTATGAGATCTCTAATCACACAGTTTATCGTTTTTCTATCACCTCTCCGTAGCTTTATGACGTTCCACTTTCCTCGCTGACTAAGAACTCAACCCTCAACAAGGTTAGGTTTCAAGGGTATTTTCGCCACGCATTTATTTTTTCATATCGGATTTAATGCATCAGTGAGTTTGCTATCGAGATGATTGGACAGTGTGGGGGATGCTACAGGGGAGGTGGAAGCGTAAGAGGAAGTGGAACTGACGTAAAAACGCACGGAGAGAATGTTAGAGTGTGTAACCGAGCTTTATTTCTTTTTCCGACGGTATTAGCAGTGTTCTAGGAGCGATACGGTTTTGTTACGAGTTACTTAGAGGGAGATACTATATGGGGGCGTCTAAAATGAGTTGGAAGAAGTTTGGAGAGATGAGACCTATACCAGAAGATAGAGTGCAATGAAAGCTCTCGTGCAGTGTATTAGTCGCTCTTTTATCGCTATTATTAGAGAAGTTATGTCAAGTATCAGTTTGTAGAGAGCTTCTTTAATAGTTGAGATATACTTAACATCAACTCCTTGAAAGCCAACAGATCTTTACCATCACAAGGTGTAAAAATGGATTGATTGGATATCCGATAAAGAAGGATTAATAAAGAGCCAGCAAATATCCTTTGCATCACGTTTTTAGTCGAAAATCACGTGAATCGAACAAACCCCATTGATACTTAATTTTGTTGAGCTCTACTTGGATATGCTGCATGATACTTGGAGCAATACTCACCACACAACCATCCCCCAAAACACGCAATTGAGGACAAAAAAACGCCCCAAAATCACGTCACACCCCCTTTGGCTCCCCCATAAACCCCTCCTTTCATTTCAGCCCCATTTGCCTACTTTGCCCCTTCTTAGATGACTCATTTGGGTCTAACATATGGGGTCATATTATGACAAGACATGACAACTCAATTTTGAAGAGGTACAAGTATGACCAACGCCACAAGAAAGGACACGTGAGAACTCCATACTTGTAGAAACACAAATAAAAGCACATATTCTTTCCCCCCACGCCCACATCACGTGACTTCTTCCACACTGTCGATCCTTGACAACTCTAAACCATCCTTCTCTATCTTTCTCCATGTCTCTTGCATGCCTATTTAGATCAGTAGTGAAATTTGACCTATAGATGAATAAAGCGGGATGTGAGCCACAAATGTGAAATAAAAACACACTAAAATACCAAATGAGGTACCACAAATTTAACTCAAAAGCCCCCATCTCAATACCTCTCAAACCCATCCAGTTATCCACCTTTCAATACCCTCCTCTCCTGTTACCCTGCTGCATGTCCTGATCCCAAATCTTCTTTTGCATCTTCCTGGCAACATATGAAACTCCACCACCCTAGTCTTCATCCTAGTCGACTACTGCGCCACCGTTTCAGCACCATGCCTCTCACTCCCGACGCCTGGCCCGCGACCAAGGTCCGAAAGACCTTTCTGGACTACTTTGGCGAAAAACGCGCCCACTCGTTTGTGCCCTCTTCTTCCGTCATTCCCTACGATGATCCCACCCTGCTGTTTGCCAACGCCGGCATGAACCAGTACAAGCCCATTTTTCTGGGCACCTGCGACCCCTCGTCGCCCCTGTCGAAATTGAGCCGAGCTGCCAACTCGCAGAAGTGCATTCGAGCTGGCGGTAAGCACAATGATCTGGACGACGTTGGCCGAGACTCGTACCACCACACCTTCTTTGAGATGCTGGGCAACTGGTCGTTTGGCGACTACTTCAAGGCCGAGGCCTGCGCGTGGGCCTGGGAGCTGCTGACCCAGGTCTACGGCCTGGACGCCGACCGTCTCTACGTGTCCTACTTTGGCGGCGACGAAAAGCTCGGTCTGCAGCCCGATCTCGAGGCCAAGCAGATCTGGCTCGATCTGGGCGTGGCCGAGGACCACATTCTGCCCGGCGACTCGGCCGACAACTTCTGGGAGATGGGCGACCAGGGCCCCTGTGGTCCTTGTTCCGAGATCCACTACGATCGAATTGGAGGAGGCCGAAACGCCCGGGACCTCGTCAACATGGACGACCCCAACGTGCTGGAGATCTGGAACATTGTGTTCATCCAGTACAACCGAGAGGCCGACAAGTCGCTCAAGCCTCTGCCTGCCAAGCACATTGATACCGGCATGGGATTCGAGCGTCTGGTGTCTGTGCTGCAGGACAAGTCGTCCAACTACGACACCGACGTGTTCACGCCCATCTTTGCCAAGATCCAGGAGCTGACCGGTGCCCGAGACTACGCCGGCAAGTTTGGCGCTGAAGACGCTGACGGTATCGACACTGCCTACCGAGTTGTTGCCGACCACGTTCGAACCCTGACCTTTGCTCTGGCTGATGGCGGAGTCCCCAACAACGACGGTCGAGGCTACGTTCTGCGACGAATTCTGCGACGAGGCGCCCGGTTCGTCCGAAAGAAGTTTGACGTGCCTATCGGCTCCTTCTTCTCCCAGCTGGCCCCTACTCTGATCGAGCAGGTGAACGAAATCTTCCCCGAGCTGAGCAAGCGAACCGAGGACATCTTTGAGATTCTCAACGACGAGGAGCAGTCCTTCTCGCGAACCCTGGACCGGGGCGAGAAGCTGTTTGAGCAGTACGCCGCGGACGCCAAGGCCAGCAACAAGACCGTGCTGGACGGCAAGGCCGTGTGGCGGCTGTACGACACGTACGGCTTCCCCGTGGATCTCACGCGAATCATGGCCGAGGAGGCCGGACTCGACATTGACGAGGCTGCCTTCGAGAAGGCCAAGCAGGAGTCTCTGGAGGCTTCCAAGGCCGGCAAGAAGACCGCTGGAGGAGTGCAGCTGGTGAAGCTGGACGTCCACGCTCTTGCCGAGCTCGAGAAGAACGACGCCGTCCCCAAGACGGACGACCAGGCCAAGTTCTCCGAGTCCAACCTGTCGGACGCCAAGGTGGTTGCCATCTACAACGGCTCCGGCTTTGTGGACTCCGTGGATGAGTCTGCCGGCCAGATTGGCCTGCTGCTCGACAAGACGTGCATGTACGCAGAGTCTGGAGGCCAGGAGTACGACACTGGAAAGATTGTCGTCGACGGCCAGACCGAGTTTGACGTCAACAACGTCCAGGTGTATGCTGGTTACGTGCTGCACACCGGAAACTTCAACTACGGTTCTCTTAAGGTGGGAGATGTTGTCAACGTTGGCTACGACACTGCTCGACGAACTCCCCTCAAGAACAACCACACCGGTACTCACGTGCTCAACTACGCTCTGAAGGAGACTCTGGGCGACTCTATCGACCAGAAGGGTTCGCTTGTTGCTTCCGAGAAGCTGCGGTTCGACTTCTCCCACAAGACCGGCCTCACCCCCGCCGAGGTGGCCAAGGTCGAGGACATTTCCAACGCCTACATTGCCAAGAACCTCGGCGTGTTTGCCAAGTCCGTCGACCTGACCACCGCCAAGAAGATCAACGGAGTTCGAGCCGTCTTTGGCGAGACCTACCCCGACCCCGTGCGAGTCGTCTCTGTCGGCGTGCCCGTCGAGGACCTCATTGCCAACCCCGAGAACGAAAAGTGGGCCGAGTACTCGGTCGAGTTCTGCGGAGGCACCCACGTCGGCAAGACCGGCGAGATCAAGCACCTGGTCATCATCGAGGAGTCCGGCATCGCCAAGGGTATCCGACGAATCGTTGCTGTGACCGGCAAGGAGGCTGCCGACGTGCAGAAGCTGGCTGCCGAGTTTGACGAGCGGCTCGACAAGCTGGCTGCCCAGCCTCTGGGAGCCGACAAGGAGCAGGCTGCCAAGGCCATTGGCGTGGAGCTCAAGAAGCTGTCCGTGTCGACCACCTCCAAGCTGGCGCTGCAGGACAAGTTCAACAAGATCCAGAAGACCATCACCGACGGCGTCAAGGCCAAGCTCAAGGCCGAGTCCAAGGCGTCCACCGAGCTGGTCTCCCAGTACTTTGAGAAGAACCCTGAGGCTTCTTACCTGGTTGCCCATGTTCCCGACATTTCCGCCAACTCCAAGGCTCTGTCCGAGACCATCAACCACGTCAAGTCCAAGCTCCCCGGCAAGTCCGTCTACCTGTTTGCCGGTTCTCCCGCCGAGGGCAAGGTCGCTCACGCCTGCTTCATCGACGAGTCCGTGTCCAACAAGGGCCTGACCGCCCAGCAGATGGGCACCATTGCCGCCGGTCTGGTTGGCGGCCGATCCGGAGGAAAGGGTCCTACCATCCAGGGATCCGGAGACAACGCCGACAAGATTGCCGACGCCGTGTCCGAGCTCGAGAAGGAAATTGCCAAGCTGGGCTTGTAAGACGCCGCAAAAGGAGACGATATCATGTATTGAATGAATGATAGAGATGAGATGTGGAGAGAGTGTGAACATCGAGAGGTCACCAAATAGTTCGTAGTTTGTCACTAAGATACTTCAGTTACAGAACACACTCAGTTGAAGAGGTATGATACGATTACACTTAAGGACTGCAAAAAGAACAAAGCTGTATTACACTCTACTTGTACAGAACAAAGCTGTAATACACACTCTACTTGTATGTGAATATAAATATCAATTCATTGAGTTACTTTAGTTGATGAGTTGAAGGCTGAAGTATTGTTGTCACCTTTCTCACGCGATCACGCAAGAAGAGGGCTGGTAGGTTCGGTAGCCTCCAACAATAGTGACGTTGGAGTTGACTCGGTAAGAGTCGGTTCCGTAGGCTCGAGGAATAGCTTCTCCCATTGTAGTAGTTGTAGTGGTTGTAGTTGTCTGTGTTTGATGGAGAATTGAGAGGGTGTTGGGGGGTTATATATAGCTTGGTGACATGTACTACTTGCAAGCAACAATGTCTATATTTGGGATGGTCCATCAGAATACTGGGTTGACAGGGGTGACAATTTCACACAATGACTGTGCTTCACCAGTTACAGGGGTTGGTGATGTTCATGCATGGAGTAGTATTGACATGTCCAGAAGTGGTAAACGAGACAAGTATTATGAAGGCCAGTTATGACTTTGGCAATGGTTGTTATGGGGCTGAACTGGGGTAATAAAGCAACTGTTCCTTGATTGTTTGTCTGGAATACAACTACAACTACAACTACAGCTATTGAGATGTCCTGAAGAGTGCTCATTATTCGGGTAAGAGGTGGATATTACATAAAAAAAGTGATCTATTGATCAGTAGCGTCAGTACCATTCATTTCTCTTCTTTTACGGACCATTTCCTATTATCCTGTCACACATTTTCAGATGTTTTCCAACTATGCCACTAAACCTAACCCTGAAGGGATCCAGAAATCCTCACTCCCAAGTGTACCTTCCCTAGCACAAAAACTCCACTTTTTACTGGCCTTAATTGACTTAAGGTTTGCTTAAGTAAAAAACACGGAAGTACAAGTACACTCAATTTGAACATGTTCCAGAAGAGCTATAGAGAAACTAATATAACAAACTGCCATTTATTTTGTGTGTTTAGCAGCTACAGGCTTTAAGCACGTCTTCACATCGCTTCCTGACCGAGCTGACGAGGTGTGTTCACTCACTCTATACATCCAATATCTAAGAGAACTTAAGATGTCCCACTTCCAGACAAGTCAATATGGTTAAAGATCGGACTCGAAATTTTAATGAAAAATAAATGAAAAAAAATAATTGAGAAATAAAGAAAAAAAAAAAAAAAAAAAAAAAAGAAAAAAAAAAAAAAAAAAAAAAAAAAAAAATAAAAAAAAAAAAAAAAAAAAAAAAAAAAAAACAAAGAATGGAAAACACAAAAGATACGCCATTGCAACACTACAAGAAAACTACAATACAACCAACACACTACAATTTGAATATTCGGGTGGGACTCTATGGTCCAAGATTTATTGACCCAAGAGGTTCGGATTTTCACCTACTCCTCTGAAACTAGATAAACAGGTTCGGTCAGTTACGTCCTCTTCTGAGGTTCACTGCCTACTCCTTGAATAGTAAGACTTGGCTCGTGCTCTGGCTCTTAGTGCTCTTTGGACTTATTGGCAACTGGCTGGCCTTGGCTCTTTGCCTTGGCTCTTAGCAATGTCTTAGCACTTACTGCTCTTTGGACTTAGTGGCTTGAACGGCGTTTGGCGCTTACTGCCTTGAAGGGCTTACTGGCTCTGACTCAATGGTTCTGGCTCTGTCCTGTAGCTCTGGCATTTCAGCTCTGGCTCAATGACTGGAGCTTGGCACTTATTGCTCTCTGGACTTAGTGGCTCTTGCTCGTGTCTGAAAACGCACTTATTGCTCTGTAGACTTATCGGCGTATCAAGCTGGCCTCGGTTCTTCACCCTGGCTCTGTGCTTTCGTCTGTAGCTCTGATTTGGCACTCATTGCCTTGAAGGACTTATTGGCACTCAGGCATCTGTAGCACTCTGGCGGCTCTGGCATTCGCTCTGACACTGGCATTTCAGCTCTCGTCGGCGTAGCTCTGGCTCTTAGTAGTTGCTCTTCTGACCGTATACGGCGTCTGTCTGGCAGATCTTTGCTCTAGTGTCGCATCTCAGCTCAGCATTTCAGCCTGGCTCCTCAGCATTCTGGCAGCTCTGGCATTTCAGCTTGGCTCTTCAGTTCTAGGCGGCTTCTCGGGGTTCTCACCCGGCTGTAGGAGTCTCTCAAAAGGAATTTCACCCTTGAGTCTCTCTCAACGTCGGTGGCTCTGGCTCTGGCATTTCAGCTCTTGGCTCTGGCTCTTTGCTCTGGCGGCCGGAGAAGCTTTTCAGCAATCTCATGCTCTCTGCTCATGGCGTTTTCAGCTCATGGTGGGCAACCTGATGGATTTATTGACATCGAACAAGGAGGACAACCCGAGGGAATTTATTGACACTTCTTCAAGCGGTCAACCATAGGACTTACTGCCACTTGGCTCAGGCGGGAGTACTCGCCTCTGTGCTGAACTCGCCGAAACCATCAAGTCTCAGCTCAATCGCTCAACCAGAAGCTCAATCGCACTTTCTCAGGCTCATTCATGTTTTTCAATGCGTCATAGCGTGAGTCTCTTGACCGACAGGGACTGGGAATTTCACCGCTGCCCTCAAACAGGGATACTGGAATCTCTCCACATTGCCCTACAGCTCAAACGGACGGAACAAGTCAACATCCTCGCTGACAGCTCAAACGGTGGAAAGATCAACACCTCGCTGTACGACTTTCGATGGTCATTGGTAGAACCTCTTCATCTCGGATGGTCATAGCTGCAAAGCTCTTCATCCTAGTCGTGGACAGATCTATGTTAACTGTCTTTGAGACAGTGCTTGTCAGCTCCGCATCTCAGCGGGCTATAAAAGGCACCTTCCATCTCAGAATGACACAGAGTGAACTGGTCTCATTCTGATGAAGAAAGTGGGACGTAGAGGGGGTTTATATATTCCTGACCGAGGCTGTTATAGTTCAAGAAGGAGGCTGGTGGCAAAAAATCGTGCATCGGTAATGCATAAAATATGCAAACCAGCCATTAAGGTGCATGATACGAAACACAGAGAAGGGAGTGGAATGTTCTGGAAGTGGGTGGGGGAAATATCAAGCAGCAAAATAGCAATATTTTAAGTAATAAAATCTGTCACTCGTCGATTATCGTATATAATGTCTTTTTCTCACCAATAACATCCACCATCACTCCCTTCTCAGTGAAACCTCTTGCATATGCGAGAAGCTTATTTCATGAGTTTTTACTGCTCCTATTTCAAAGAATACTGAAGAAGAAAAAGATGTTTTGAAGCCGCTTAAAGCGGATAATGACATTCCGGACGTCCCTTTCCTCATCGGTGGCAAAATACAGGGTCAAATCGATCCCCATGGCATTCTATTCCTCGAAATAGTTGAACCTTCTTTTCGGTGCATTCTTGAACGAGATTAAAAGGTAGGACACAAAGCGTGCAAAAGCAGGTGGCAAAAAAAAATCTCATGCTTGCAAAAACGGCAAAAGAATTGCAGCACCTAGGATTCTCGTATGGTCTCCCACTACAATACTAACTAGGCTCTCTGGTGCTTGACTATGGCTGATCGGACGGGAAGCCGTATTTTCACCAGGATATGGCCGCAACTGACAAAAAATGGTGTTGGAGCAATATAGGGGGATGAAAAAGTCACATGACCGCAAAATATCTCAGGACACAATCTAACCTGAGTCTGTCTCGTTAGACAACTGTTTCTTTTGCTCTAACATCATGGTGATTTACTCAATTTCTTATGAGAGAGCTTGCAACCAGACAGATCTCAGACCAGAAGAGTGCCTACAAGCGGTTTACGAGAGAGGGAAAGTGGCTACTTGTAGTGATGAATCGCGTGTAACTCTCTGAATCAGTGTAATTATTGACTACTTCTCAACAAAGTGTGTGAATGAATGAAAGTGTCCAATAGTCATCATCTAAAGTTCATACTATAAATTGTCTGTCCAGAGTCTGACCATGATGTTCAGAGTCTTACAAATCTCAATTCACTGTCCAGTGGAATTTTGCAATTGAGGTGACAACCACGTAAGTCTCGTAGATACGAAGCATCTTTCTCTTATGACACCACCAAGTGAACACTAGGTACATTTAATGGACTTACACTACGCAAGACGCCCCCTATAGGACATTCTCCACACCTCAATGTGTTCCATCATAATATTAATTCATTCTCGTTATTCGTAACTACATCATATGCCTTCTCCTCCTCTAGAACACATCTCTGGCGGCTTCTCTCACACCCAGCGTGTTGTCTCCATTGGGACTGTTTTTGCTCACTGTCGGTTGTTCAGCCAGCAGTTTTTCATACTCGTCAGCCAGCTTGGAGTCTTCTTCGGCGATATCCTGGATGTAAATGTACTTCTGGCCTCTGGAGTAGTACTTGAGACTCACATCTCGAGTGGTGTTGCTCATGGAGAAGTCTTTCAGCACTGTAGAGTCAACCAGCACAAACCTTGTGCTTGATCCGGGACACTCGTAGTTGGCGTTGAGACAGATTCTCTCCATGACGGCATGCAGGCCTCTTGCTCCTAGACCTTCGGAAATGGCTGTTCTGGCGACGATTCGAAGAGCGGGTTTGGTGAATGCAATGGAGGTGCCGAAGGACTCGAACTTGACGCGGAACTGGTCGACGAGATTGTTGTTGGGCTCGGTCAGGATCTTGAGAAGATCGTCTTCGGTCAGATGGTTCAGCTTGACAATGGTAGGAGCTCTTCCTAGGAGCTCAGGAATCATACCGAACTTCTTGAGATCTTCAGACGTGACGAGATCCATCGCGTTGGCAGTCTCTCCGTTCTCCAGAGTCACCAGTTTATCATGACTGCCCTTGGATGTTGCTTCATTTTCACTGGTTTTTCTGATACTGGCGTTGAACCCGATTCCCGACGAGGTGTCGCATCGAGCAGCGACAATATCACTCAGACCAACAAAGGCGCCCATGAGAATGAACAGAATGTTCTTGGTATCGATCGACACGTGCTCTTTGGGCATGGCAGAGCCTCCGCCTGGAAGACCAGCTGTGGTTTGAGCTCTTCCTCCTTCTGGGTTTCCTTCGATGGTCACGACGGTGCCTTCCAGCATCTTGAGCAACGACTGCTGCACTCCCTCACCGGCCACGTCTCTTCCTCGGTACACCTTATCTTTAGCCAGCTTGTCGATTTCGTCCAGCACAATGATTCCATGCTCGGTTCGTTTGACGTCACATCCAGACATCTGGTACAGATTCTGAACACACGACTGGACGTCGTCGCCCACGTATCCAGCCTGGGTCATGGCAGTGCAATCTGAGATGGAAATCGGCAAAGACAGGAAAGTGGCAAGTGTTTTGGCCATCAGCGTCTTTCCCGATCCCGTGGGCCCCATAACCATCAGATTGGCTTTGTCGGGAATCACAGGAATCTCTTCTTCCGCATCATAATCCGTTCTCGACACATTGATATACACGGGGTCTGTATCTTCGTATTTTTCATCAATTTTGTCCTGTTTGAGCTTCTTAGCAAGAGCACGCTGATCCTCTTCATAGGCCAGTCCAGTACGCAGATAATGGTTATAAATCGCAACGGCAAAGATCTTCTTGGACCGGTCCTGGCCCACAATGAAGTCATTCAGCCTCTTCATCAGCTTCCGAGGCGTCATATCGGGAGCTACAGGTTTGCGAGGGGTGTCTCCAGAAGACGCACTAGACGCTGTATTTGTGGAATTCAGGTCTGTAGAGGGGACAGTGTGCGGCTGACGGGCCTGGTTAGCCTCAGGATCAGTGTATTTCTCGTCTTCGGGCCTGCCAGTTGGTTTGCGTCGTCTGGGGGGTATCTCTTCAACCTCCTCATATTCATCTCCATGGGGTGTGTTGTTTAGAGACGACAAGGTGTGGAATGAGACAGCCACCGTCGGTTTGTGTCTAATTGCCACGCGTGCAATCAGTCTGAGGTTCATTTTGAGCGATTCAACAGGCCGTTATCTACCCCAGATGATGACTATTCTCGCATACATGTATCGTGGTGTGCAGAAGGTTCAGGGTACGGGCTTTACTGTGATGGGAAACACCTGCATGGCAAGATATGCACCTCCCAAATATATTTTCAAGCGAGCCAAAAAAAAAACACCACTTTTTCGAAAATCACACAAAATGGCCCGAGCAAAAGCCGTGGATTTTTTCAGCACAAAGGGCGACTCCAGCGACAGCGAGGACGAGTCCAAGCCCGTGGTTGACCCCAGATTCGTGCTCCATGACTCTGACATGAGCGAAGAAGAGCAGGACGAAGAGGAGGACGAAGAGGAAGAGAGAGGAAAGACTACAAAGAAGAAATCCAAGGATTTTTTCGAGCTAGCCGGTAAAGACGAGGATGACGATGAGGATGATGAGGAGGAAGAGGAAGAAGAGGTTGAAACCAAACTGAAGGAGGACAAGAGTTCCGAATCCAAGTCCTCCAAAAAGCCCAAGGTCAAGCCTATGACCAAGGAGGAGATTGAAAAACACAACAAGAAGATCGCCAAGACCGGTGTTGTCTACTTCTCGCGAATTCCGCCGCTCATGGACCCCGGCAAGCTCAGAATGCTGCTCCAGCGGTTCGGAATCGTCGACAGAATCTACCTCGTTCCCGAGGACCCCAAAGCCCAGGCCGTACGTATCAGACACGGTGGAAACAGAGCTCTGGCGTACACCGAGGGCTGGGCCGAGTTCACCAAGAAGCGGTACGCCAAGACGTGTGCCAGCACCCTGAACGGCAACACCATCGGAGGCAAGAAGGGCTCGCAGCATTACGACGATATCATGAACGCCAAATACCTGCCCAAGTTCAAATGGAGCGATCTGTCCGAACAGCTGGCCCAGGAGACCCACAACCGCCAGGCCCGTCTGCGCACGGAGATTTCCCAGGCCACCCGAGAAAACCAGACCTATATCCAGTCGCTGGAAAAGTCCAAGGCCGCAGAGCGAAGACGTCAGAGACAGGAAGAAGAGGGAACCGTGGAGGAGAAACCGACCAAGAAGGTACATCGGGAGTTTCACCAGGGCAAGACCCACAGCGCGAGAGCAAAGGAGGGAAAGAAGGAGCTGGATGGAAGTGTGGGAAGTATTTTGGGAAGTGTCATGTAAAACTGGAGTGCGAAGCACGAGAGTTTTATATGACGCCAAACGAGATGACGCTAAACGGGGGTTTCAAGACACTTTCAAGAACACTTCCAAAAACACTTTCAGGCACGAAAATGTTCAACAACCACTGGCCTTTCGTCTCACCCTAGGTGTACTGAGCCTACTACTTGGTCTAATAGACTGAGAATTGCATACTGCTTATTACTAAGGGACAAGTCTGGTGTAACAATAGGAAGAAAATAGCTAATAGAATTTGATTGAATGGAGTGTATGTATAGCGGAAGCTGGTTTCTGTTGTGTGAGAGGTCACAGTGGTATTTTGAGAGGATGTTCCACATGTTTCCTTGGGATCACATGATCAGCACAGTAGAAGATATTAACGGACAAGCAGTCACGTCCGGTATTCTGGAAAGGCTGATTTGTTTTCGGATATCACATTATATCGAATTTGAGGCTTTGTCTTGCCTCGAATTAGGATGAGTTTGACCTCAACAAATACCCCAACTATAAAGCATGTCATACTTAGCTCAGCCTAACAAATACAGTCCAACATAACACTCTCAAACTTCGCCAATATAGACGACTACGAGCCCAGGATTGTACAGCATGATAAACCCACAACTTCAAACTCCTCTACACATATTTCAAACCGATTCCTCCTTCCCCTCCTTCACTACCACTCCATCACCCTCCCAACCTAAAGACAATTACCCTTCTCGCTATAAACGCCGCACACGAGCTATCCGATCAGGCGGCAGATTAGATGAGAGTTGATGTTAGATCAATGAAGCGAAAACTGGTAACATTTAGCATACCAAACGATAGCTCTCGTTCCGACGAGTTCATTGGTGAAGTTCTTGTGACGGTAGCTCCATTATATGTGGAGATATGGACGGTCTAGTCCAAAAAGACAGATCGGTGCTACAGATCGGTGCTATAATACTACAAATAGATACTCATGCAATATAGCAATCAATTAGATGTTGTCCGCTCGCTCTGCTCGCTTCCGTTTCGCTTCTTCCGCGTTAAATACATTCTCTATAATACCTTAGTCCTCCTCTAAGCGTCTAAGCGTCCGACTGGTAGACCCAGTCGTTCAGACCGTACTTGTTTCGGGCAATCTCAATGGCCAGAAACTGCATTCGAGGCACAAACATGGTGTTGGTCTCGGTGTAGCCCTTGGAGGCGTCCACTCGCAGAATCGTGCCAAAGTTGTAGTCGGCAATGATGTTCTCGTACGTGTTCATGAACTCTCTCCACTTGGGCTTGTTGGTGGGCGACTTCATGTCGTTCTCGTCCAGCACTCGCACCTTCTCGTGGTCCAGGTACTCGGGGAACACTGTGATGAGATGGGTCATGATCTGGTCGTCGATCTTGGTCAGCTTGAGCTCGGAGCCCTTGACGGCGTGGAGCAGCTTCCAGTACGTCTCCAGGTGCTGCACGGCCTTGACGGCAAACTGCTTTTCGATGTCTTCGAGGTTTTCGGCCTCCTCGGGGTTGAAGTTGTTGACAGACATGTTGTGTGTGTGTGTGTGTGTGTGTGTGTATGAAATTTAATTAGCGATTTTTTTTCTGTAAGCGAACTGCCAACTTCTTATAATTTTCAGCCTTTGGGACAGGGTAAGGTTTCATGGGGTTCTGGAACATGCCAGTTTGTAGGCGGAAGATGCTGGAAGAGTGGAGAAAGCTCTAGAAAGTTCTCAAAACCGGCAATTGAGGATATGGGCAGTTTTTTCCGATTTTCTTTCTTCTCCTTGTGCCTCTTGGAGGGTCATGTTCTTCTACCACCCTCTGGAAAGTCCCAGAACCTTTTGCTGCTATCGCAACTTAAAGTGAAGGTGATTGGGGGTGTCAAAGTCGGGGGTTTAGTATTGAAGTTGGAATTGATTTAGTAGTATCAAAATACCCCCCTCGACGCGCTGATTACAATGAAGCTTTCAGATCCAAAATCGGATACCTATTGACCCGGTTACAGAGCACCTCATTCTGCCGCCTCAGACATCGAACTTAGCTTATGGCTCAATCAAGGCATCATCGAGAGAAGAGATAGGCGGCATTTCGGGTTTCGCACAGTGTCTCAGTTGCGGTTTGTGGTGTTTTGGCGAGGAGTGGGGTGCAACCGGCGCAACACTACCATCATAAAAAGTATACAGCTTAGTAATCACTATATTGCAACAGAAGCTATACCATTCGAACCAGGACATCCGTGCGAGTCTATTGGTACCAAAAACAGCTGTGTTTTAAATGCTTCTTAAAGAACTGTGTGCATCCCCCAATATTTTCCAGATATGCCTACTAGCCCATTAAGGTTGCTTACTAACCCACTTAAGATATGACGTCATGAGGTGTGAACAAGCAGCAAGCAAGAAATGGAGAAGAATATGGGGACTTGACAAGTAGCTGAAAAATTGTCCAAATTGGCAAAAAAATGGACAGAGTCTGCTTACCATCTCACTCCTGTTACACTGCCTAACACGTCTTCCCTCTAGTATATTCCAAACAGCCAATCAACGACTTCCGTATAACCGTCTTGTCACTTGACTTAGTAATACGTGACTTAGTAATACATGACATAGTGACCCACCTACATAGACAAAGTACAAGTAAAGCGGTAAATCAGACTGTAGCGATAGACTCACCTGCACTTCTTCAGCAGCATTTCACTAATTGTCCACTTTGTCACCTGATTTCTACACCCTCTTTTCTCTCAACTCTCAACCCTCCCAACATTAACTGTACCCCCCCTCACCTATCTGTCATGCTACGAGCGACCCAGATTCTGCACCAAACGTCTCGAATAATGCCGATTCCGTCCTCCACCCGTCTGCTGCAAACGTCCGCCGCCCTCATCATCGGCGACGAGGTGCTCAATGGCAAAATCTCAGACACAAACTCCAAGTTTTTCGCGCGCTACTGTTTTGCGCTGGGTCTCGATCTGCAGAAGGTCGAGGTTGTTCCCGATGACGAAAACGACATTATCGAGTCAATTCGACGTCTGGCGTCGCGATACGACTTCATTGTCACCTCTGGCGGCATTGGACCTACCCATGACGATATCACCTATGAATCTATTGCCAAGGCCTTTGATATGGCAGTTGAGCAGCACCCTGCCACTGTGAAGCGAATGACTCGACTCAGTAGACGAAAAATCGACTTTTCAGACACCGAGGCACGCACTGCGCAGCTGCGAATGGCGTCTTTCCCCGTTCCCAGACCCCAGGGGGCTTCTACAGCTCTCCCTGAGCTCCCTAATACCGTAGATATCACCTATGTTGCTGACGACCTGTGGGTGCCAATTGTGACTGTGGCTGGCAAGGTGAACATTCTTCCTGGCGTCCCCAGCCTGTTCACCCGGCTTCTGGAGGGAATCAAGCCCGATCTGGAGAAGAAGATTGACGTTTCTCGACAGCAGATCCGGTTCTTTGTCATGACTGATCTTCCTGAAAGTGTCATGGCTCCTTACCTCAGACGACTGCAGGAGAAGGTCAACGAGAAGGATATCAAGATTGGCTCGTATCCTCATATGGAGCTGAAGAAGAATACCGTGTCGATTATCGGCAGAAAGGGGGACGTGGAGTACCTCAAGGAGATTGTCAAGGATGTGGAGAAGAATTTGAAAGGAGAGGAGATTTCGGCGGAGAAGGAGGAGGGAAATAGCCATGGGCCGTGATAACGAGCGCAGCGAGTTATCACGTAGTCGAGACAACGAGCGAAACAACGAGCGAAGCGAGTTGTCTGGTAGTCGAAGGACTTCACCTGTCTTTAGACGACAGAGAAGGCACTAAGAGTCTTGGCTTCAGGACAGTTGATGTACGAATTTATGATTAGTTATGAGTGCCGAAGTGTAGAGAAGATTAGGAGTGAGTATGAGGGCTATAGTCCTCTTCCTTAGAATGGTTACTTGCAAAGCAAGACAAGTGAGATAGACGTGTCACTGTTCAGTCTCATTTGGAGAATGTCAAAGTTCAGATTCTAATCCTCAACCGCTCTTGTCCCCTTCCTTAAGATGTCGCTATGCGATATGGTTTTGTCTCTCTCTTGCTGTTCTTCGTCAAGATAGGAATAGACTACAGTACCCACGCAAATATTGAAGGAGTTGCTAAGAGTATGTATAGCTTCGATCGTCTATTCAAAAAGAAACACAAGGATCCATCAACTGAACATATTACGCACCTCGTTTCCGGGTGTATACCTGTCAATCAGTAATGTGGATCCTCAGTAAGTATTCGCTCCACTGGTACCTTACAGCACAGGTACTCCGCACTGATATGACTACTGGGTAGACTTTTCCTTCATTCTACAAGTACACTACTGTATTACACTGGCACATCATCTACACTTGTTTCCTATTCTAATGCTCATATTAATAGTTACTATGTGATGGACTGGAGTATCTCTAGTCTAGGTATGCTACAATTCAATGAGAGGCGCAGACTCCTCCTTTGGCTGCACGGGGGCGCTGGGCGCGTGGGCACCGGGCGCGCCAGGAGCACTGGGGGCGCTGGGAGAAGATGCATAGTCGTATCCGGGGGCACTGGAGTACGGGTAACTGGGAGCGTTGTAGTTTTGTGCTGATGGGCCGCCGTACTGGGGGGCAGACGGTGCTGAGCCGGTGTAGTGGTTTGTGAGAGGTCCGGTGGGCTGGCCGGTCAGATGGGGAGCCAGATGGGGCTGGCCAGTGTTCTGGTACGCCAGGTGAGAGGGCTGGCCTGTGTTTTGGTAGGCCAGATGAGAAGGTTGGCCGGTGTTCTGGTAGGCCAGATGGGAGGGCTGGCCTGTCATCTGGTGAGACAGGTGAGGCTGGGGAGCGTATCCTCCCGAGTTTCGGTTTGTGTAGGCCTGGTTGAGCTTTTCTTCCAGAAGAGCGTCGTAGTACCGAATCACAGTGGTCATTTTGGCATGCATATCGACCAGGTTATCGTACTTGGAGATGGTTTCGCCCATGGTTCGGGCCAGTTTGGGACGCAGGTTGCCCACGGTATCGTAGAGTTCCTGGATCTTGGGTTCTCTGAGAATAGTGCCCTGGGGTTCACCCTTGAGACGTTCAACGAGAAGAGACAGCAGGTTGATGTTGGACTCTTCGGTGGCCGTCAGGTCTGTGAGCGAAGGCGCTGTGACTGTAGTGGAAGCGGAGGAGAGTCCGTTTGCGGGGGCAGAAGTCTGGCCCGTCTGTCTCTCGTTCTCCATGTCTCTGAGAGAAGCAGCGATGGCAGCCTTCATGTCTTCATCGTCGTCGTTGGAGGTAGATGCGGCAGGGGGAGGGGGTTTGTACGACTCCTGTTCCTGGAGTGATAATCTGATGGCCTTTTGGATATCGTCTTCATCGTCAGGAGGGGGAGCAGAAGAGGGGGTGTTGTTTGTAGCTCCTGGAGTGGGTTTGTGGATGGGAGCGTCCGATTTGCCCTTTTTGAGGTTCTTGAAGCAGCCGTTGCACACTCTCACGGGCACGTTGATGCCGAAATGGGGCAGCGTGATGTAATTCTGGCAGCAGGCCTGGGTAAACACCCCTCCACAGTTTCGGCAGTGGTGTTTTCTGTTCAAAAACGAAAACGCCACGCCGCTCTCCATGCAGACGTCGCTGTCTATCCACTCTGGAGGCGCCTTTGTGTCGATGAACGTCGAGGTGACGGCAGCATCGTGGGCCGGAGACGGGAACTGGACTCCCTCCGACTTGAGCTGCGAGACGGCGTTTTCCACCTGCTGGAGCTGCAGCTGGCCCGCAAACGCCACCGCCCACTGCTGCAGCAGCGTGAGCACCCGTTGGCGGACCTCCGGGTTGGCGTCGTCGTTGCGGGCAATCGCCATCAGGGGGTCGACAAACTCGCGGGAGGCGATTTCGACCAGGAAATGCGAGCCTCCGTTCTTGATGCACACGTCGGTCAGCTGCAGCGCCGCGAGCTGGACGTTGGGGTTGCGATTGAGCAGCCGACGTTTGAGAGACCGCATGGCGTCCTTCGCAGGCACGGTTTTGGACCTGATCAGGTCGCAGATTTCGAGATTGAGAGCGAGATCGGACTCGCCCGAGGGAAGCGACTCAGACGTGGCCTTTTCGACCTGCTCGTCGATCGAGGGCGTGGAACTCCACCAGGACATGTTGTGTGGGTCGGGAGAGTGGTGGTGTTGAAGGAGAAGAGAGTGTGGTGGTGGAGAGCGGTTTACAGTGGCGATATCTTCAGTTGGGAGGTTAAGGCTGAGTCTATTCGCTCTGCATAGACGTGCATTAATTAATGTCCTGTGGGGAAGTGGGGGGGTGAGGAGGAAGGTATGTGGTAAAGGAAAGTGTTTTTGCGTAGCGTAGATGTGACTAGAGCTAGCTTTTTATCTTGTTTTCTCTTTTTCCCACCGTTTTTCCCACCTTTTCCGTCTTCTGACTACCCTGATTAGGTTCCAATATCAAGGTTGAAGCTGATCTAAGATTCGGTTGAAGATAGACAAGAGGAGGAAGAGGAAGGAGGTGCTACGAGAGATGTTGAAGAACATGGACTTTAGACTGTTTTTCCAGTTTTCGGTTGTTTTCTCTGTAGCTGCTTGCAGTCTGTTATTACCTGCTTCTATAACTATGTCCTGGTATTCCCTCATACTGGAGTTTGGAGTAAGTAGAGGATTGAAACCTCGGGTTTGAAGATTTTCTGAAGAGAAATACTGTAATAGAGCTAGTAAGCAGTTTTGTCATTCTTTGGAGATACTTTCGTGGTTCAATTTCGTACGATACTCGACTGAAAGTACACCAATGGGCATTGGTCATGATGCTTACTATATTCTTTGTGGAGGAACATTTGACATGGTAAATTTGAAATAAAACTTGATAGAGACTCTTTAGATAGCCCCTTCAAAGTCCTTATGTAGTCTTTTAGTCATTTCAGCTATTTTTTGTTGTTACAATCAGATGTCTATCATCATAAGTTGACTCTCTGGACAACTCTACTCACAGCACTGGAATACGAAGATGACACTAATTGAACATACACTAGTGTTTTATAAGGTCTCTCCAACCTATTGAATCTGTTTCCGTGCCAGTTTCTACTTTTCTGACCCTATAACCCTCACTCAATAGACCCATAATATTACTTAGCGCCTACTTGAACAACCTTAACAAAGAACATCATCTCTCCCACACTTGACGTATCATATTGAGATCTAAGCGAAGAACATATAAGCGAGCACTGTCAAACAGACAATAAAAATCTCCTTAAACATCTTTCCAATCTCATTCGCCACACTATACCCTCCTGACCTCTCCATCACCCAAATTAGATTCAGGCCAACCTCCCATCTGCATCATCATCGCCACTACATAGCGTCTCCACACTGTGCGGTTATCTTATCAACTGCAACACGACGACAAAAAACAAAGATGGCAACGGCATCTGTTCAGGTGAGTACTTGACAGTTGCAGTCACGTGATCAATCTCTCACCCTCATGTTACTAACGCAGACACGACTTAAGGTGCAATTGAAGATGGCGGTCAACCGTCTTCGACTAGTGCAACAAAAAGAGACGGCACTAGCCAAGGCCCAAAGACGAGAAATGGCCGGGCTTCTGGAGGCTGGCAAGGAGGCCAGTGCGCGGATTCGAGTGGAAAACATCATTCGAAACGATATCAGCGTCGAATTGCTGGAAATCCTCGAACTCTACTGTGAGCTACTTTTGGCTCGAATCGGGCTTCTGGATGCCAAGGAATGCGATCCTGGGCTTGAGGAAGCCGTCTGTACGGTCATTTACGCCGCTCCCCGAACGGAAATCAAAGAATTGCATACCATCAGAGACATTTTCGTGTCCAAATTCGGCCGGGATTTCGCCAAAGAAGCTGTGGAGAATCCCGACGTGAAGATCCCCGAAAAGGTCATGACCAAGCTGAGCGTTCAGCCTCCTAGCGCGGAATTGATCACTCTGTACCTCAGAGAAATCGCTCGTGCTTACAACGCTCCTTTCAGTGAACTGTACACCAAGGAGGAGCTTGAAGAGATGGAGAGACAGGAGAATGGAGATGATGATGACGACGATGAGCCTTCCACGGGGCTCAAAGAGCAGTTGCCCGAAGAACCGCTGCCTGCAATGTCAGGAAACGAGGCTGTTCGGCGGCTTTCCGAGTCTCTGGAGCCTCCCAAGTCGCCCATTGCGATTTCTCCTCCTGCTCCTCGATCTTCGAATCCCAAACCGGAGCTGAAACTGCCGTTCCAAAAGGACTCTCCTACCCGCCCGCGTCCTAGACCGGCGGTGAAGAAGGACGACGAGTTTGACGCTCTTCAGAAGAGATTGGATGCGCTGAGAACGAAGTAGATTACTGAGTGCGAAGCACGAAGTGATCTGGTCGTAGTGTGGCACTGCGACAACGTACTATATAAGTTATGGATGACTAATGATGGATTTGGAATGGGAGGCAAGAACACTTGAGAGCTGTTTAATGGTAAGGATGAGATACCGTTGACTTGTAGATGCTAATAGTGGTGAGTGTGTGTGATTAATTGGAGGATAACGTGAGATGTGGATAATGAGTGAATAGACGGACTACAGAGTCAGAATAAACACATGAGATAGCTATTGTAGAAAAGATACTTTACTCATTTAGTTGCATTCAGTGTATGGTGTGTAGTTCCACATGACTCACTGATAGTGGATGCAAGAGGTACTACTTATACCTAACAGATCGCGGAGTCTGTAAGTAACAATGGTTACTGAATTACTGTCTATAGCATGTTCCATTATCCTACAAGAAGGATGGAAACTCAACCTTCAAGGACTCTAGCTACTCTTCAGTACGCATTACTCATTATTGCCATCCACTATAAACACTCCTATATACTCCTTAACCCCTAAACACACTGGAAACCGAATCCGCAAACAGATCCAATCGCCACGTAAACCAGACCGGCAACACCAGTGCCCAACAAAGCAGACATCTTCACGTTCTTCCACCACATGTTTCTCTTGGCCTGGGTGCTTCGTTTTCTGAAAGCGACGGCGTTGTTATTCATCTCGTCCGTTCGGTTCACCAGCAGCGAGATTCGTTCTCCTCGCTCCAGAATCTGTTCTACGTTTTCCACCATGATATCTCTGACCTTGTTGATTTCCGACTGGGCCACTTTCGCCACGTCCTCGTACTTTCCAGAGTTGACCAGAGCCACCATTTCGCCCTCAAACTTGTGCAGACCGTCCTTGGTGGCAGATCCGATCGTCTGAGGAGTATATTGCTGGTTGAACTTCTTCTCCATCTCCAGAAGACAGAGAAAGGGAGCCTTTCGACCACACGACTCCTTGGTGATCAGGATAAACGTCACGCCCTCGGGGGTATCTGACGTGGCGGGCGTGCTGATATAGTGGATCGAGAGATCCTGGTACATGAGGGACGCCTTCTTTGATTCTCCAGGGGCGATTTTAGCGAGCACCAACTCCACTACCTCCTTGGGATCGCGTTTAGCAAAGTCATGCTGGCACAAAATGGTCTTGCCGTGTGCAATAGCGGCGTAGATAGCTGTGTTAGAGGTGTTCAGGGGCTGTTTGTCTCTTTTTCTTCACTCACCATCGTCCTTCAGTTCTGACATGTTGGTGGGTGATGAACGACAGAAAATAAGCTTGCTGTGCAGACCATACCGGTTAAACGTGAGATAGCAAGAGTAAGAGGGGGGTACAGTTAGAGGGAGGTGGAATGTGAAAAAAGGAAAAAACTGATGAAGCGTGAGTTTTGCAGTATCTGGGCGTCTTCTTGGCTTAGTAATCAACGGAATATGTTGCTCAAACTCGACTAAACGGTTCAACAGCAAGCTGATCTACCAGATCTGAGACACAACCTTAGATCCCGAGCGGATATCAGAAGAGGTCTTGAGAGGTGAGCTGAAGTGAATACGAATAAGGGACCAAAAGTTCTATTTCTCTTAGTAATTGCACTGAAGTGATTCTTTCAATACAACGAACTTCTTAGAACCTCTAGTCAATCTGATCGTGCCTGTAGTTACCATAAGCATCGATTGCTTCTTACTAAGACAGTCTAACTACTTGTATAGATCTCTGTTGTTCTCTATTATAGAGACAACATTCGCCCAAAACTCCGATGCACAATACGATACTGATATGTCAAGGACAACGGTCTAACGTTCCCCACATTGAACAATGCAAGCCGTTGGAGAGGGGTGCAGAGGACACACTCAGCTGGTGTCAGAGGTGATTGACTGAAAAGTATCAGCAAACTGGTCAACTCAGCTTTGCTTCAAAAAATACTGTACATACCAAGACTATTCTTCAACACCTATCTGAACTGTCATCAGCTTGTAACGAGCTAGTTAAGACCGGTGATTCTTGCTAGACTCACTTGATCTGGTCTTTGTTTTACTACAACTGTTTTACTCACACTTTTTCTCGTAGTTCACCCTTCTCTTACCGTTAACCAACCACCCCCTCTTACCAGCTCGTATCTCTGACCTCTTCCTAAGACAATGAAAGGACGAGGTGTGGAGAAATGATGAATCTGGTATTTTGAGCAAATGAAACGTGAATAATCGACCGAAAACGCCCCCAGACACGTGACTAAAAACCCGCATCTCAAATATTCCACTGCCAATAACACAACCCCGTTTCCCCATACTCTCACATTCGCAATCTCCTGCCAAAATGCAACCTTTGCAGCTCCACATGCATAGGCGTTAATAACCCGTAGTTAGACTTCCCAATGTAGTATCTGAAGGAGGAGTGAATTGGGGAGTGGATGTGAGTTAAAAGGTGGGAAACGACAGCAAAAGTGAAGCAAACGGCTAACATATCATTTCATCTGTGTAAACAATCGATTTAAAACCTTTCCCGAGATTCTCCTCATTTTCTCAGCCGTATCGCTACTTACTACCGCTTTGTCCGTTTCTTTATCGGGACCATGATTCCGACAAAACTCAGAGTTAATTTTGAGAGAAAAGAGCCATATTTGAAGGTGATCTAGAGGTGCTGTGAAATTACTAAGTAGATATTCCTGCTCCTCTAATTCAGGCGACTCGATTCATCTACTAAAATTCTACTTTATCCCGCCTTCTCCCTTTACAACTACCCTCTTTCTCCGCCAAGCTTCTTTGATGAACCCAAAAATGATTCATTCGTATCCTGATTAAAGGACGAAAAAAAGTAGGCCGATGTAGATCACCATTCCTCTCCCTCACACAATACACATGGAAACCATCTCGCACGTCACTCGTGTGCTCTCCAAGCAATTCGACGCTGCGGCTTCCACTCCGGAAATCAATTCCTCCACCATCGAGCTAGGACCTACCGAGGGACATGTTCTTCAACGCCATGAGGTAGCTGAACTTGCTGTTCCTGACTCATCTTCAGACTACCAGGACGAAGATAAGGGCATCGACTTCCCCGAGGGCGGCTGGATGGCCTGGCGGGTGACTTTGGGCTCGTTTTTCGGGCTGTTTGTCGTTCTGGGAATCATCAACGCCGTGGGAGCCATTCAGGCGTACGTGGAAGAGAACCAGCTGGCCAAACTGCCCTCTTCGACCGTTGCATGGATCTTCTCCATCAACACGTTCATGACATACTTTTTCTCGATCCAGTGCGGTCAGCTGTTCGACATGTATGGTCCTTACCCCTTGTTGGCAGTAGGATCGTTCCTTATCGTGCTGGGCTTCATGCTCACCTCTCTGTGCGAACAATTCTGGCAGTTTGTCGTCTGTTTCGGAATCGTCTGCGGTCTGGGCTCCTCCATCTGTCTCACACCAGCTGTGGCTATCATTGGAGACTGGTTCAAGGCCAAACGAGGCACTGCTACCGGTGCTGCCACTATCGGAGGCTCTCTGGGCGGTGCTGTCATCCCCATCATGCTCAGATCCATGTACTCGTCTGTGGGCTACGGCTGGGCCGTCAGAACCCTCGGATTCCTGTCTCTGGGATGCATGGCCATCTGTATCTGGCTGGTCAAGCCTCGGTTTGAGCGTTCTCACGAGAAGAATGGACGTACTTTCTGGCAGCTGTACGTCACCGACGTGCTCGACTTCAGATGTCTCAAGGATAAGCGATTCGCAGCTCTCTGTTTTGCAGCCACCTTCTCTGAAATCGCCCTGCTCATCTCCCTCACCTTCTTCACTTCCTTCTGTATCAAGAGCGGAATCAGCCAGAACTACTCGTACATTCTGCTGACCATCATGAACGCCGTCGGAATGATCGGACGGTACCTGCCTGCCTGGATCTCCGACAGACTGGGACGGTTCAACACCATGATCATCATGACTCTGGGAGCCTCTCTGGCCATGTGGATCATGTGGCTGCCCTTTGGAACCCACAGAGGCGCTCTCACGGGCTTTGCGGTCGTCTACGGCTTCTTCACAGGCTCCATTCTGTCTCTGATCCCCGTTTGCTGCGGTCAGATTAGTAAGACTTCCGAATACGGACGAAGATACGGAGTCATGAACTTCTTCATTGCCTTTGGAGCTCTGGGAGGTGTCCCCATCTCCGGTGCTCTCATTTTCGGCACCAACTACGACTACCTCATCATTTTCAACGCCATTCTGTCCACCATTGGCTGTGTGGGATGGATTCTTGCTAGAACCGCCTGTGTCAAGTTCAGACTCTGTAAGGTCTAAGGCACCAAGCCAAGCTCAAAGTAGAAAAGGTTCCTCAACGAACCAGTATTTATTAATGTCATTGTATTAGATAAGAGATGGGTTTGAGTAGTTGTGAGTGGACTTGGTCTGCAAAAATCTCGAAGATAGCATCGTAGTAATAACACAGGAAGGCTTCTTCACACCTCACATCTGTGGCCCATATAGCAATTACGACATCTCAATGTAGTATCAGAGTGCTAATATAAGATATGAAGCTGCAATGTAGACCGTTTTGAAGCCAAGTATTGTACCTCAGCAAAAACTACGAGTCAACGGCACAGGGCTGTAGATGAACCCTGGAGAAAGACTTATCAAAGTGCCCAACCAGAGAGAGTACATAATTGAGATCACCGTGTTCTCAGAGACTTCATACGTGAACAGTTCATCAGAAGAACATGGACAACCCATTTAACAAGTTAGTTTCTCTATAGACCCATGGACACACGTGTATTCGCTCAACATCTGTAACGGATGCCTGACTTATTGTTCTCTCCATTGGACTCTAGCACACCATAACTACAACTGTTAAAACAGTGATTCTCATGTCACCAGAATACTTGAAACACCATTGCTTTAAGAGCTCATTTTCAACATCTTGATCAAGACCCACTCGTGTCTTTCTATTCATCTACACAATACAACCATCTACAGTCTCGGATACTTTCATAATTCATCAGACGTACTACGATTCTACTCGTTTCTAGGCATAATTTTCATACGTAATTGTCATATGCGTCGTTTACTTGGACTCAGCAGCAAGCTTCTCGGCCTTGGAGACGGCCTCCTCGATACCGCCAACCATGTAGAAAGCGGCCTCAGGGAGAGCATCGTGCTTACCGTCAAGGATCTCCTTGAAGGATCGGACAGTGTCCTTAAGAGAGACAAGTCGTCCCTCAATACCGGTGAAAACCTCGGCGACGGTGAAGGGCTGAGACAGGAATCGCTGGATCTTTCGAGCTCGCTCGACGGTCAGCTTGTCCTGCTCGGAAAGCTCATCCATACCAAGAATGGCAATGATATCCTGGAGAGACTTGTAGGCCTGCAGGGTCTGCTGGACGTTGGAGGCAACGTCGTAGTGCTCCTGGCCGACAACGTCGATATCCAGAAGTCGGGACTTGGAATCCAGAGGGTCGACGGCGGGGTAGATACCCAGCTCGGAAATACCTCGGGACAGCACAGTGGTGGCATCCAGATGGGCGAAGGTGGTGGCGGGAGCAGGATCAGTCAGATCATCGGCGGGCACGTAGACGGCCTGGACGGAAGTGACGGAACCCTTCTGGGTGGTGGTAATTCGCTCCTGGAGGGCACCCATATCGGTGGCCAGGGTAGGCTGGTAACCGACAGCGGAGGGAATTCGACCAAGCAGAGCGGACACCTCGGAACCGGCCTGGGTGAATCGGAAAATGTTGTCAACGAAGAGCAACACATCCTGACCCTCCTCGTCTCGGAAGTACTCGGCAATGGTCAGACCAGTAAGGGCGACTCGGGCTCGGGCTCCGGGAGGCTCGTTCATCTGACCGAAGACGAGGGTGACCTTGGACTCACCCTCGAGGTTGATGACACCAGTCTCCTTCATCTCTCGGTACAGATCGTTACCCTCTCGGGTTCGCTCACCGACACCGCAGAAGACGGAGAAACCACCATGGGCCTTGGCAATGTTGTTAATCAGCTCCTGGATGAAAACGGTCTTACCGACACCGGCACCACCGAAGAGACCAATCTTACCACCTCGGGCGTAAGGGGCGAGCAGGTCGACGACCTTAATACCGGTCTCCAGAACCTCAGCAGTGGTAGACTGCTCGGCGAAAGAAGGAGGGTCGGCGTGGATGGGGAGGTACTTGGTAGCCTCGATGGGTCCTCGCTCGTCAATGGGCTCACCACAGACGTTGATGATTCGACCAAGGGTACCTCGGCCAACGGGGATGGTGATGGGGGCACCGGTGTCAGCGACGGCGGTGCCTCGGACAAGACCCTCAGTACCGTCCATGGCAATGGTTCGGACGGTGTTCTCACCGAGATGCTGGGCAACCTCGAGGACGAGCTTGTTCTGGCCATCACCACGGTCGATGGTCAGAGCGTTAAGAATAGCGGGGAGGTTATCCTGCTCGAACTGGACATCCTGTTGTTAGTATTGTGGGAAAGGGTATGATGTGGCGATGCGTGGGTCAATCAATCAAAAGACCAATTGTCACAGCTCATCGCCCATCGTTTCTACTGTCATTGCCTTCTGGGTGTTGTAGACCGCGTCTGTTTCCAATGTCGTGTCCTCTTCCATATCATGTCGAGTTAGTAGTGGCGTGGTCATAGTATGTCGGGGGTATTACTCCAGGTCGTGGTTTTCTTCATGTAAAAAAGTCGGACACTTCATCGAACATCGGCGTTGTCAACACCCATTGGGTCGACAGCAACATCTCAATCGGTTGTACTTACGACAACGGCACCAATAACGGTTCTGGGGTTAGTAACTAGTTTGTGTGGTTTGTGTTTGTGTGCGTGTGCATGTGTGGTTGGGTGTGAGCAGTGTTGCGCTGTGCTGCGCTGTCATTGGTCCGTTGTTCCCAACTCTGGAGCTTATTGGCCCGGAGAGCGAAAAAAGTGCCAGCTGTACTGCAAGAGTAGAGCAGGCCCAACGGGACCAACAAGAGCGGCAGTAGTGCGCCCACAGCGAATCCGGCTGCTCCCAGGGGGGTATTCGTGCCCGCTGAGTGTATCTCCGAGCTCGTTGGAGCCATTGCCCGAGCACAAGCGTCGCAATTCTTGTGCCCCACAGTGGCCACCACTCCACGAGAGTCGTCGACACAATCGGCCGAATCCAGCGCCCAATCGCTGCCCAATTCCCCCAATCACTGCGCAACCCGCCATTGCATCCATTGCCCATCACATTGCCCGTGTAACATACCTGATCTTACCAGAGCCGACGCCGGCGGAAGAGGCCATACCTCGGAAGGGGGCGTTGAAGACTCGGTTGTTGGCCTGAGCCACCTTGAAGGCCGAACGAGAAAGTCGGGGGATCAATCTAGGAAGGACCATTGTGTTCAATCGTGCCTGTTAAAAAGAGGAGCTTCTCTGTGTGTGTAACAGTGTGTTCTCTGGCTAGAGGCTAACGAGGAGAAAAAGAGAGGAAGCGACACGAGATGAAAAGGTTGTAGCAAAATGGAGCTGGGAGCAAACGCAGCCAATCAGCGCGCGAGTTGGGACTTTGCAAGCGTATTTTCTGGACCGCCACACATCTCAGCATGCATGTAAACAAGGAACCTTTTGCAACCTTGGGAGCTATCTCGGGGTTGGAAGGTGTGTCAAATGGGGCGTTGCGGGGGAATATTACATAATTTGGACAGTCATAAATGGTCCCTGAAACAAGGAGATTCTAATTATCTACTTTATTTCTGAATTGACAAACACACTCGTCCACAATGACCCATTTTCTCCAGTGCGCCATTTCAAATTGCTCTTTACGCCCGAAACCCAAATTTTACCAGAGTCTGCAGTGCACTGTATTTTCGTGGCCAACTGAAGATCGAGATTTTGAACACATGAATTGAGAACGTTGTAGTAGAGCAATTGGTTCGGAAAAAACGGATCCTTACTGAGAATTCCAAACTCATCAATTCTGTGCACTTATTTTCTCAATTCACCCTGTATATCGCCCAAAAAAACCCTCCCTAACTGTCCCGACCAAGCCCGGATGTGCATACACTTTCTCACCCGGGGCCTTTTAGCCGTGAGTGGTCAGTTTCTGGGGTAGAGAGCAACGCTTTTGGGGCGAGCGGGGAGCCGGCAAAATGGGGCTTTGCGGCGGGGGTAGGTGTGATTAGTCAGCAGAAACGGTTCTGTGCGGTCTGATTTGACGAATTGATTTTATTCGATTTTTCCGATTTTTCCAGAATTTCGGCTAAAAATCACTCTAAATCCAATTTTAAGACCACGTAGCATTTCGGATTTAGTGCCACCACTGTGACGTAAGTGTTGGGGTGGGTAGCGTGAAAGTGGGCAATATTGGTGGTAGGAGAAAATCGAATACACCAAAATTCGCAAAAAAATCAGGTGAACAAATTGCTATAATTTAATGTCACATTTTCGACTTCTGAAAACTCCGTAATTTCTACCCCTCTTCGCCACTATCTCATAGATCTGTGATGATGTGATTGTATTAGAGTTCTGGAGGGAGTTCCATAACGGAAAACGGGGCGACTCAAAGACCACCAAAAAGCCATAGAAAAGGGTGAAATTTTGTATCCATAGTAAGAGAGCCCATATGAGCAAGCACTCCAGTTTTTACACCTACATAACACCCACAACACCCCCAATAACCCCCTCTTAATTCTCCCCCCTCAACTCTAAACAGTGACACGTCGACGCTGACAAACTGTAAATGGATCGTGACCTCGTGAAGAGATCAGGACTCCACTTTCGAATACTACACACACACAACCATGCCTCTTGGAAAAGTCAAGTCCGTGGTTTCCGGCGACACCATCATTCTGCAGGCCCCCAGCGGCGCCGAAAGACAGCTTTCTCTCGCCCATATCCAGGCCCCCAGACTCTCGTCCAATGATCCCTATGGTTACGAGGCTCGAGAAGCTCTGCGTCTTTTGCTGGTGGGCAAGCAGGTCAAGTTCGAGGTGCTGTACAACATCAATGGCCGAGAATACGGCGATGTGTCGGCTCCCATTTTCGATTCCCTGGTGGAACGAACTCTCAAGCAGGGCTTTGCCAAAATCAGAGACGGCGCTCTTGAGCGGCTAGATGAGGACCAGGAGGACTACGTGGAGAAGCTGCAGGCTGCCCAAAAGGAGGCTGAGACTGCCCAGACGGGTGTGTGGGCTGAGGACATCAAGGCTCCCACTGTTTACCAGACCGTTTCAGCCTTTGAGGACGCTGGCAATGCTCCTCTGCAACACGGCAAGGACAGCTCCAAGACCTACAATGCCATTGTCGAGAAGGTGATCTCGGGCAACCGGGCCATTGTGCGGGTCATTGTCGCTCCCGGCGTGCATCTGAACATCCCCGTCAACCTCGCTGGTGTCCAGACCCCCAGATCAGGCTCCTCCACCACCACTGCCGAACCGTTCGGAGACGCTGCTCGAGACTTTGTGGCTCTGCGACTTCTCCAGCGAACCGTGCAGCTCGCATTCGCCTCCTTCAACTCCCAGGACGTTCCCCTCGTCACTGTGGTCCATCCTGCTGGAGATATCGCTGAACACCTGCTTTCTGGCGGTCTGGCAAGCGTCAACGATCACCATGTCGTCCACATTGGCGCTGAGAGAGCAGGCAAGCTGCGACAGCTCGAGAACGCTGCCCGACAGCAGGGTCTCAACCTGTGGAAGGGTCTGCCCTCAGCCTCGGCCGCTGCTGCTCCTACCTCTGCTGGAGGCCTCGCTGTAGGCAAGACCATCTCTGGCACCATCACAAAGGTCATTTCGGCGGACACTCTGGACATTGACGACGTGACCGTCCAGCTGTCGTCCGTGCGAGCGCCCCGAAAGAACGACCAGCCTCTGTGGGCAGCTGCTGCCAAGGAGTACGTCCGAAAGAACTACATTGGCAAGCCCTGCCAGGTGACGGTCGATGCCATTCGAGCCAAGACCGACCAGTTTGAGGAACGGCCCCTGGTCACCGTCACCGTCGACGGCAAGAACATTGGCTCCGAAATCATCGCAAACGGATACGCCACTGCTATCAGACACGGCAAGAACGTGGCCGACCGATCTCCTCACTGGGACACTCTCGTTGAGAAGGAGCAGGAGGCCCAGACCAACAAGAAGGGTCTGCACGGCACCAAGGAGCCTGCTCCTGATCGAACCGTCAACGCCTCCGAGAACCTCACCAAGGCCAAGTCTCATCTGTCGACTCTTCAGCGACGAGGACGAATCCCCGGTGTCGTCGACTTTGTCTCTTCTGCCTCGCGGTTCCGAATCATTTCCGACCGGGAGAACATCAACCTGACTCTGGTTCTGGCCGGAATCAACTCCCCCAAGACCTCTGAGCCTTTTGGAGAGGAGGCTCGAGACCTGGCTGCCAAGAAGTTCCAGCAGCGAGACGTCGAGTTCACTGTGCAGGGCACCGACCGTCTGGGCAACTTCATCGGCCACCTGTACCTCCCCAACGAACACAAGCCCTTCTCCGTGGAGCTCCTCGAGGCCGGTTTTGCCTCTTCGTTCATCCAGGCTGCCGAGTCGTTCGCTCACGAGCTGGAGGACGCCGAGCAGGACGCCAAGAAGGCCCGAAAGGGAATCTGGAAGGACTATAAGGAGGAGGACGACGTGGAGACCCTCACCACCGCCACCGGAGCTCTCAACGTCAACGAGCCCGCTGCTCCTGCCGTTCCCGACTACATTGACGTGACCATCACCAACATCAACCCCGACGGATCCATTGCATTCATTTCCGGCGGCGTTGGAACCACGCTGACCAAGCTGGAGCAGGACATGACCTCGTTCAACCTCGCGGCGGCCAACACCACCCAGTTTTCGTTTGCCGCAGGCCACCCCAAGAAGAACGACTACGTGGCCGTCAAGTCGCCCAAGAACACGTACGTTCGAGCCCAGATTCTCAACGTCGACAAGGCCACCGGCAAGTTCACCGTGCTGCTGATTGACTCCGGCAAGGCCGTCACCGTGTCCCAGGCCCAGCTGCGACCTCTGCAGGCCCAGTTTGGTGTTGCCAAGGTGCCTGGAGCTGCCAAGACTACCAACCTGGCCTTCATCCAGGCTCCTCCTGCCGGCGGCAACGGCTACCTCGAGGACTACGTCTCGCTGCTGAAGAAGGAGATTGAGGGATCTAACCTGGTTGCTGCTGTTGTGTCTCCTGGCAACGTGGTGCTCTTCACCATCGACTCCAAGGGCCCTGAGGACTCTGTCAACTCGTTTGTGGTCGAGGACGCCTACGCCTTCATCAAGCCCAAGCTGACCCAGGCTGAGCTCAACCCTACCTGGACCGCCACTCTCAACAACCTCAAGGAGCTCGAGAAGGCCGCCAAGAACGACCGAGTCGGAATCTGGGAGTTTGGAGACGCCGTTTACGACGATGAGCTGTAGGAGAGATGAAAGGACTATACCCGTGGAGACGAGGCATTGTAAAGTATGAATGAATGTATTTTATTGACGTGACAAGTTAGTTGGTAGTAGTTGAGAAGTTGTGGATTAGTTGAATTATTACTTGAGAGTATCGAGGGACTATGTCTCTCGACGTGGGGGGCCTGCCGTGCCGGAATTTTGTAGGTGGGACTAGTTCGGATCTCTGAATTGGCTCCACCTTCTCTCTTGTCTCTGCAGCACTGGTGGCCCGTTTTATCGGTGTCCTGTCATATCTCAACCTCGGCATAGATTAACTTTGAAGATACGTGGGACAAATTGACTGGGACAACGGGTGCATTTCGGAGCTTTTTGAAAAATGGGATAAATTCTGGAAAATTAGTAGAAAATAACGATCTCATTGAATGGTCTGTGGTGGTTTTGTCGTGTTAAGTTTCATTCAATTGTCCATCTTACTAAGCGGGAATACAGACACCATAACGAAAGACCAAGGGGCTATACATTTAAAATGGGTCCCCTATGTGAGGATTGGATCTCTGTCATTTCGCTGAAAGGCCTGAAACCAAGCGAAAGACGATATAAGCTGACTCTCGAAACACGTATGACTACACCACACCCTCTCTTATCTTCTCGATATGTCCCTATGATCCATTTCTCAACTGCCTATGTGCCAATATTGTAGAAGCCATTGCTCGACGAATACTAGAAGTACGGGAAAGATAAATAGCTCTGAGGGGAGATCCGGACATGAACAATTACTTGATACTTTTTGAGACGGTATATCTCTTCTCTACAGCATTTTCTACCACTCCCCTCTTCTCAAACATCCAGCCAATCACATCGCTTCCTCAGATAAAGCCACTTTTGTAAATTATTGTATGGGAACCGTTTGACCCGTGCATGAAAGGGAGCAGCAACATGGCATGATTGAAAGTCAGATGTACTCCGTACAAGTAACACCATACCATAGGATACCACAGAGATACTGAACAATCGTACACGCTCGATTGCATACCCTCTCTTCATGCTACCTCCTGAACTGCTGACGGAAATATGTCTGTATCTGAACGTCAAAGATCTGTACACTCTCAGTCAAACGAGCAAAGAGCTCAAGGGCATGATTCCAGATGATGTTTTCAGAATCACTCTTCAGAGACGTTGTCCGTTTTACGAATTGACAAATTCCCCCCACTATACGTGGAGAGAGTGTGCCTCACAGTACCTGTCGAGAGGAGAAAGGATATGTCCTGAGGTTGCAGAGACCAAGGACTACATTGTGAACGCAGACAAGCTGGTATCTGACAAGTTCGACTCACTCTCAAATACAGGCGACGACGTTCCTATCTCTTCTCTGGGCCAAAGTATCTTTCTACATGAAGCTTTAGTCAGATTTGATCAGATGAAGACTGTAGACGTTTCTACGGGCACAATAGCTGATCGTCCTGACCCCATAAGTGGACCTCGATACGAAAACGGAGTCTATACGGGCTACAATGGCATTTCTATGAACATTCCAACTAGCATGCATGCTCATATGACCAAAGTGGAGTCTCCAGAAGTCCTGGCAGTTCTCACGGGATGGGGCTTCAACTATCAGAAACTCATGGTCAAGTACAAATCGTCTGACGGCCTGGATCCTGATTTCATCTACGAACGCATCAATCAGCTGGACAGGGTGTTTGTCAGTGCTGGGCAAGTCTTTCTCAAGTCTGTCAGTAACTGGACATATGTCCTTCAGGACGATACATTCGTTCCTGTTGTTTTCCAAAGACAAATTGAACGAGAGTACCCATATCTGCTCTGCTATGATGGTCTACTAATGTACTTTAGTGGAACCACTATCGATGTGTTCCATGTTGATCTTGAGAACAGAGATCTGAAAGGCGGGAAGCGTGTATCTTACACTCACAGCAGCTCTGGGTTCATTGGTAACCTCTACAGGCTCGTCCAAGTGTCCAAGAGCCCCAGATACGCAATAGAGTACAGCATTCACCGCTCTATCTGTGGAGTGTGGGACTTCAAAGAGATGAAGTACATGCGAAGGCAGTTCAACGACAATAGAAAGGCGCTACAGATGGTAGGAGTGAAAGACGGAGAGATAGAGTGGCAGCTGTACACCAGGGAGTACATGGAGAGTATTCTAGGGGTAAAACTCGAGTGGGAAGAGGAGGTTGTCCATGAGTATGGAGATTTATAGTTCCAAAGCCTGGTTCATGGGATGGTTACAAAAATTAGTATGTATTCACAGCGTACATGTTTTATGTCTTCATTATCGTTAGTATTACTTCTCAGGGGTGGTTCTGAGGAAATGGGTGGGGCAATGGTAGCCCTCGTTGCTGACAAAGTAGTTTTGGTGGTAGTCTTCGGCGTCCCAGAAGTTCTCAATCGGCTGGATCACCGTAGCGATGGGCTTGGCAAACCACTGATCCTCCAGTTTCTTCTTCACAGCAAGTGCACGGGTCTGCTGGTCTTCATTGTGGGTGAACAGACCAGACAGGTACTGAGTGCCAATGTTTTTGGGTCCCTGTCCGTCAGTCTGGGTGGGATCATGGATCTTGAAGAAGAAGTCAGCCAGCTCTTCATACGAGACCTTTGAGGAGTCAAACGTCACCTGAAGCGACTCGAAATGGCCCGTGGAGCCCGCACACACGCTCTTGTAGTCGGGGTTGTCAATGGATCCTCCAGAGTATCCCACCTTGCAGTCCACAAGTCCCTTATCGGTATAATGCTTTCGGTACATGTGTTCGATTCCCCAGAAACAGCCACCTGCAACGGTGATAATGTCCTCCTTGTGAGGCCCAAATTTAATGGTGGGCGAGACGCCGGGTTCCTGAGAGGCAGTCATGGTGATAGTGATCTTCGTTTACTTTTTTTTAGCCGCGTCCATCTTCTTTTATACCCCGAATGACTCTAATCTGACTCGGGGCAGATAGACTTTTTCATGCATCTTATCTATCGTCATGTCACGTGTGAGGAGGAGAAGAGGTGGAAATGTAATATTCACGTGGATAAATTCGACAGGAAGATAATATCACGTGATCCACAAACGTCTAATATCACTGCCTCTTCTTCCCCTATATTCTAGCTCCTTTTTTAACGCCGTTATGCTCGTTAAATTAGCCGAGTGTCTATCTCCATATGAAAGTTAATAGGAAAAGATGGAGAAAAGTTTGCAAGCCGTTAGGGGGTGATCTGAGGGGAAAAATGAGAAAATAAGTGCGAATATACGTAAAGAAAAAGTCAAAGAATTGATGTCTGGTCTCAGATCACTTATTTGACAAAAAATCGCGGTTTTTTTGGCGGCACATTTCGACAAATTTCAGATACACATGGCCACTTTTTCTCGTTAAGAAAAAAACGGTCCCTTGGCCCAGTTGGTTAAGGCGTCGTGCTAATAAGAAATAGCAACTTTGCAACGCGAAGATCAGCAGTTCGATCCTGCTAGGGACCATTCTTTTTGCCCGGGAAACATCCGCACTGGAGCTGTATGGGGTTTTGAATCATCATATTTTTGATTTTTTCAGCTCCTGCTTCTCAAACGCACACAAAGCGCGATTTGAACCTTGTCATCAACTGTCGACAGAGAAGTGAGTTGGACATAGTGATCGTGCTGGAGGTCTTTGCTGTTTCCTGAAGATCTTATGACGCCTGATTCTTCATCTTGATACCAAACTACAGAGTGATACCGTGAGATTCTCCAACTTCTATCTTATTCTAACACAGTGTTACCTAACGAGATAGGGCTTCAGATCCTGCAAGACTGCGATCTTGAGTCATGTCTAGCGTTGAGCGAGTCTATGCCCAGCGTAAATACCTTACTGAAATCTCTGGATGACTCTCTAGTGCGTGACAGAGTGGTCGAACGAGTTCCATGGATGGAACTGGACGATACAGACAAGGCGTTCAGCACCTGGGTATCTTGTGCACGTGTCATCAGGGCCAGAAGTCGAGCTGCACGGAACGAAGGGTCTTCTTGGATGCCAGACCAGGAGCTCAAACGCTTCTTTCCGCTGTGTATACCTAAACAAGAGTTTGTTGATCCCGTGGACGTCAAAGGAGCGTTTCCAGAGTCTTTCAAGCCAGTTTTCGAGACTTCCACATACGTATGTGAAAAACGGCTAGAAAATCGAGAGTATCTGATAGACGGAGATCACGTTCATTTCGATTTGGGTAGGAAAAGACTGAATGTGAAGTCGCTAACCACTGAGAATAATGGTACACCACCTCAAGTCTATGAAGACCTTCACTCTCCAGCAATAACGCTGGCTTCAAACGAAACAGTTGCACATGTGAGAATACTGTCAGACGGTAATCCTGAGGAGTTTCTTGTCAACATACGCACATCCATAATGTCACCGTTGCCCTCATTCGAGAACCGCCGCATATCTTTTGTCCACCTACTGCCTAATCAGTCCACTAAAGCTCTGGTTGGAGTACACTTCAGATACTTATACTCCAAAGCTCTCCAGAAAGAGGAGGCAACGTATGTGTATCTGTTTGACTCAGCTAATGACTACGAAATCCTGCTTGTGACTATCCTTCCTGCTCGACCAGCTCAATGGAGTACTATGAGTGACGAAACTCTGCATGCTTGGATCGAAAACAAGACTTCGAATGACAATTACGACGTGACTTTTTACCATGGACTACTGTACATCTTCTGCAAGGGTCGCCTGGTGCCTTTGTGGGCCGATTGTGGCTGGAAAGTTCCTGACAATAGAAGGGCTGCACACTCTACAAAAATACACCCACCGTTCGGGAATAACCAAGTTCAAAGCAGAATAATGACGTGGTTCAACACTAGCAATTCTGTCATTTGTACCGTGCCAGGGTATATCAACGACCCTGGAGATAATGCCAGGCTAATCAGGCAAGGTCGATACGTTACAGTTTCAGGCACTGAAGGCAGGTTGGTGGGTGATCTGAAGACGGGTACTTCTTACATTGTGAGAGAAAGCCACAAAGATCACTCTGCTTTGTTTCTGGGCATTGAAAGCGGTAGACCGGTTTTCTACAGATGGAAGACGTCAGCCGTTTCTGAGATTATCAGGAAGCTGACGAGCGACGTGGAAGACAATGATACAGAGTGGGTCAAACAAAAGCTGAGAGACTCCCAGTTTTCAAACAGGAAATGTTCTGATAGGGAAGCTCAGCTGGGAGTGTATCCTGATTGGAAGTCGATAGCTATGCGTGGATCGAAATTCTCCATTGCGGACATCACCTTCATGCTTCCTAACCTCTGTCTGAAGAGCATGAATCACCATGAGAAGTGAGTGGGGTGATTGTAGGAGATTATTTGTTCTAGTAATGTATTTATGACTCAAATCCCCCGGGAATTTGGAGCTTTTTGTCTCCGTAAATACCCCCAAACGAGCCCGCAGCAACAAGCCTGGCTAGCTCAATCGGTAGAGCGTGAGACTCTTATCTCAAAGTCATCTCAAGGCTGTGGGTTCAAGCCCCACGTCGGGCTTACAAGAAGCAGCTGAGAAGCTCCTCTTCTCTTTTTGCATCTTTGGAATGTGTATGATGTTTTGTCTCCTACCTGCTTAGTCACAGAACAGTATGTAAGAGCGGAGGAAAGACTTGATCGATACTGGACTTGAGAATGGGGATAGAACATCATCCAAAAGCACTTTGGTCCAATTTTCCATTCTTTCCGTCTTCTATATGACTTCATTTTTCACTCTTCAGTAGGAGCATCTACCGGGCTCAACATCAAAGATCACACTACTTGTATGAACAGATCAACTTCAAACCAGATCATACCTACAGCACTCTAGTCACTCCATAATCATCATCATTCATTCATCAATTAGGCAGCACCAGACTTGAGCAATCACACCTCATGCTATCTGGCTTGATCTGCTATCGTAATTCATTATCCTCCAATGCGTATTTCACCACCTAGTGACCTCGCTTCTGCTGCTCGAGAACAGCAGGCCGGAAGCCGATCCACAGACTGACACAAACAACCACGGCCATGAACGACATGACTTCCAGCACCCAGATGACCACCTGAGACTCGGTGAAGGGCTTTTGGGCGTGTAGAAGAGCTGAGGCGTCCATTTTGAAAAAGAGTGGGGGGTGAAAAGAGTCCTAAAACGTGGGTTGCAAGGTTGGGGTCTCCTAGGACTATATATCTCTTGCTAAAACACAACTTTTAGTGCAGCCCATTTACATGGACAAGGCATTAAGACGCATCCTCACCTTAATTCTCAACAATCGGAGATATGATGTAGAAGATGAAGTTTTGAAGCTATTCGAAATTTGAAAATAGCAATGAGGTGCTGTCACTGTCAGAAACCGCCCTATCCAGTCAGATTTCACATGTCTCCTCTACAACACCCAAGACTTGACCCCCATCTACCTCGTTTAGGTTGCCTAAAAGGTGGGGTTTGGGCACCCAGTAACTTTGGCTATCTTTGGCGTGAAATGCGCGCATCTTTTTCCGGTCTTTGTGCTCCAGTGCGCTGCGGGTCACGTGACTCGCCAACGGGCCTGCACGCACGTGATCACACACTCAAAGTCGTATTCGCTTGGTGATACGAGATATCTGACGCATGTATGCATCTCCATCATAGTAGCAACTTATCTATTACATCAAACGCTGATCTAGGGCAAAATATGATTACGTGACAGCCGACCCGTTCACCGCATCTAACTATACAATAAAATATCTTATGCTATACCATTACTGGTTCTTTTGGTGGTGATTAAGCTGTTGATAGAGGCTTTTGTTGAAGAACCTCCAATAACTACAACACCCAACCCACCGCAGTAGTCTATCACTCCCACTGCTAATCCCTTCCACTGAACATATCCCGCTTCTCCTTTCCGGTAATCTTCTTTCGTCGTCGCTCGATAGCTCTGTCGATATCCTTCTTCTTCATGGTCTTGAACTGCTCGGTGAGCACCAGCTTTCGCTGGTCGCTTCGCTTCAGGTAGTAAGGGTTCTTGCCCTCCTTGGCCTGTTCTCGCTGCTGCTGTCTGTGTTCGTCGAGCACCTTCTTTCGGAAGTCTCGCTTTTCAAGAGTCTTGAGCTTGGACTGCAGAGACTGGATCTGGGTCTGGATCTGGGCTCGAACGTGCGACTTCTCCTCCTTCTTGAGCTGGGCCTGAAGCTCGGCAATTTCTTCTCGTCGATAGTCGTCCAGAAATGCATAATCCTCTCGAACTCGGTCCTCATTAGCCTTACCATAGGTGGCATCGAACCGGATATCTCGGTAGAGTTTCGAGTCACGTGACGCAGAGTCCGCGCCGGATTTCGTCATGGTCAGACCAGGGATGGGTCTGATCACGCTCACTCGCTTCTTACTGGATGCTTCACTGGGGGCATGTTTCAGTCGCTTTTTGGGTCCTCCTTCGTCCTTATCGCCCTTACCCTTGCCCTTGCCCTTGTAGGACCCTCTCTCGTAGCCTCCAGAGCTCTCCTCGGGTCCAGAATCGCTGTCACTGTCTTCTTCCTGCTCTCTATCAATGTTCTTTTGTGCGTTTCGAATCGCTCCAAAAGATAACGAGCTCATTTCCTCGGGTCCAGAGTCGCTATCCTGGGCCTGGAATGTGTTGTAGTCGTCGGAGTCGCTGTCGTCGGCCCGCTTACGAACCAGGTTTCTGCTCGAGTCTCGTTTCATGGTGTATGAGAAGATCTATGGAGTGGATTCAAAAGTATTTTGGATGAGAAGACGATATGCAGATATTTTTTTAAAGTTCGAGGGAGGAAAAATAGGGAGGTGGCTGTGGGGGGTTGAGAGAAAGGTGGAGAGAATTTGAGGGTATAAATGAGGTTATAGAGGTGATGAAGGTCAATTTGTGTTTTCTGATTGTCAAAAAGTGGCTTCATTTGGTCTATTCAAGGGACTCTCCTGGAAAGACCTGTAAACTTTAATTGTGTGGGAGATGGTGAAGTAGGGAGAATAGGGAAGTCTTGTTAAGTCTTTGAAATTGCTGATGAAGCAGTAAAATCAAAGGATACAGATATTTAAGAGTTTCAGAACAGTCTAGTTTGCTTTTCTTTCTTTCATTTCCTTTATTGAAGGCACTAGCAAGGGTACTTTTACCGCTCCCATTATTTAAGTATCCCAAGTAACACCTTAACAATACTTACCACTTTGTTGAAAACAACTACCCAGCCAAGCTGACCCATTAGACACCCGTTTGAACTCTTTAACAACCACGGACATATTCGCCACCCCACACACCCGCTTAACCTCAAACACCTATCTAAAGCCACTCATATGCGACCCTGAGTGTCGATCTCGTTTCATGTGATTCAGGCGTTAGAGGGAGAATAGAAATAGCTCTCGGAAACGGGTTTCAAGCGGGAAACGACAAATGCCGGTGGATGAGGCAGAAGAGAACCAGCCAGGGCGTTCAAGAGTACAGAGAATTGCTTTTGTTCTTCAATCAAGCTGTATCTAAGGTGCGTCATGTAGTGTCTACAAATGTCATAGAAAGACCTATAATCTCGATAGGAAAATGCATAGCCGGTCCAGATTATCATAGCCCGTCTCGTGAGCTCGTATTTCGGCATCTGTTAGTTATATTACATGAGTAATAACACCCTTTTAATAGATTTCTTCTATTACTCCAGATCTTCAAAGTCAATTGGATGGTGATCAGATAGATAACGGATTGACATAAAATCGAAGAAATCAAGCAGAAAAAGCCAACATATTGTCTCACATACTCAGCCTCAGATTTTCATTTTTCGAATTAATCATCCACGTTTTCTTTCCTCTTCTCAACCTACTCCTCCAGGCATATCTCAACACTGCTAAACTCTACTTTTGGGGTGCATTTAACATACGTACGTTCCAGAAGTACAGCTCTCAGCATCTGACATCACCAAATGCAACTAACGGACGACCATAAGAAAGACCTGGAAAAGCTGGGCGAGGAATTGAAGGGCAAGGAGGAGCACGACGGCGAGGAGCATGTTCCCGAAGACAAGGCAGACAATGAAGACGAGGAGGAAGAAGACGAAAACGACTACACCGAACTGGATGTCGACATTGTGTGTCAATTCATCAAGGATGCGGCCAAGGAGGCCGAGAAAACGGGCGACTACATCTCGTACGCCACCGTCATCGATATCCACTGCTCGGATCCAGCCAGATACAAGCACGTGGACAGAGTCAAGATTCTCACATCGCTGCTGGAGGTGCTGAGAACCAACCCCAAGATTTGCGAGGAAATCGGCTGGGATTTGCCCGCTCTGTTGTTGCCCTACTTCAATGTCGAGGACTTCAACTTCAACAACGGTCTGGAGGGCCATCCTACCTTTTATCCTCTGATTATGCTGTTTTCCACGCTGGCAGAGTACGGCAACCCCAAGGAGCTGTTTCTGAAGACCGTCGAGACGCTGAGCACTCTCACGTGCGAACGGGCGCCCGAGAACGACAAAATCAAGTTCAAACAGGCCGAATCGCTGCGGAAATTCGAGGTTTGCAAGTTCCACGTGCTCGAGGAACTTATGAGCTCCTGCATGAAGAAAATCAAGACCCAGTACCCCTCACGCTTCCTGGCGTCCGCGGCGTCGGCCATCCTCATGTTTTCTGCCCGAAACGCGGCTCTTTTCAGACACTTTCCGCTCATTGTCGGCATTCTGGCTCGAAGAGTATACGTATTTATTCGAGACTGGGGTATGGACGGCGACGAACCCATGGAAATGACGTCCGAGGAGCAGGCCAAGAGCGCCAAGATTCTCCAGTCGCTGTCCACATACTTTTTCTACTCGTGGTTCCACCGGGTGGCCGTGAGATGGAGTATCAATCTCTTCCGAGAGATCAAACACTCGATCCACGAGCTGCCCCGAGCCGAGAGAGCCAAGTACGACAACCCCAACTCCAAGGGATCGGCCGTCTACACCATTTACAACCGATGGGGCACTCTGGCTCTTTCTCTGGACCTCGATCCCAGCGAATACTTTCTGCCTCTGATCCAGGAGATCCAGGAAGACGTGCAGGAGGCCACCAAGGACGGTCTGGACGACACTCTTGCTGGATTCAGCAAAAGTGCGCTTTCAGACGCCTCTCCCATCGCCTTTGTCGACTACAGCATGTACGATGACGCCTCTGAGATTCCCCTTTCTCAGGAAGGTCTGTTGATGCTGGCCACTCAGTACATGATGGAGACCCGTGACCACAGTCTCAACATCTCGCTTGACCAGCTGGTTTCTCTGACCCTTTACCTCGTTCACCGATCCTCTCCCAATGAGCCTCTGCCCTTTGCCATTACAGATCTGCTTCTGTTCTGGGGCTGGTGGACTCTCAAGGACATGGAGCGTCCCGAGGTGCGGCAGCTGGACGAGGCCTTCTACGTCAAGTACCTGCAGTTTCTGGTCTTCATTTCGGCGTCTTCACCGCTGCCTGAAATCAGAAACATTGCCTACACTCTCTGTGGCCGACTTTTGTACCTGCAGCACGAGTCCATCTCGTTTGCCTTCATTGCAGACACGATTGCCGACTGTCCGTTTGAAAACGCCCAGGTGGCCATGGTGGGTATTCTGAAACGGCTGATGATCCCCGACGAGATTTCAGACCAGCTTTCCAAGCTCAGAATCCCCGACGTGCCTACCAGAGAGGGCGTGGAGCACCAGAAGGCGTCCCAGACCACGATTCCCACGACCCCCGAGCACGTGGACACCATCAAGAGTCTGTGCAACGCCGCTCTGGAGCAGGAAAACACACATCTGGTCATCACCTGGCTCAACTTTCTGTCTACCGTGAAGCTGGACTGCGGTTTTGCAGCTGACTACGCCAAGCGAGTGGAAAAGGTGATTGACGAGGTGGAGGACGAGAACGACAAGACTCTGATCAAGCTGGCTCTCGATGTGCTGGCCAAGACTGTTTAGGAGAAGTAGGGCATTTGGAGGGACAAAAGACATTAGCGATGTAAGTAGTATTGAATTGTGATTTGGTTTATGGTAAATAGTGTATGGCTTAATTTGGCACCTTTAGAGAACGGTGTAGTTGAGGCTATACAGAGTCTGTAGCTTAGTTAAAAGTGGGAATCAACTATGTAGACGCCATTTGATAAGTTGGTCCACCTTTTTCCCTTGCGAGGGCCCTATTTTTGCGAGTTTTTTTTTTTAATTCTAAGGGCATACATTTAAGCGAGTATGACTAAGCAGATATCACAGTGTACAGGCCACCTTTTCTAAGAAATCAAAAATCAGCGGCGTGGCGCAGTGGAAGCGCGCAGGGCTCATAACCCTGATGTCCCTGGATCGAAACCAGGCGCCGCTATTTGATTTTTCTTTTTGCCTCTTCTTTTGCTTCTTTTTGCCCCGTATGTGAGGACTCCTACCTGATTAGGTTGTGACTCATGCAGGTGGCGAAGCTGATCACAGGGTGGAGATTGTAGTGGTCTAAAACGGCAAGAAGAGGAGATATGTCGATAATTTTTGAACGAGTGAGCAAATAGAGACGTTTTAAAGCTCCAGCTAAAATTCCAGGCTTCTTCAAGCCTTCCTTCATCTCTTTCTGAGTGTACCACCTCAACTCTAGACTCAACTTTATATCCCTAGTGTAACCGTTTTCTTGCTGGTGTGGAAATATCATTCAGGGGGATGGTTTTTGGAGTAGCGTGAGATATTAATTGACAAGGGGTATTTTCAGACCCTGAGGAAAAGACCTGTGTGTTTATATTTCCAGTAGCTATTTTGTGGAGATTTTGAGGGTACCCAATGGGGTTATGTGGATTAGTTGAGAAAGTCTAAGTAGTTACAGTAGAGACATAAGGCTCATATTGAGACGAATAGAGACGGTGGTGGTAGGCAAGAATTGCTGGACTTCTACTAGACTCTGAAATGAAACTCTCCCGTTCTTATAGTCGTATTTTGATTACTATTCGATGTAATAACTGCTCACCTTGACTCGACCCTCAGTATAGTCTTACGTAACAAGACGTTGAGAGAAGTCTGACCAATACCGCAGTTGCTTCTGCTGCACTACAGAGCTTTTTTCCACTTTTTATCTACTCATAACCTGTGACAAAAACTAGTGAAACGGCTCACTTTCAAAAAACCGCAAGAATCATCCCACAAGTAAATACCATCTATGCTTACACTTTGCCACTCAGTGGCAATCTCCATCTTTCACGAACTGTAATCTAGATCATGCAGCATCTAACTCTGTCTTTTGACCTCTTCATATACACTCAATTCAAACCACACGACGTCAAACTTCTTTTTTTTGATAGCAAACACTACCAGGAAAACATCTAATTGCCTTCTACACGTCCAACATGGTGTCTAGTGAGTATTTCAACCCTCCAACCCCCCTACCCCGCTAACACAGTGCTCCGCAAATATCTGCTGGAGTGTCCACGGAAGTTTGGAAACAAGTATGACAACAAGGTGCGAAGTGATTTGCGCCGGGCGCTGTTTCTGGCAGCATCCGACGACGGCAAATACTTCAATCTCTTCTTTCCTGACCGTCCAGAGGCCAAGGAGGACCAGGAAAGCGAGTCTGAGGACGAGGAGGAGTACATTATGGCAGACAACAGAGACGATCCTGCACACCCTGGCCGTCCGTGTGTGCGGCGGTTTTCCAAGGGCGAGCCCACGTACCGATGTCTGACCTGTGGACTCGATGAAACCTGTGTTCTGTGCTCCTATTGCTTCAATCCTGAAGATCATCAGGACCACCAGGTCACTGTCAGCATTTCTCCCACGTCAAATGGAGGTGTGTGTGACTGTGGCGATCCCGAGGCGTGGGTCAAGCAGTTCTCCTGCAAGTACCACGAAATCGACAACTTCACAGCGTCGGATTTGCCCCAGGATCTCTACGACGCTCTGCTGGAGACCGTGGAAACCGCCATGGACTACCTCATTGACGTGCTGAGTCACTCGGACGTGGCCATCTACAAGTTCACCGAGGCCGAGCAGGTGCTGGCCAACTTTGTCAACTCCCAGCTGTCTCCTAGCGTCTATGGTGCTCGTGACGACCATGACGACAGCAGATTCACCCTGAGCATGTGGAACGACCAGCGGTACAGTTTCACGCACGCCGAGATTCTCATCAAAAAGGCGACCGGCAAGAACGACAACTTTTGCAAAATGGTGTCGCAGCACATTGATTCTCACGGAAGAGCAACTGTGCGGGTGTCTTCTTCCCTGGGAGACCTGATGGACGCCAAACGACAAATGGCCCACACGATGCTCATCCCCACGAGTACGGCCGGCATGAACGAGATGGCCACATCGGTTCGATCGTCCAGAGACTCGTTCAGAGAGGAAATGTGCGACACCATCATCCACTGGCTGGACGACATTTCAAAGTGTCCCATCCAGGGCAACTACTTTGCCATTCGAGACATTGTCTGCAAGGCCTTTTGTCGACCCTGGAGAGTGGGATCTGCCAAGTTTCTGGGCGAGGTTCCTTACAATCTGGACGCCGATGTCGCTCACTACAAGGACCGAATGGAAAAGAGAGCTGCCCTGACTCCTGAAGGTGACATTCCCGAGTACGAGGACTACCAGGAGAACATGGCCGAGTTCCAGGTGCCCGAGCAGGAAACCAACCCCATTGGTAACGCTGGCAACGGCATTGGACGAGATCCAGACACTCCTCTGACCACAGGTAACCCCGACTACTGGGTTCGAGGCCGAACCAACCCCGACTGGTCTGCTCCTGAGGTTCTGGAGCTGCTGGGATGCCCCATGAGCAAACGGGCTCGAGTGTGCTACCTGCTGTTCTTTGACATTCGGCTGTGGAAGTCCATCAGAAACGTGCTCCAGAACCTGTACATTTCCGTCATGGTGGCCCATCCCGGCTTCAAGTCCATTCTGGGTATCTACTACGCCGAGATCTACCGTCAGATTGTGGAGATGCACATTTTGCTTGACCGAGAACACGAGGTGTCTGTGATCACCCATCTCTCTACACAGCTTCTGACTGCTCCTTCCATTGCCACTCAGATCTCCAAATACAAGTACCTGACAGACTACATGGGTGCCCTGTTCCTCTTCTTCACTCGGGGAGCGTTTGGACCTGCTGATGCTGTCAATGTGGGCTACCACAAGGTGGAGATGCTGGTGCTGAGAGCTCAGCATACCCGTTTCAGACGCATTTTCCACGACATGAACTACATTCTCAACCGTACCACCGAGAAGGAAAACACCTGCGGTGCTCCTGATCGAATCAGACAGGTCTCTGATCTCTTCCTGCTCTTCCAGGGTGCTCAGACTATGAAACGACAGGTGGGAACCCATATCGAGTTTGAGATCGACACGTGGGTCTACTTCTTCTACCCCACCGCCTGTCTTCTCCAGCTTGGTCAGATGATTGCTGGAGGTTCTCGAAGCTGCAGACTGGAGGACAATGAGGCTGCCATTCGAATTGTCAGCAACGTTCTGACTCTGTGGGGTTCTGGACGGCTCAACTACCGAAGCATGAGCAATGAGGCAAACGTTCCCGAGTTTGAAGCTGTCACCTGGGGCTCTGAGCAGTACCCGACGCTCAAGTTTGACGTGGCTTCTCAGGACGTGTCTCTGTACCATCCTCTTCACGCCTTCATCTCTTGGCTGATTGAGTGTGGTCAGGTTATGACCTCTCGACGTCTTCGAGAGGTTCTGACGGACGTGCAGCTTGCTGACGGACCTAATCCCATGGAGATGGCCGTTCATCCTCGATCTCTGGCTCTCTCTGTGCTGTTTGAGTACCCCATGCGAGTTCTCGTTCTTCTGTCGCAGATCAAGGTCGGACTGTGGGTTCGAAACGGTGTCAATGTGGTGTCTCAGCTGAACCACTACCGAGACCAGAGTCTTCGAGACACTGCCTTTGCTCGAGACTTGTTCATGCTCCAGACCGCTCTTGCAGTGCACGATCCTGCCGTTGTGTTTGTTTCCATTGTGAACAGATTCGGTCTGTCCCAGCTGTCTACTCCTGACACCAAGCACCCTGTCTACGAGGACAAGGAAAAGTACATGATTGAGGAGTTGCTGCATACTCTGCTTGTGCTTGTTCTTGAGCGAACTCATCTGTACGGTTACGACGAAAAGGACACCAAGAGAGCCCACATTCTCAAACAGATTGTCCATGCTCTGTGTTTCCGACCCTACTCCTTCACCGACATGTGCAAGACCATTTCTGAGGATCTCACTTCCGAGGAGCTGTTTGAGACTGTTCTTCTCGAGGTTGCCGACATTCAGAAGCCCACCGGCAACTCTGAGTCGCGAAAGTACAAGCTCAAGGACGAGTACTTTGCCATGGTGGACCCCTACTTTGCCCACTTTTCGTCCAACCAGCGAAACGACTGTCTGCGAGTGCTGCAGGCCCGTCTTGCCAAGGAGCAGGGCTGCAGTGAGTCTGAGGTCGTTGTCATGCCTCCCATGGATCCTCCTCTTGAAGGAGTTTTCAAGAACATTGGAGCGTTCACCAAGACTCGACCGTTTGCGTACTTTTGCAAGTCTGTGCTTGAGTTCCTTGTTGGTCAGCCTGACGGAGACATTACCGGTCTTTTGCTGCATCTCATTCTCGTTGCTGTGACCGACAAGTCTGAGGTTGACATTGACCCTCAGGAGTTTGCCACTACAGCTTCTGGACCTCTGCCAGACTACAGACTGGGTCCCAACGAGCTGGGATCTATTCTCGTCGAGCCTCTGTGCAAGCTGTACGAGCAGGAGCATCCCAAGAACGGTGCCATCATCCGGTACCTGGTTGACAAGCTCTCTGGAGACGACCCTACGCTCCGAGGTCTCTCTGAGAAGCTTGCTTCTGCTGTCGCCAGTTCTGTGGGATCTGGAACTTCTGGTGCTGTGTCTCCTACCTCTTCCAAGCGAGAGCAGGCCAAGCAGCGACAGGCTCGAATCATGGAGGAGTTCAAGCAGCAGCAGCAGGCGTTTGAGCAGAACCACGCGGACAACTCTGGCGAGGACGAGGACATGGAGGGCGGAGAGTCCAGTGAGGACGTTTGTATTCTCTGCATGCAGTCCAAGAGCAATGCTCCCGGTGCTGTTTTCGGAGTCTCTGGTCTCTTCACCTCTTCCAACGTCTACAGACGATTCCCTGCTGAGCACGGTGATCTTGTCGAGGAGTGTCTCAACTGGAACGGTAACCTGGACCAGTCTCGGTCTGATGTCATGATGCAGCTCAAGTTCCAGTGCGACCCCGAGTGGCAGAAGCTGCAGGACGAGCGAGTGGCTCGAAACCGAATCGGACCCGGATTCCCCAACGAGAACCACGGCACCGTGGCCACCTCCTGTGGACATGGCATGCACCACGAGTGCTACCTGGAGCTGCGAAAGACGATTCTCAAGCAGACGCAGGTGACTCGAAACAAGGCCGAGAACCCCGAGGCCGGCGAGTTTCTGTGTCCTCTGTGCAAGTCTTTCAACGACGTCTTCCTGCCCGTGTTCCACTCGTCCAATGAGCGAAGCTGGGACGAGGTGCTGAACGTGCACAGCAACGAGGAGGGCAGCAGCAGTCTGGCCAGCGAAAACAAAATCTTCCTGGACTACCTGGATGGCCGGTTTGAGATCCGTGAACCTCTGACTCCCAGTGTGATTCTGGGCAACCAGCTGGCTGATGCTACTCAGGCTGAGGACGAAGGTGAGGCTCATGACGACTTTTGGCTGGATCAGCTCATCACGCAGTGGCAGAACAGGTTTGAGCCTGGTCTTGCTGCCATCATGACCCGAATCGAGAACCCTGCCGATCTCATCAAGATTCTGTCCAACACGGTGCAGCAGCTGGAGATTTCGCTGCGAGGAGTGGCTACCCAGCCCACGGGTCTCTTCTTTGAGCAGCTGTCGTCCAACAACGTTGCCACTCTGCGAAACATGTGCGAAATTGTCTTTGTTGCTCTGACGCAGATCCGAACTGCCCAGAACCACACTCTGTCGCGTCAGTTCATGACCGTCAACCAGGCTGCCGGAATCGAGCGTCTGGCCGTGTTCCTGTGCTACGACCGGTTTGTGGGGCTGCAGTTCAACCACATGCTGCGGTACTTTGTGTCCCAGAAGCTGGCTCTCAACCTGGACTACTTCATCAAAACGTGGGCCAAGGGAGAGCTGGGGTGGACTCGAGGCCCCGTGTTTGAACACATGCCCAAGTTCTTTGGCCATGAGCAGGGCATCGAGGCCGTCAAGGCTATTGCTGAGCGGCTTCTGCAGCACCAGGAGGGTGTTCCCGAGGTGACCGAGTCCGTGGCTGCCACAATCTACACTCTCGCCGTCAAGGCCACCACCGTGTGTCTGCGAGAGGCCTGTCTGCTTGTCTACGGTCTCTATGGCTCTGGTGAGACTCCGGAAATCTCTGAGGACGACGACATTGACGACTGCGAAAACGACTGGTACGAGGCCCAGAAGCTCACGCGGTTCCTCAAGATCCCTTCGCTCGACGACATTCTGCAGGGCGTTCTGGGCACTTCTGAGGAGTTTAGCATCGAGGCCCGTGCCTTCAACACCATCAACGCCGCTTCCAAGCCCATGGTGCCCTTCTACTTTGCTCCCCAGCGTCTCCTGCATCTCCCCGAGCGTCTGGACGATCTGTACACTCCCGGATACCATGCTTCGCCGTCCGTGAAGCAGCAGAGCAAGTCGCTGTCTACAGACCCTGCCGTCTGTCTCTTCTGTGGAGAGTCTGTCAACACGCAGTACAACGACCCCTGGGACGCCGACAAGAGCGGCGAGTGCAACAAGCACATGCGAAAGCACCACCGAGACAAGTGCATTTTCCTGCTGCCCAAGAAGACGTCGATTCTGCTGCTGTCCAAGGACCAGGGCTCGTTCCATCCTGCTCCTTACTTTGATCTGCATGGAGAGCGAGACGAGGTGATGAAGCGAGGACGGCCTCAGTTCCTCAACGAGGGCCGATACGAAAAGTTCATGCGGGAAATGTGGCTGCAGCCGGGCATCCCCAATTATATTGCCCGACAGCTCGACTCGTCCCATGATCCTGGAGGATGGGAGACTCTTTAAGATACTTTATACTAATAGATTGATGTGATGTAAGAGAGGAGTGTGTAGGATAGCTATGTAAAGTAGTAGAAGATGAATCCAGAAGATGCTCATGTCTAATAATATAAAAAATAGCTAACCAGATCATAAAGCTCACATGAACTAAGAGTTACTGCTGAAGAGTAAACTTTCCTTGGACTGAAATCCGTTTCAACCACCTTGATATCAGCACAACTGTACCCACCCAAACATCAAAACAAGGTGGGAATGAAGCGGGACAGAAAACACATGTCAGAGATAGCAAAAAATACCGAGAAGAGCAAAAAGACAGGGCCCAACCGGGAATTGAACCCGGGACCTCTCGCAAACAGCTCAGGATCACCCTAAGCGAGAATTATACCACTAAACCATCGGGCCACTGGATGAGTTTCCGGAGAGACAATGTGCTAGACATGGACAGATTTGACATGAAAAATCGGCGAAAAAAATGGTATTTTGAGCCTCTTTAGCCATTTGGTGAACTTCCTGCGACATTATGTTATCTGTTTTACTTCTTATTTCCTTTTCTGTTTCTCTGCAGCGTTTACCTAGCATTCTAACCTGAAGGTGATCATGCAAGCTTGAATATGCTGGCTGAAACACTCGTGTCTTTTGTGTCATCTGAAATTTGACCCAATCTATTCTTTTATTTGACCAATGAAGTTATTGCACAGGTTCTCATTTTGTGACGTATAGGCAGGAAAGAACCTGTAAGGGTAATAGAGGAACACTTGACCTGAAACTACCGTACGAGACCTTACGAACTGTCGGGAAACAGTTCAAAGGCTACTTCTTTTGTCCTTCAAAGCTCACTTCTTTTATTATCGTCTAAACCAGATGTCGCTACACTCTTACAGAGGGTCATTTTCATGTAGATAGTTCAACCAAGGACTTTAGGACTTCTTCATTTCTATGAGTGAAGTGTCTGGAGACCTGTAGATGACCTCAGACGAACTTCACCTATGAAACTGTTGTGCAGTACATACAGTTGATTCTCAGCTGTTCTGCTCAGTTGTCCAATCTTTACTCTACAAGTACTTCGGTCTACCAGCACTACTTCTACTTCCGTTTTGCTCTACTTCTGCCACTACACTCACTCCGTCTAATCAAACCTCCTATCTATATAGTTACAAAAAGTACCAGCCCGCGCCTCCGGCGGCAATCATGGACACGCCAAACCACCACAGCGAGTTGTAGTCAACCACCGAGTGTTTCTTGATGCCGGTCACCTTGCGGTTGTCGATGCTTCGTCGGATCTTGGCCCGTGTGCTGCCCGTGTTTTCCGGTTGCGACGCCTCGGCCGTGGGGTTGAGCGTCTCGGTCGGCAGCATCATGGCCGGTCGGTACGCCAGGTACATGGGCGGCATGGGCGCTCCGTTGAACTGGAAGAGGTCCAGCCGGTATCGGCCGTGGTAGGGGTCCACGTAGACGGCAAACTTCTTGAACTTTTCCGTCTGGTTGTACCGCGAGTAGACGGCGTTTTCCTCCTGCTTGCAGGGGTCCGACAGCAGCTGTCGTCCGTCCACCTTGTAGGGCTCCAGGGTCAGCGTGCCGTTGTCGCTGATGTTGTAGGTGCCGTGCTGGAAGATGAGCACGCCCGTGGGACACTTGGGGTCTCTGGGGTTGGCCGAAATCTGGTAGATGGCCTCCTCGAAGAAGCCGTCCTTGGTGAAGGAGTACGAGATTCCGGGGAGCGTGGGTTCGAGCAGCAGCTCGTCTATGGGGTCGTAAAAGTCGGGGCCCGTGATGACCGCGCCGGATTTCGACGACCAGGTGCCTTCCAGGTCGTCTGTGGAGCTGGACTGCGACTGTGCGAGGCCCACAGAGGCCACCAGAGATGTGAGAAATGCGGAAATGAGTTTCATGGTGAGTGAGATGTGTAGAAACTGGGTGTTGAGCTAGTGAGCGTCTGTAACACTTGTTGTCAGCGTCTATTGCACTTGTTCGTGTCTATCCTGTCTAGACTGTTGGTCTCTTCCTCTTGTTGTGAGGTGTTTGAAGTACCAGTATGCACTTGTTGTCTTGTTGTCTGTCGTCTGCCGTTTATGGAACGAATGTGTTGAGGACGTGAACTGCTGGCGTATCACGTGTACTTGGAGAACTGGCGTGTAGGAATCTTCAACACTGGTCTCTCTTTCCGAACGATAGTAGGGGCTATTTTTACTCAAGCTGCTTTTAGTTTTCGACTACGTCACCTAACCCTGAAGGCGGTGCCAGCAAACGCGTTTTTTGGTGCAAGTTTATAAAGTGAAACAGAAAAAGTTAGACAATGTCAACATGTGCAAGAGATGAACTGTCGACTTTGACAAGAGGTGGGAGAGTGGCAAGTGGGATAGTCGGTAGGTGTTGGAAAGACGATATATCGGTGGGTCACGTGACCACTACCAAAGGACTCTATTAGCACTCGGTTAGTACTTTCACTAGCTCCATCAGACATGCTACATTCCCACAGCACCTAAATCGTAAAGGTTGTGGAGGAGGTGAAAAATGGATTTTGAAATGAAATTGTAAAATCAAAAAAAATGGAGGAAAGGGGAACACTGATGTTCTTGTTTGTCAATTTGTTGTCACGTGTCACCTGACTATTTGTGTGACTTTTCCTGGTCTACAACCTCTCTCAAAGCCAACACCATCTCTGATCTATTTATGGAACCTCCTTCTTACTCTTGCCTTCGTAACTCATTCTCTGAGTTTAGGTTGCTGTATGAAAACTGCGTCATTAGTTGCTCCACCGTCAAGGGATGATAGTAGGAGACAGGAGAGGGTAGGAAGGGGGTGCACGTGACGCGTAGGGTTCTGGGTAGTGTTCTGATAGCTTTGGATGCAAGATGAGTACGATTTGTGAGGGTTTGGTTTAGTTGAGGTGGAAGGTACATGGTTGGGGATTTAGTTGAGGGGGTCAAGTAAATGGCAACCGCTCTAGGATGCCATAGAATGAACTGAATGACATTGTAGGCTAACTGGATGGTTAGTGGTGTGAGTGAAGTAAGTTTGATGACTCGGTGAAGTGATTCAAGTCTTTAACGACGTATTATAGAGGGTATGCTGACAGTGTGGTTCAGTTGGGGTTGAGAGAACTTAGTTGGCTTTATACTTATTATGGTCAAGTAAACGAGCAGAAACGATAGACTCTGTAAAATGTCATTTCGGAATGAAACTGGAAACATTGGTGAAGACTACGGCATTTGCGTGGTGTTTTTGTCCTTTTTAGGCCGCTTATGGACGTTTCCCTTCACACCACTATACTCTACTTGTATCGAGGTCATCTCAACATTCTGTCTATAGAAAGCTCATTCGTGATGCGTAACAGAACATATCATGCCAGTGAAGACACAAGTCACATGACCGGAAAAGAGCTTCACCAGGCGACACAGACGTGCCAACTAACTACTTGCACTTGTACAATAGCCGAGGTTTGGAGGGCCTCACTGTTTTGCTCAGGTCTCGAGTTGGTGCTTGTCTAGTTGGACCCTCCATAACAGCCACAAAACAGCACTATAGGTCATTGACTAAAGCAGTAAATTAAAGCAGTAAATTAGTGAAGACCAAGAAAACAACAATAAAGAGGCACTGGAACGCTCTAGAACGAGTGCTTAGTGTCACCAGTATGATAGACCCCTCAAACAGTCACTATTCTAACCTCATTGACTGTACCAACGGCAAGTCAAGTGAATGACCCCCACCAAATGGGAGGACTAATTCTCACGTGGAAACGTCATTCTCCGCCACCCTTCTCCGTCGGATCAGATAAAAACAGACGTGGAATGTAGATTGGATCTGATAACTCTGTTGCCGTTTAGCAAGGAGGTGAGACAGGGGTGAAATAATAACCCAAGAAGGAAGGATAAAATGGATCTAAAGCTGGACTAACAGGGAAGGACGATGGACCTGTACAGTGACATGTCTACAATAGGGCAATTGTCACATCTACTGCACTTGAAGAATTCTCCATCTTCAGCAGTCAATGTAAACATGTAAAGCTATCACTCTAAACACATGAACTCGTACAACAAAGAACTCAAGCTTCCAACCTGAAAATCATCTGTATCCCACCCTTTGGACAGCCTCACGTCGCCACCCTTCTCAGCTCATCGCATTGCTCCATTGTCATGTGGCCACGATTCCGCTTTGGGTTAAAGTGCAACGCGTGTTGACGTGAGAGAGTGATGGGGTGTTTGAAGGGGAGGAAAAAGAGGAAATTGAAAAAGAAGAAATACACCGAATCATTAACAGTCACGTGATCAAAGCCACCTGTTTTCCACCTGTTTTCCACCTCATCTATCCCCACCATTACCTCAAACTCTCACTAGCTTCGGCTTGTTCATCCGCATACCGTAACCGTCTCTTTAGTCAGACTCAAGTCAGAAGAGAGTTAGCCAGGAATGTGTACAGTGGCCGGTGAGAACAATGAGGCCAAGAACGGTGGTTTTGGTAGCATCGGTAGTATCGGAGAAATACGGCGGTAGGTAACATGATGGTGTGCTGTATACAGCGCAATTGTTCCATACAAGGCTATTCTTGCCAGTTTTGTCCAAATTGAACGCTGTAAAACACACACTGGCTCAGATCCACTCCACCTTGCACCTCGTCAGCCCTGCTTGCTCTTGTTGATCGCCCTGTTGCTTGTGTGTCTCTTTAGCTGGGGTCGACGCGTGCCACTTTCATGCACATTAATTAGACGCACGAGGGGGGAGGAGAGGGTGGATAACTTGGTGGATATTGATGCTAGAGGAAAAAGGGAAATGCCACCAAGGTCAGCGCGGCGAGGGAAACACACTGGTACCATCCAATCAGCTCTACCACACCTACCCACTCCTCCACCCCTCCTCTGGACTGTACGTCATGCACGTTAATTAGTCAATTTGCGTGCATGGTCGTGTGTTTTGAAAGGCACCGCGTGCATGTAGGGGGGAGGTGTTTACAATGTGAAATATTGGGCTGTAGACGGCGGGAAACTGGCAAAATATCGATGGGAGTGTGTTGAGCAAGTAGAGACAAATCTGACGCCTACTTTAGATCAGGCACGTGACTTCCCACGTTTTTTCCCACCTCTACCTCTCCCCGACGCGTTAAAGTTGGCTGGTTGGCCATGCATCCCGCATGCAGACAAACAAAAAATTGCGTGCATATTGCTGGCTGTGCGAACATCTGTGTCCGGACGCGCGCAACCGTGTTTTAATTTAGCCAGCTTAAATACCTGCCTTAACCCAGCCTTTTTTTCCCTTCCCACACCACATCCCCCTTACAAACACACATAATGGCCACCCAGACTCCCTCCAAGAAGGTCGCCGAGGATCTCAACGACCTCGTGCTCAAGACCCCCAACAAGAAGCTGTTCAAGGACTCTGTGGCGGACTCCAAGGACGATCTCGAGTCGTCTCCTGCCGTCGAGGTGGTCGAGGACAAGAAGCAGTACGTCAAGGCCAACATCATCGAGGGCGACCACAAGAGCGTGCGACGGCGGCTGCGGGAGTCCGAGCAGAACGAGCCGCTGCTCAAGGAGAACCACCGCCGGTTTGTGCTCTTCCCCATCCAGTACCACGAGATCTGGCAGATGTACAAGAAGGCCGAGGCTTCTTTCTGGACCGCCGAGGAGATTGATCTCGGCAAGGACATGGGCGACTGGGAGAACCGGCTCAACAACGACGAGCGGTTCTTCATCTCGCACGTGCTGGCCTTCTTTGCTGCTTCCGATGGTATTGTGAACGAGAACCTGGTGGAGCGATTCTCCGGCGAGGTGCAGGTCCCCGAGGCCAAGTGCTTCTACGGCTTCCAGATCATGATGGAGAACATCCACTCGGAAACGTACTCGCTGCTGATCGACACATACATCAAGGACCCCAAGGAGCGAACCTACCTGTTCAACGCCATCGAGACCATCCCCTGCATCAAGAAGAAGGCCGACTGGGCGCTCAAGTGGATCTCCGACGACGAGTCGACCTTTGGCGAGCGGCTGATAGCTTTTGCCGCCGTCGAGGGCATCTTCTTCTCCGGCTCGTTCGCCTCCATCTTCTGGCTCAAGAAGCGAGGTCTCATGCCCGGCCTCACCTTCTCCAACGAGCTCATCTCCCGAGACGAGGGTCTGCACACCGACTTTGCCTGTCTGCTCTTCTCGCACCTCGAGAACCGACCCTCCAAGAAGATTGTCGAGGACGTGATTGTCGAGGCCGTTGGTATCGAGCAGGAGTTCCTGACCGACGCCCTGCCCTGTGGTCTGCTCGGAATGAACGCCAAGCTCATGTGCCAGTACATTGAGTTTGTCGCCGACCGTCTGCTGGTTGCTCTCGGCAACTCCAAGGTCTACAACTCCACCAACCCCTTCGACTTCATGGAGAACATCTCGCTGGCCGGCAAGACCAACTTCTTCGAGAAGCGGGTGTCCGACTACCAGAAGGCCGGCGTCATGGCCAACTCCAACCAGGAGGAGAAGACCAACTCCAACGGCTTCACTCTCGACGAGGACTTCTAGTCTGCCTAACGGGCGAAAAGCGGTCAAACGACTGTTGATTAACGATTATTTATGTATATTGCAATGAAACTAATGATGATAGAACAAGGTGATTGTAGATTTGAGGATTTTTAGCAGATCAGATTGATTTTGAGGCTATGGATCATACAGAACTTTTCTGAACTAAACTTACTTGGAAAAATGTTGGAGTGCTCGTTTTGGACGATTATATGTGGCAGAAACACTTGGGGAGACGGCATTGTTGCCAAAGTGCCATCTGGCTATCGATTGATACAGCTCACGTCTCTATAGCGTATCTACAGCATGAGTTGTGGACATTTGAATGACATGCTCTATTAGTAATCACCCAGTTCCGTCAACACCTCATTTCCTCCTACAAGTCGATTGGGAGCCACTGTACCTTCCGAGCACTTAAACTTTTTTGTCCCAACTGTTAGCAAAATGCCTCCCCTTGCCTTAAAATCCATATTGGGACGAAGGGGCACATAAGATTATAGTTTTGCAAGGTGCATGACACGATTAGTTCAGGTCAACAATTTGAATCTCTCCCATTCCTCCATTCCACCCCGACAGCACAGGCACACAAAATTTTCGAGAATGGAATCAGAAACACATCGGGAAAGACGATAAGTAAGTACAGAAACACCAGGCAATTGGCTCCAGCTCAGCAGGAGCACCTCGCTCGCTCAATGGCGATGTTGTGACGCGTCGTGGCCGACAACAGGAGGCCAAAGCAAAGCGCGTCGCCATATGGCTAGCGAATCACCACAGTGTTGAGCGTGGAGTCCCGGGCGATGTGTGTGGCCTGCTCTACGGGGCTTTTGTTTTGTAACTTGTAGGCTAGGCTGTGAAGCTGGGTGACTCTCTCCCTTCATTCCAGTCGATCGAACGCGTCTTGTTGTCAGCGAACTCTGTGGAGACGATAGTAATATAAGCAGTTGTGTAAATACTTGTTCTTGGTGTAGTACCGTCATGCCTGTTGCTGATGGGAGCGTACAATTTCAGTGGAGTTCTTATTGTGTCTGTGTTGTCGGTGAGCCCTGTATTCCCCTGTTGTCCTGCCTTCGCGTTTTTACGCTAAGTCAGGTGATAGAAGGTTGAAAAAAACGCCACAGCTCGCTGAGAAATTGCCCTAGAACTTTAAGACTGGGCACGGTGTATTGCCCGGCCCCGGCTTCTTAGAATGATAATTTATTTCTAAGATCTAGCACTTGTATGACCTGTTTATTGGGGGTTGAAGTTCTAAAATCTGGTTATATTTCAAAATGTTATGCTGCCTAAGTTGGGAGGATATACCATACTTACCAGAAGTCCCAATGGACATTTTCTCGTCAAAATGGCTAACTACAAATTTTAGCTTTGTACAGGCTTGTACTTAGAAATATACTTTTCACTGCATAAAATGCTGCATACGAGACATTAGACTTTTCGTGCAGCCCTTGCCCTATTTTGCCTCCCTTTTCTCGGAAGGTACAGTGGCTCCCAATCGACTTGTATTTCAGAAGTAATCAAACCCCAATACGTGTCAAATACAGCTTGCACAGCTCATACAGTGGACTCATTTTACATATCGCGTTTGCTTGGCTTTCATTTCTTTCATTAAATCTATACAGCGTCATATTTTTCATTCATCGATCTTGGTTAGTAGGATTCAGAAAAAACCTGGAAAAAGGCCAATAAAGAAGTCAGATTTTTACTATCTAGATTCCATATTTTTTTCCTCAAGGTGTTAGGTTGTCCCTATGTTTTGTCATCATTATAGTGCAATAATGGACGTTGCTTCACTCACTTTTTCGTTGCTGATGTGCAAAAATCTGAAGGTGGGAGCACCAGTGCTTATATAGGTTTGGTTCCACGACAGGGTAACTAGGGTTGCCCACAGTGCTGAAAAATGAGGTGTGTGTGATACAACCACACATATTCGCTGCACAGGCAGGCAAAAAGAAGAGAAATGCTCCCCCACAGGGGCTCGAACCCTGGACATTTCGGTTGCGGTGCTTCCAGTATAACTAAAAGCCGAACGCTCTACCAACTGAGCTATAGGGGATGTGACGGTTCCAAGGGCGAAAATCTGGCCTACGGATGGTGAAAAGTGTCATTTTTTTCGGCGCGAATTTTTGGAAAATTGGGGGCTTCTGAAGGTAAAAAAAAGATATGGGGATATTAGGCGTACACTGATATACCTTCTGACGAGTTTCTGAGTCAAGAGAGGCACATTTAGTCTGAGATCGGGTTCTCTTATAGTGTGTGAGAATTTGAGATGTCACTTTTAGCACCGAAAAACAGGTAAACTGGACTAAAGAATTACACCAAGGGTTTTAGACGCTCTAGAATATCATTAGGAAGACTTCATTATGTCTATTTCTTCATTCTTTGAGATAAACATAGCCCTTGAAGGAAGTGGAATCACAAGAGAACATGTCAAACGTCATGTTATAGATAGGACACCTTTATGGGGGATTTGAATAGGCGTATCCGTACTTCTGGATTGGTTTTCAGCGCCTATTTATTTCTTTAGTCTTAGATAAAGGAGACTTAGTGTGGTGTGAGATAGTACAGATACGATTCTGTCTACTTGTTGTCTGGGAAGCTACAATAAACAAAAGAGATAGATGTTTTAAGAAGCTGAATGAATCTACTTAAGAGTTTCTAGATCTCAGCATCTTCATTCAGTCCTAGATCAATGGGCATTGTAATTAGGACTGAGTAGTATGAGAGAATGCAATTCTAGAAGCATAGGAAGCTACTGGTGACAAAAGAGTCTAATGGGGTAAACTAAAGGGGTAAATAAGTCCTTTCACCTATTTCCTATGCTTCAATTCGACATTTGATTCTCAAAAAGTTCTCAAATCAGAACCTACACAAATTCGATCGTAGATACGTATGGCAACCCACAACACTTTGGAAAACTACTTAAACACAATACGCACATCTTTCTGGAACAATAAATACATTGGATCAACCGGTTTGGTCAGTTACAGCCGTTTGAGGCCGGTTTTACGTTTTGGTTTTTTGGCGGGTTTTGGAGCGAGAGGAATCTCAACCTGAGATGCAGGAGTAGATTCGTCAGTTGGTTTCAGAACATCTTCATCTGGCAAAGACGAGTGTTGAGTTCGTTTGGAGCTAGAGACAGCAGAAGACGAGGTCTCAGACTGGTCATCTTTGACGTAATCACTTCTACTGAGAGCATGGACGTTTGTCATGAGACGAGCTGTTCGTGAGAAGGCCGCGTAGTCCTCCAGAAGTAGTTTTCCAGCTTCTTCGTTCAATGCTGACTCGGGATTAGGGTGTACTAGGAGACATCTGATAGTCACGAGAATGTCACATAGAGACGTGGTTGGAGTCCAGTCTCGCTTGAGAGTATCGACACAAACCTCGCCTGTAGACGGCTGGACGTTTGGGTGAAAAATGCGGGTTTTGAAGAAAGCTTTGGGGGCAGACTGGGGGTAGTCTTGGGGCACTTTGATGACCATCTGCCATGCTCCTCCAAAGTAAGGCGTTGCTTCTGGTCCTAGAATGACAATGCCGATATTTTGGAGCGAACCGTCGTAGTCGCTGGGTACACAGATGTCGGCCGGAGTCTTGGAAAACAGCTCTTTGACGTCCTTTTTGATCTTCATGGTGGTTGGAGAGTGGTGTTCAGATCTCAAATCAGTGTTTTGATTTCATATGCATGTCCATGCAGTCCATGCAGGACAAGAGGTGTGGTGAATGGAAGAAGTGGAAATAAATGAATAAACAAGGAAAATGGGTGAAAAAAGACAAAAGCATTATATGATAGTCTGGAGTAAACAAATGATAGTTTGAGTGCTAAATCTGATTACTCATCAGTATTTAATGGCAGTTTCATTCTATGAACCCTTCTGCGATCTACATAGGACTGTCTTGGAACTTGGGTATACACTGGTATGTACATCATTCCATGATTGTACTGGCGATAATCCAAGACTCGCTAGTTGACCGATGTGATATCAAACAGGTCTCCCATTCACTTTTCGATTCTCTCAAAACTCTTCGACTTCCTCCATTGGATTGATTTCCCTTCAACTACAATACGAGGAACAGACACCAAAAGCGTTCCATCCGTGAGCCGTGATCCTCTAAGAAAACCCAACCGATCACACTGAACACTACAGCTGCACTTAGAGAGCGTGCTATTTGTAACCAAACACCCAATAACCAATGGCCTATCTCAAGGTCACCACCGAACATTCAATTGCAGCACTATGAACTCCAAATCAGCTACCAGTACAACCTCCACCAGATAGTAAGATATCGCAGTTCATTGAGCGATTCAACTATACAAGCACAATTCATTCATAGATCACAGCGTCCACAGTGATTACCTCGAGTACAGTACCGTACAACACTGAGCTTCGATGGTCAGACCTGCTTCACCTTTGACAATCATGCGGCAGTAGATAAGTTCATACTTGTAGTATTGTACGCAGAGGTCCTGCTTCCCAAGTTACTCTGCCCATTCAATCAACCGCTTCACAACTTCCTTCTTACCCACAATGCAACCTGCTTCGCAGCTTACATCGACTACACGCAACCTGCTTCGTTTGCCTCAACTACACGCAACCTACTACGCAGCTTGCCCTGCTTGCCCTACAACTCAACCGCTTCGCGGTCTCGTGCTGTTACACGCAACCTGCTTCGCAGCTTGCCCTACGTCTCAACCGCTTCGCGGTCTCGTCCTGCTACACGCAACCTGCTTCGCAGCTTGCCTACACTCACACTCGCTTCGCTCGTGCTCGTCATCGTAATTACAGTTTTAATATGTTATAAGGTATCTAATCAAAGGCTTAGTCGAACTTGCAAGTGGTGTCAAACTTGGGCTTGAGGTCGGAGCCGTAGACTCCCCAGTACTTCTCAACGCCAGAGACCTCCTCGCCGTTGTCACCCTTGGTGTCGGGCTTCCAGGTCTCGTCAAAGGCCTCGAAAACGAGGGTGTTGATGCCCCAGGCTCGGATGGCGCAGATGCCCTCCTGCCAGAACTGAGCAGCCTCCTTGACGCCGGGCTTGGAGTCGCCGAAAGCGCCACCATCGGTGGGCCATCCGGTCTCACCAACCCAGAAGTCAATGTCGGTGGTGCCCTTGGTGGTCTGGATGGTCTGCAGAGCCTGCATGATGTCGTCGAAGAAGGAGTAAGAAGCGTTGGACATGGTCTGTCCCTGCCAGTAGGAGAAGGCGTTGGCGAAGACCACGTCGGCGGCCTTGACGGCGGGGCTGGAGTAGCCGTCGACAATCACGTTCCACGAGTCGACGGTACCGACGGGCACGTCAAAGGTCTGGCCGTTCTTGTCCTTGATGCCCTGCAGCTGCTTCTTGATCTCGTTGATCTTGTCGGCGAGCTGCTGGGGGGTCATGTCCTTTCGGTACAGAGCCTCGGAGCCCACGGTGATGTAGGGCACGGTGGACTTGGACAGCCAGGGCAGGTAGCTCTTGAGGGCAAACTGCTCGGAGGCAAAGTGCTTGTCGTCGTTGGGCCACACGCCAATCATCAGCTTGAAGTTGGCAGCCTCGGCCACGGGACCGAGCTCTCGCAGAGCATCGCAGTCGCCAGCAGCGTAGATTCGAATGGTGTCGGTGAGACCCTTGAGAGCATCAAGATCGGCCTTGTAGTCGCCGGCGTTCTTGCACTCTCCGTCAGACTCTCGCTTGACTCCGAGATCGACTCCCAGGCCTCCCAGAGCCATGGCGGAGGATGCCAGCGCGGCGGTAACGGCAGCAAATGTGAACTTCATAATAAATAACGAGTGTGGTGGTGTTGTGTGGAAGAAGAGAGAGAGGTGGAATGCACAACCTTGACTTTTGTAAGCTGTCAAAACAAGACTGAGGTAATTCTTAAAATAGATGGGTTAGGGTACGAGGAGGAGTAGGGGGTGAAGGGGAATACGTCGAGAAGTGGGGGTTGTAGAAGCGCTATAAGAGGGAAAAATTGTACATATACTAATTCGCCCCTGCTGATTACATCTACGGCGTCATTTACGTCTCAAAATGCCCCCCCATCTCTCCAAACTGCCTTGCTCAAAACTCCTCCTGGAACCTTATTCCCCGTGTTGTTTGGAGCAACCACCAAAACAGGTGGGAGACGAGGCATCCAAACATCGGGGAATGTACAAATATGAGGGGAGAAGACGACGACCGTGGTATTTGTGTAATCGGGCACCATTTAGCTGACTAATAATATCCCTAACATCAATTACCCTACCTCGTTTACCCTACCTGACACGCTACGACGGGTGTGCCATTTTTAGCGTGTTTATTGTGGTGTTGTGCGACGCCTCATGGACTCATGCACCGCCTCAGTCGAGGTGAAGTGGAGGGGTAGTTAGTGATTGGAGGTAGGGTTAGGGTAGGAATGGGATGGAATAGGGTAGCTTATATACTATTTGTAGTAAATACCCCTATTCCAGCTCAAATCAAACAAATCCCGCTCAGTTATATTCTTGCAAACTTGTCTCCTCCTTCTCCAAAGACAACAGAGTTTGGGACAAGTTGGGACAAGGTTGCGAGAGTCTGAATTCGGCAATGGGCTTATGAGTAGGTTTTCAAACTGGCTTTGGGAGAAGGAGGTGGAACAGGTGAAGCAGAGGTTATGAGGAGGGTGAGAGTTCTGGGGTAAATTGCATTTCGAGGAAAGATAGGTTATGAGCGTGGGCGTATCTAATTGAAATTAGTGTTGGGTGAGATTGATGTGCTGCCCTCTGATTGGTTGGAAAGTTCACAGTTGACGCCTCATCTAAGTAATTAAAGGTGCAGTAATTAAAGGCAAGAAGGATGGGGCAATAGGGGGAGCTGGAGGGGGTCAAATGTGCGGAATAAGCGGATTTTGGCATTAAACAAGTCATTTTTACGTAATTTTCCGGCCCGCTTATGTATAAACGACTTTTTTTTCTCGTTTCCCACCTTTTCTTCCTTTTCTACCACATCTTGTCCCCTCCTCAACGAACTTGTGGTCACATGCAGAAATAAAAGTTAGTGTAATTTTAGTTGAGTGAACACGATCAATCAGAAGCCACAGAGGGGGTTATTAGAGACGAAATAAGTACACCCAAAGGTAGGGATTGACATATATAGACAACATTAGTTCCTTTTCAAATTTTCCTTCATTTCTGCACATTTTGTAGCCCCAAAAGTTGGCCCCCAAAACTCCTTTTGCCTCACCTCTCTAGCACATGCAAACCAACTATGATAAGGCTTACGCTACATAAACTCACATAATCGAGTCCTCTGTAAGTGCACTCAACGATTTTCCAGAATCTTTTAGACACGTTCTAACGACGAAAAAACCACCTTTCTGCGACGAAAACCTGATCTCCAACGACCCTCCACATGGAAATCTCAATAGCTATTCCTGCAGGTGCAAAGTACCGCATTTTACGCGACCCCCACTGTCTCCCTAGAGTGCCTCGAAGTATCGCCAACGAGGTGGCTCAGGAAAAACAGATTCAGCGAAGAAGGCGACTGTCCGAAGATAGTGAGTAGAGAGGAGAGTAGGATGAGGCTGAGGCTTGAATTTTGGAGGATTTCGAGTTCTTTCGACACTCATGCCTCTCAGGTACTGAGAGGTCTTCTACAAGTTGAAGAGCTTACTGAAGGCCTTATGACCTTGGTATTTGATTTCTGAGTAGTTTTTACTACTGAAAATCGTGTTTTAGTACTTTCGTTACTCCAGAATCGTTGAATACCTGTTCTTGAAAATCTTCTAAGCTTGAACTTGATCTCAAGAAGATTGGTTGTCAGTGTTTGACTATCTGATGGCTTTGAAATATACCACAGTTCCAGAAGACTCAATTTGGAGTCTATTAGCTGCCACATTTCAAGTCTTTTGGCTAAGAGTACTATATACACGATTCTATCAGCCTGAAGCTTTCTTCATACTTCAGATGGACTATTTCACGTCTTTTAACCAGCTTGGTGACACTTCAGTTCAGTTCTTATAAGCCTCCTGTAAAGACCGTACCCTCTCTTCTTTGCTAACACAGTTCTCAACAGCCGACGAGACAAGATCCACTTTGATCGAAGCATGCGAATTCCCGAGTGGAAGGAGTACCGATCTTCTGCTCACGATACCCCCTGTCAGACACCTCCACGACGAGGATCTGACTCTGCCGTCTCGGATTTCTCGCCTCCTTCGCACGACGAAATTAAACGGGTGCTTCTGGGATGCGCAAACCAGCCCCAGACGTCCAATCTGTTCTTTCCCTCGATCCTCCAGGAGAAGGAGCCGAGCTTTCAGGACAAGGTGCGGTTCCGAAACCGGTTTTGGAAACAGCCTGCCCCAGGAAGCCGAACGCGCGACTTTTACACCAACAGAAACGGCCAGAAGTGGCAGGGACACCCGGGCTGGCACCGGTTGCTGAGACGCCAGTACGCCTTCTGGGGTCTGGATAGATGCTGGCGAGAAGAGAGAAGCCAGTTTCTGCAGGACAAGCGACGAGAACTGGCGTTTGAAAAGCAGCAGAAGCACCGAAGAACGACTATTTGACATCATGGAGTGAAGAAGCATCAGAACTATGGCATAAGCCAACTAACCCAGGTAAGATCATCGATAGATTGAGATAACAGAACAGAATGACAAGCAATGAATCAGTGAATAAGTAGACAGTGGATGAGTAGACAGACTGAATGAGTAGCGATCAGTATAAATGAGCAATTTTCTTAACCTCATAAGATTAGAAGGACACCACTTGTAGCGGTAATGGTAACAAAGTTCATCTGCACGTTCATTAAACTGCTCCGTTACACTTCACAGCCTTGAGTTCACTTCCTTCGCTGTTCTAAGAGGTCTACAATCATTTTACCGAACTGTTGAATTTGTATCACTACCATATATTCAACTGCATGTGTAGTGTATTTGTTTCCATCCTGGAGGTGTCTACCATCGTGCGTGGGTCTCAAGCCTCACAATACACCCTCTTGTTTTTTCTGACATCACATTGACTATAATAAAGCAATAAATACGGGGAGCAAATGGTACACGTGCGTTGGTGCACACATTGCAAGGACTAGGCCTCGTAGTGGAACAAGGTGGTATCGTTATCGTCTCGTCGGAGATACTCTCGTTCCAAGAGAGACTCGATACAATGCTTGATGGTGGGGATGGGGGGCTTGAACCGCGATGCCAGCTGCTTGGTCACCTCGCCAACGAGGTTGTTGTGGTTGAGCGTCTTTCGCGACTTCATGACTCGCACAATAGCAGCGTCAATCTCGTTCTGACGCGACTTGTCGATCTGGACCATGGTGGCGTCTCGTTCCACGTCGGTCTCGGCTCGAGTGGCGTTGATGGCGAGCACTCGGATCTTGGTCATGGGCGCCTCAAAGTTGTCGTTGAAGAAAAACTCATCCGACTCGTTCACCTCTCTGGAGAAGGGTTCCTTTTTGAGAATTCTGGTTTTGGGGGCGACAGAGACAGACTGGAGATGTCGTTTGAGGTCCTGAGGAGGGATACCGGTCTCCATCTGGATTCTCTGGAAAGAAATGCTCTGGTCGCCTACGTCCTGGAACAACATGAGGATAGGCATCACAGGAGTGGGAACATTGACATCGTGGAACTTCTTCTTGAACTTGATTCGAATGTCTGCGTTTCCGAGGTTGGGCACCCACTCGAGCTTTCGGCCACTGTGAGCTTTGCTGTAGTACTGTTCAAACTGGTCCTTGGCAGCTTCAGCCTCGGCACAGTGGATGAGAGAGTAATTCGCGCCCTGAGCAATCGACGTGGGCCAATAAGTGCCTGAGAGAAGCGCCACAGTGAGCTCGACCTTCTTGGTGGACGAGGGCTCGGAATCGGCGGTGATGGACGCTCTGGATTTTCGGAAGAATTCCATCTCATCAGCAGAAGTGGCCATGTCCTTGAACATACCCTCAAACTTGGACGTGAAGGCTCCTCCAGCGGCGTTTTTGAACCGAGAAATGAGCTGCCGTTCAGCGTCGTCAGAAAGAGACTTGCTGTTGAGCAGTCGTTTGCCCAGATGCGCCTTGTAGTAGTTTTCGAATCTGTCCTTGTCGGTGATGAAGTTGAAACAAGCGACGGTCGAGTCCAGAATGGCAGCCACCTCCTCGTCAGACTTGCCCTTGAGCGCCTTCTTCATCAGGTTGTCAATGTACAGCGACAGGTACTCGGCCACCCGGGCGTGCTTGTTGACAAACTCGACAAAGGCCTCGTCAATGCTCTTGACCACCTCCACGTCGTTGTCGAAGCACTTTGCGGTGATTTCGGCAAACTCGTCACGCATGGTGAGCACGTCCGTCACCCACTTTTGCGCCAGCATGGTCGCGTGGGTGCCGGGCTTCTTTTCCTTTTTCGCAGCCTCCACGGCCGAGTTGGAGGCGCTGTTGAGGTTCTTTCCCTCGGCAATAATCTGCTCCTTCAGCAGATGATGCAGAAGCGACCGCTGGGGGAATCCCTTGGAAATGAGCCGGTACAGGATCTTGAGCTCGTCGTACTTCTTGGCCTGGTACCACTTTCTGATCTCAGAGCCAGGAAGAGCCATAACTTCGGGCAGTTTCGTAGAGACCAGTTTCGTGGTCAGATCACTCACCAGGGGAGAGTAGGCCTGGGACTCAAGAGCATAGTACTTGGACCGTTTCTCTTCATCGTCCAACCATCCAGACACCTTGGTAACGTACACCACGGGGTCTTTATTGCCATCCAGCAAGTCTCGTGCAGCCTGAGAGTAAAAGTTTGTAGTGGCAGCCACCAGCTGGTCCGAAAAGCAGTGCACCAACACACTCTCCTTATTAGTCTTGCTCTGGGGCAACATGTCCAGCATCGACAGCACGCTTTTGATCACCATTCGGTCCACCATTTCGCCCTCTCGTTCCCGCTGAATCTCGTTGATCAGCACCTTGTACAGGTATTCGGCAAACGGCCCTGTGCCTACCACATGGTCTCTGAACAAATGCAGATTCAGATCGGCCAGTTTAGGGGGAGAAGACGTATTGTCGAGACAATGGACCCGGTCCAGGTACATCATCACATCGCCAATCATCTTGGTGCAGGTCTGATGATCGGCCCACTGCTTATTCAGCCCAGACAGAAACTTGGGGGCTAGAGAAAGATCGTCTCTTGCAATCACAACGTAGGGGTTAAAGCTCGCCTGAACTCGGCCCAAATGCGCAGAAATGTGGCACTTGACGGCATCGTACAATTGCGCGCTCATTTTGCTGATGACCAGCTGGTAGGATGTTCGATAAAGCAGCTCAAACGACAGTGGCGAAGACTCATGTTCCTGGATTTTGGTCATGGCGGACGCCAGAATCTCCCAGGACTTGTCGAACGACACGGAAGACGTGGTTTTGGCGCGCGGGGCCTTGATCTTGCCCCTCTGAGTCGTCATTTTCATCTTCAAGGCAAGAAGGGTACTGGTAGCGTAAGACTGTCGGGTTTGGGTTTTAGCACTGACGATGCAAAATCACTGATTGTGAGATGCGGAGCATGCACGAAAATAAAGTTGCACAATCAAATATCTGAATATTGAACATTTGAGACGTTTGAGGTTGAAACATGTCCTACTGTGTACAATCTACTCATTCTTTAAGACTCCATCCCTTCTCTTACGCACAAATCAAAGTACAATATATTAACGCTGAATAGTTTTATGTAAAGGCTGGAGCAGCCAGGCTGAGAGGATGTGACGCTCTCGGGTCCAAGTGGCCCTACCGAATGCGATGCTATATAAAGAACACAATGCTGAGCAAACAATGCAAAATAAAAAACAGTGACTTCACGGGCAATTGTCCGTGAGTGAAGAAATAGTTACCCCGGGGAGATGGTGTAGACGGTGGCAACAGACACGACGCTAATGGCCGCTAGCGGGGGGGATGCCCAAAGAATGACAATAGGCCTCCTCACGCCCGCCGCCGCCGACCCATGCCTCGGGACTTGGTGTTGCGACCGGGAGAGTCCTTGCCACCATGGTGGTGGCCGCTAGACGAGTGGTGGCCCTTGCTGACCAGCTCCCGCTGCTGCTCCCGCTCCTTGGGCGACGCGCCCTGGCCCTCCCGCTGGTCCCCGGGAATCGAGACCTGGTGAGCCACTCGCCACCGCTCGTACCGCTCGGCGAGATCCGGCTCCAAAATGTTAACTCCGTTGAGCTGGCTGCCCACCGTCAGCCAGCCGGGCCGGAGATTGTTTTCCCGCCCAAACAGCTCCAGCTTGCGGCAGGACTTGCCCACCATGCGCTCCACAATGTCGTAGAGCTCGTCGGGCTTCTGGCTCTTGTCCCGCGCGTTGGACACCACGGTGTCCACGTCCAGGCCCCGTGTCAGCCACTCGGGGTTGCCCTTGACGCCAATCAGCACGTGCTCCTTGGAGTGGTTGAGCCAGTGCCCGGTCCGGCCGGTGCAGATGGTGCGGCCCAGCTGGTTGGTCTTGCACCACACAATCTCCTGCACGTCGGAGTAGCCCCATTTGGCCAGGCACTTGCGGCCCACCTCGGAGGTCCGGCCCGTCACCCACAGCAGAAAGACGCCCTCCTTCTGCAAACAGCCCATGTCCAGCGCCTGCAGATCGCTGTCGTTGATGATGAGCTTCTGCGAGTTCATGTGAATGTCCCAGGGCGGGTCGGCGATGATGGCAGCGAAATCGCCAAACACGGGCAGCGCAATCTCCTTGAGGTTGCAGGTGATCCACTGCGGAGGCAGCACGACCGACAGCATGGGGTCCGTGGAGTAAAAGTAGGACCGGGGGTGGGCCACCGCAGTGTCATTGCTGCTGTCGGAGCCACCGTTGCCAAGGCTCTTGGCCCGTCGCTGGCTGGCGGAAAACTCGGGCATCTTCACCTGGTAGTGCAGGAACCGGCAGCTCTTGGACTTGTAGCACTTGTCCAGGTACGAGCAGTCCTCCAGGGGCCGCTCGGTGTGGGCCATGATCTGCGGCACGAACCGGACCTTGCTCAGGCAGTCGGAGCTGCACTCGTCCGACGAGGCGTGGGGGCACAGGCCCAGGTGGGGCTTCATCGGGGTCAGCTGGGCCTTGGCGAGCGACAGCAGAAACACCGCCGAGGGCTCGTTGACGAGCTGCTTGATCTCGTTTTCGAACGTGAACATGGTGCTCGACGCCAGCGGCTCGTCCAGCAGCTCGGCAATGTGGGACCGCGACATTTTGGCGTTCCAGGTGGGGGAGCTGGCCATGGTGGTGCAGCTGGACGCCGAGCCCGTGAGGGGCGAGGACCCGGCGCTGGAGAAGCTGGAGTGGGATTTGAGAGTGAAAATAGGTGAATGATCAAAAACGTCCTTGTCAGCGGCAATCTTGTCGAGATCAAGAGGAGCAGGGAGGGGGCACAGCTTGGGGGCGGCAGTGATGGGAGGCTGAGATGCTGCCACGGGAGTCAGAGGCTTCGGGGGCATGGTGAGCCGCTTGAGAAAGCCCGAGAGCACCGGGATCGACAGGTGGTCGACGGCAATCTTGTCGTCCCCAAGAGAGACGTTGACCAGGTGCAGGCCAATGGGGACGAGGGCGGTGATGTGCCGCAGGCCGTCGATGAACTCCGCCAGGGAGGGCAGGTCGTGAATGTCCTGGGGCGCGGCGGGGTTGATGGCTGCCGCGAGCAGGAGCCGCAGCTTGAACGCCCGCAGCGGCAGCATGCACACCACCTTGTCGGGGCACTGGGCCAGGAGGATGAGGGTGGGTAGGAAGTGCATGAGGGGGGAGGGAAGAATGCACCAGTGAGTGAGTATGAGTGTGAGGGTGTCAGAGGAGACGCTAGGTCTGTGAGTGTGAGAGAGTGGCTGTGTAGTGGACAGTACGTCACAGGTAGGTTTGTGACTGAATGAAGACAGAACACAGGGTCTTTAGAGTGAGTGACTGTTCAAGTGAAGACAGTAACGCCACAGGTTTTAGTGATTAAGGTGAACACGAGGTGCAAAGGTGAGTGACTGAATGGTGCCACAATGGGTTTGTGTGTGAATGATGGCACAATAAGTCTGTGTGTGAACGATGGCACAATCGGTTTGTGTGAAGACGTAACGCCACAGGTCTCTGGTGTGTCTGAGTAACTTCTCAAGCAGTGGTGTGTTACAAGATCAATGGGTGAGTTCAGTGAAAGTAAGTTGAGTCTGTCTGTGTCTGTGTCTGCTTTGAGTTGATCTGGTTCTGTCTAAAAGACAGGTCGAGAGAAGCCGAGGTATGTAACGATGTGGTATGTGTGTGTGCTGGTGTTGGTGTGTGTGTTCAAGAGCTGATCAAGAAGAGAGGGCCGGAAAGAGAGGGTTTATATATGATGCCACGATACAATCCCCTCTACACGCGGTTTAGAAGTAAGGTCAACTCTAAGTTGTGACACTGGTGAAGTAGCGACTGACGATTGAGATGTTTCCAACCTCGAGACTCGCGTAAAAACATAACATGACGGGTATCATTGGAAAGCCATTCTCGATGGGTCAAATGAGGCCGTGGAATGAAGGGAAAAGACCCACTGGTCATCCGCCAACACTGGTATCTAGTATCACTCTTTTCATCTGTCTTTCACCCTCAAACACGTTTCAATTCAATATCTCAAACCTGTGCGTTTTTCATCTTTACGCCATGACCCAATGTGGCTATACACAGCTAGCCTTAGTGAAGAGAAACACATGAGATGATAAATGGGGCATCAAGAGTGGAATCGTTAAGTAGTGGTCTCTGTGGGTATCTGGAAAGCTCTCTGCGCCTCCAACCACCTCCTTCATGTCGAGATCACCACTGTACGCAGGTTCAAAGATCACGAAACCCACACTGCCCTCAAAACTCTGTCTCAGAAAAAACCACTTTTGTAGCTGGGGTAACAGGCAGGTTGAATTAAAATGGACCTGAATTAGATACGTCCAACAATGCACGCGAAGAATGTAACGAATCGGATACGTATGGTTCCGTATATAGATCCGGTATGTCAAATCACGCTCAAAGAGGAAGTCCTCCACAAAGCTAAGTTTGAACTACTATCTTCACACAACACGCTCTACTGGAAGCAATTAGTGTCAAATTGGGCTGGTTTTTGAACAGTACACTGATTACAGATCTAGTAATCTACTGTCAAAAAATCAGGTCCAAACCTCTAAAAATGACCGACTTAGAACGGTCAACAGTGAGAGATGGTTGACTAGGGTGAGAACAAAGACTAGACATGTTCAAAGATCTGTTACTCGCACTTAGAGCTCTCAACTACGTCACAAGCTCTTGATCTGACTCACTCAGCATCACTCCATTGTAATGAGTACGATTGCTTAGTAATCAACAATTACCAATGTGGATATTGGGTTAGGGTCAATAATTCCAAACACGGTATATAGGGTTAGGGGTTACCCGACCTACCAGATCAGTCCCAATGTGGCACCCAGGGTTAGGGCCTTCCTGGTCCTAATGTAGTATCCTGGGTTAGGGGATCACACTTTTCCTCCACCAAGTCCCAATGTAGTATATAGGGTTAGGGCAGATGTTATCCCAGTCAATCCCAATGCAGTAGTCTGGGTTAGGGGCTACTCCCAATGTGGTATTCAAGGTTAGGGCACTTCCTACTCCCATCAGTCCCAATGCGGCTATCAGGGCTAGGGTTACACCTATATCTCCCAACCATTTCCCCAGGGTTAGGGCATACCCTATTCTCTTTGCCCTCGTTACCCCGACAACCAGGCACAACAAACGCGAAACGTTATTTTTGTAAATAATACAACCGGTCTAGTAATTCGATTCATCAACACCAAACACCTCTGAACACCACGAAAATACGTTTAAAATGGCCCGAAATCGACGACGGTCTTCAGGACGGTTTCTGCAGGGCGAAACGGAGCCTTCTCTTCAAAAACTCGTGCATATGAACGACGATGCTGCTGAGAAACAGAAGCGACGACAGTCCAAACGTCTGAGTATTCTTCCAGGAGTGGTTTCCAACACTGAAGAAAACGTGGATGAGGGTTTGCGAGACCATTTGAACAATGCTGCTCCTCAGGTGCCTATCATGGCCAATTTCGAGGAGTGGATGAAGATGGTGAATGACAATAAGATCAATGCTCAGAATTCGTGGAATTTTGCGCTGATTGATTATTTCCACGACATGTCGTTACTCAAGGAGGGAGATGGGATCAATTTCCAGCGTGCGTCTGTGACTTTGGACGGCTGTATGAAGATTTACTCTTCTCGAATTGATTCAGCAGCTACTGAGACTGGTAGACTTCTTACAGGACTAGCCACAAAGCAAGGACGAGAAGATATTGGTAATGAAGGAGATGAGGAGGAAGGAGAGGAAGGAGAGGAAGGAGAGGGCGGCGAAAAAAAGAAGAAAACGTCGCGTCCTCGAGGAATTACACTGGCCAAGAGTTTCGAGGAGAATGCGGCCAAGAAGCTCGAACTGGAGCTGTCCATCGACCCTCTTTTCAAGAAAATGTGCGCCGATTTCGACGAGGGAGGTGCCAAGGGTATGCTGATGAACTCTCTTGGTATCGACAAGAACGGACGGGTTGTTTTCGATGGAGATTTCGACCAGGAGATTAGTAAGGGAGATTTTGCTGATCTCAGTGAAGACGAGGATATGGAGGACGATAGTGCCGATTCTTTCTCTCTGCAGCAGCTGGGCGCCAAGTTTTTCCCCGATTTGTCGGTTTTGGCCACGAAATCTGTCTGTCCTTCAGCTGCAATGATTGAAGCTGCTCTGAAGGATCCCAGTAACTTACCCGAGGGTCTTCAGGTTGACAATATCGACGACAGACCTTCTTCTGCCATGCCTGAGATGGATTATGGAGGAGACGACGATATTCTCGACGATGCAGGACTGGATATGGGTTTTGACGATGTTGGAGGAGAAGACGGTGCTGGTGCTGCCGAGGACTTTGAGTTTGGATACAACCCCATGAACGAGCAGTATGCCGAGATTGTGGAGGACGTGGCTGTTCCTGGAGGTGTGGGACCCTCGGATCCGCGATACAAGCCCACCATCAACGAGGCCGATCTTCTGGCGTACTTTGACCACACTCTGAAGAAGAACTGGGCTGGTCCTGAGCACTGGAAGGTGCAGAAGCTCAAGGGAGCTGTGCAGCAGCAGAAGGCTGCTGTTGTGAACGAGGACGGTGAGAATGAGGAAGGAGAAGATGGCGAAGGCGACAGGAACGACAAGAAGAAAAAGAAGGCTGCTCCTGTTGAGGTCGACTTCGTTTCCGAAGACAACGATATCGATGAAGCGGTTCTTTTTGGTCGACCTGCCAACATGTCCACTTTGTCTCTCACCAAGGCCCAGCAGCGTTCAGATACCAACAATCTGCTGCCCAACGACGAGCATTTCTCCACCGACAATCTCGTCAAGCTGTTCATCAAGCCCGGCAAGCGAATCACAGGTCTTTTGTTCAAGCACAGAGTCACTCTTCAGAGCGAAAAAGACGCCGATCAGCATTTCTGGGCTCAGCACTTCAACGAGGAGCTTGCAGAGTACGGTGTTCAGGGTCCTGAGCCGGAACCCATGCCTCAAAACGACGATGGTGACGATTTTGGAGGTTATGACGACTTTGACGACTATGGAGGAGCCACTGATATGAATGGACCCCATAACGCGTCTTTCCTGGGTCTCCCCAAGGCTCATCCGGAGTACGTGTCTTATGCCAAGGTGGCCAAGCGAGTGGACGTTCGGAAACTCAAGGATAACCTGTGGCGAGTCATGGACTACGAAAAGGTGGACGAGCTGGTGGACAACAGTGATTTGGCAGAGGAGAAGGTCGAGGAGAAGAAGTTCACACAGCTGGTGGAACAGGTGGGAGCCGAGTACCCCCGCCAGCAGAAACAGGAGATTTCCACGTCGTTCGTCTTCATTTGTCTGCTGCATCTGGCCAACGAGAAGGGTCTGAGCATCGACCAGCAGGAGGATCTCGACGATCTCGTCATCAACAAGGACATGAGCGTTCGAGTTGACCAGCTGGGAGCGTAAGAGACGGAGTTGTGTAATTTATAATGTAATGAGTGTATATTAGGTCAAAGGTGGGGTGGTGATAAATGTGTCTCTTGGAGTTTCCGAAGTGAGTACTTAGTCTAAATGGGGTCAAAATAGAGAATAATCTTATAAGAACGACAGAGGAGACTTCAAACACAACTGCTAGAGCTACAAGCACACCCGTTTTCTGTACACTTACTTCGATCACTTCTGTTCATGAACTCATGGTGCCTGAGCACAACTCTGATGAGCTGACAACAGAAGACCATTCTTGGAAGACGACAGAAGCAATATGTACGCGATTAGTTTGGTATATATGATATAGCACGTTTCACATAGTAGGGTAATTAGTTTATCTAAGTTTTCTCTCGGTAACTTGAATTGATTTGATTTTCAGAGCCGAATTACTCCTAATAAACCTTCTTTATTACCAGTAAAATGTGCGAAAATAGAAAATAATTTCTGGACGATGATAGAGAAGAGATGAAACATGCCAAGTTTCTTCAGATGTTAACTAACGATGCAAATATAATATCCCGCATTTTATCCCGGTTTTATCCCTTTTTTCTGAACTTCTTTGGAATTTTCAAAATTTCGCGGTCACGTGACCTTGCCTCCTTCTTGTGGAGGCCACTTTTTCCATTTTTTTATCCGGCCTGGCTAGCTCAATCGGTAGAGCGTGAGACTCTTATTCATAAGCAATCTCAAGGCTGTGGGTTCAAGCCCCACGTCGGGCTTTCTTTTTTCGCCTGTATCTCGATCATCTTTGGGGCTCTCAGGTGAGGCTCTTTTTGTGTCTTTATTTTTCGCTACGAAACCTTAAATGGATCACTAAGATGCGATTCAGGGGCTCATGTGGGGCCATAATATCTGTTCCTTTTGGTGGAGAAATCGACAGGTGACAGTACAGAAAAAAAAAGTGGGGTTGGAGTGGGCACACGGCTCTTTATATATTGTTGTTGGAAATAATATTTGTGCGATTTTCCAGTGACTAGATTTACACGTTCATGATCGTCAAAAGAGTTATTTGGGGTGTTAAAATGGTCTTTAAGACACTCCAAAGAGTTCCATGAACAGACTAATTAAGGAGTATGGCAACTAGTTTAGGATATATTCTGCGCTAGAGGATAGAACGTGTTTGATTGAAAATGCCGTAGGAAAAAGTGTCAGGCGAAAACAACAGTGTCAAACGGCTGAAGTCGGCCTTTCCCACAGCCCTGTTGCCTTTTTTGCACTCAGATCTCGTTTTAACTGCAACCATGTCTATCACTTGAACTCCCTTACATAAGACGTCTATCTAAGGGGGACGGAAACGGAATAATATCCTTGTCGTAGTTGTAATTAAACCGTTAAAGACACGTGTCAGTATGGGTTGAGGTGAAAGAAACTGATAGGAAAAAACCAAATTCATCATACCCTCCTCCCCCACCACCCCAATCATTCTCCTAGTTATCTCCCTTCTGTCTCCTGCAGATGACGTAGTTATACCATGGTCCGAGTCTATCTGTAACACGAACCTCCCATTGCATTTTCCAGCCCCTTTCAACCATGACTGTGGGGAACGGCAAGACGATAGATGGCGGGTCTGGCGAAGCGGCGTCTCCTCGCTCGCCGGATCTGGGCTTTGTGTCGCTTTCGGATCTCTCCGACGACCGGGTTCAGGCGCTCAAAGACGAAATCGCCCGACGCAGCATGTCTCTCCAGGCTCTTGAATCGCTGGCCCAGGAGCTGCCCAATAAACGCGATTCCACACCCGGCCCCGTGGCGGACACCGAGGACAGTATGTTGCATACCGACATTGTCAGCTTGGGGCTGAGTGAGAGCGGATCGTTGAGTCCCAGCTCCACTGCCACCACCACCACGCTCGACCCCAAGGTACGAGAAAACCACCACAAACGAGACAGCAACGCGTCCAAGTCGTCACGGGACTCCATGTACGACCACACGTACATCAACCAGTTCATCCAGAAGGGTCTGAGCGACTCTGTGGGCTCCAACACCAGTAAGGTGATTGCGGGTCTTCAGAACACGATTGACACGCTGCGAAGAGAGCTCAAGGACCAGAATGCCAAGTACATTGAGGCGAAAAAGGGCCGGGACGCGCTGGCCAAGCGCTGCGACAACCAGAACGAGTCCATGGAGTCGCTCAAGCACCAGAACGAGATGCTCAACACCATGATTGAGCGCAAGGAGCGGCAGATCCAGGAGTCGGAGAGAAAAGTGGCCATGCAAAAGTCCAAGGCGTCCAAGCTCGAAAAGGAACACGCCGACAACGAGGCGCGCATGATCGACATGGAGGAGCGCACGGCGCAGGCCGAAGACAAGTTCCAGCATCTCAAGGCGTCGGCAGATGCGTCGGCAGACGGATACAGACGCAAGGAGGAGTATCTCAGAAGCGAGTTCAAGACGCTGCAGGAGTCGATTTCGGCGGTCAGCCAGGCGCAGGCCGAAAAGCTGCAGCGAGAAGAGGCATGGCGACAGGAGATCATCGACAAACTGGCCCGAGAAGAGGAGCTACGGAACGTGATACGCAAACACCAGGTGGACTTTGAGACGCTAGCTGCGCAAAGAGAGGCGAAGATACAGGCGATGCTGGCGGAGTTCAAAAAGGGAATACAGGGCCACGGATCAACGGTGGACGACACAGTGCTGAAACTCGAGCAGCTGTCACGGGAAACGTCGGACGCCCTAGAAGTGCTCAAAAAGAGCCAGCGCGAGCTGGTCAAGGAGAACGAAGAGTTGAGAGCAAAGGAGGAGAGTTGAGGGAGGGGATACACAGGGTGGGTTTAGGGCACACTAACAGAACCGCTATCAAGGGCGTGTATAAGTTAAGTGTCTTCTTCCAAGTCCTCCCTCGTAACCGACACAATGAGAGTAACACATTGACGTCTGATCCAGTTACATCAAGATCACTACATGACAGTGCTGATCCGTGCGAAAACGCACACATTGCTAAAGGTATATATGGATATATATAGAAAAGAAAGATACCGGGAAGGGCGAGTAGGGGAGGTGGTGTGTACGATGTGGATCCTGTCAACGGGTGGCTATCAGATAGTAGTGTATGTGATCCAATGACTGTTATTACTGGCAGACTGTGTGCTTGACTCTTCAATCATCCAGTCGTTGTTGTCCACTTTAGTGTAGTCTTTTCATTGACAGGCTGTGATTGTTTTTGATGTTTACTTGAAGATATAATAACCATAGACGGACTAAAGGTATTTACTTCTCTGATTCTTTTGCCCTCATACTGGAAGAGGAAATACTAGATCAAGTCTGTTCACAGGAGCTGAAGTAAAGACTTCTGATACTGAGTGTCTGTGTAATGATTGGAATCTTATATGAGGTGTTTATTACTGTATTTATTGTACAAATGTAGCACATGCTCTAACAGGTGGTTTGCAATGCCCTGCCTGTTTATGTTGATAGTTACTGTTTGAACATATCTATGACTGGATGAACTTATTGGTACCCCCACCCAGAGCCTTTCCACCCTCCTCTCCAATTTGGTACAGCTCAATCTTGCCGTCTTTTCCTCCTACTGCTATCCACCTTGTAGCCAGAGCTTTGGCTAGACGAGGATTCGTAGTATCACTGGTTGTGGGTGTCGAAAAAGCCACACAGCCGACTCCTTCTCGTTCGTGGAACACGCTGACCTTGGAAATATCGTCGTAGTTGAACAGACGCACTTTTCCGTCCCATCCTGCTGTCATGATCAAATCTCCTTCTGAATCGAGCTGTAGAGACGATAGACCCGAATGGCGAACATTGACTGCATCCAGAGGTTTAGATTCAGGTTTTTCTTCACTTTCCTCCTCTTTGTCTCCATCCAAATCCATTTCTGGGACGTCGAAACCTTTCACCACGTTTTTGGCAGGTTCCAACTCTGGAGAATCCTCCACTTCGACGATTTTAGGCGAAGGGGGACCATTGGGGTCTCTTGGAGGTTCTGGCTCTTCAGGTTCCTCCTCTGGAATCACCTGATCCTTGATTGGATGCTTGACAATGAGAGAATCAGCCGAAGATGAGACAAACTCGTTCCTGGAAGGATGAGCTCTCACTGAAAGAACTGGTTGAACATGACTGACAACGTAGTAGTTCAGCATAGGTGTGTAATTGCTTCTATCACTGATATCAAACACAGCCACAGCTCCTCCTTCATAGCCCACTACCAGCTTCTTTTTGTCTCTGATATGCAGATCCATCACGATTCCCGTCTTGATTCCGTTCAATCGCGGGTAAATGTCGTTCCAAACGACTCTAAACGCTCCATCTGTCCACTCCAGCAGCTCCACCTTGTCTGAATTGTCCAGATCGGGCTTTGCTAGCAGTCCATCGTTCCAGACAACCTGACAAAAGTTGAGAGAGTTGACAGTCAGAGAATAAGTCATCCAGGGCTTTGGATAGTCCGTAGAAGAGTCGGAAACAAGCGCATTCGGCGGCTTTATACTCAATCCGCTCTTTCCCTGTGTATTCAACTCCAATCGCCAAACATACAGCTTGTCGTCTCTTCCTTGAGTCAACAGATGAGTTTCATCTATCCAAATAAGAGACAATATGGCTTCATGGTGTGCTTTCCAGATCGCCAGCGGTCTGCGCGTGACTAAAGACCACCAGAAAACCCAGCCACTTTCGTCTCCTGAAACTAGAGTGGCATTGTGGAATCTGAGACTGGTAACAGGATGGGTGTGTCCTCGTAGAAGGGCAACAGGTACTGGAGCTCCTGTGAGGTCCATTGGTATCACGTGGTTATCGAGTCAAGAGTGCGATAATCACAAATGGTATAGTATAAGGATCAAGCTACTTTACGGCAGTATGAACTTGAAGTGAGTAAAGTGAAGTAAAGTAAGAACTGTAGATGTCCCAATGCAACGGAGGATAGTTATACAAGTGCATTACTAATCAACTGCGTCATGAAATACAACTCACTAATCAACCTGTCATTACTAATCAAATAATACCGTCTCCGAATAGGAGCTCTTGTATAAAAACTGACGATAATATCGTGAAGGCAGCAACTCTACTTTCTCTAAGGTTCAATGATCACGGCACTCTGGACCTTCAAAGAGGGGTGTATTATGGGAGAATTGGGCTAATTTCGCTGTTAATCACGTCACAGGTGGTCCAATATCGTCTACAGACAAGCCCAATTTGAATACCCTTTTGAGGGGCTTGACATTATGTCAAAAGTCGAAACTCGAGTGCCCGAAAAGGAAGGTTACGTAAGTCAAAAGTTGCTGTGAAGATGAGACATGTGAAAGAAGCGATTGGATTAGTAAGCATGATTGAGTTGTCAATTGAAAGAAAACGACACTATGGAATCACTTTGGAGCTCCATCTCATCCCACTACTCGTACATGCACAATGACGATGCAGTTGCACTGTATGCACGCATCTGTAAATTGTAATCGTAATCAAAAAAAGTGGCTGGTACAAGAGAAGAAGCCGGTGGAGCGATATTGGCAGGAAATGAGAGGGAAAGGAGCCGAAATTATTGTCCACAAAGGCCAATTGGGTATTTTGGACGTTTGTAGGGACTCCTAATGTCTTCTTATAACACTCTTAAGGCCCCCTCCAGCCTCTCATCTCACCTCCCATTTGGTGCATCTTTTAATTTTCTTTTGCAACTCAAGATTCTATTGCCTCTTCTCCTTCCACCAGCCAACCACGTTCTGTACCCACGACACACACGGCCGTCGTCCTTTGAGTCTCTGTCGTCGTCACCCGGCGTCTTTCTCTCCTTCTCGTTTTTTCCCCTCCTGCCATTTTAGCGGCCTTCAAGCTCAGACAGGCGAGATTATCCGACTTGACCCACCACGAGCTCAACAACGCTACTCTAACCTCAACAAAATAGACCCACGCTCCACAGCACACTTGCACAGCACACTGTCCGTCACCTAGAGCCCGTGACGCCCCTCACCGCCTGCACCCCCACACACACACCATGCTAGCCCGCCGCCTAGGAGCGTTTTGCACCACCACCCTGTCCACTAGCGTGTCCAAGGCCGCCTGTGGATTGCGCAAACCCAATTCCCATTGGGACATATATAGACGGGCCGTGTCCCCGACCTTGCTCTCCACACCATCCCAGAGAATGCCTTTGGTGAGTATCCGACGGAATTGGAGGTAGTTGGGAGGAAAGAGACAATTGGGACAATTGGAGCAAGAGGGAGGACTTGCAGGGGGAATTGAGGGCTACTTATACCCAAGGGAGGTTACATGAGGACTGTGATAACCACGTGCGGGGTAGTAGGTGGTGGTACAATTGATAGATATAGGGGGGAAACAGAAACCGTGACTCTGTAAGAGTAACGAAGACTTCCGTTCCCCCCTCCTCCTCTCCAATTGACCCCCACTACTACCACTACTACTACCCTTGCAGTAGCACGGTTGTTAGCACGATGCAAACCCCCACTCAGCTACCCCCACATTGGTACAGTAGCTCCTGCTAGTCTTCCCCCCCATTCCTAGCTCTTCCGCTTCCCCCCACCCCTCTCATTAGTCGAATTGCAATTGCTAGAATGCGCTAGTATTGCTGTTAGGCTGGAGGAGGATATCTCCCCACATAGCCACTCAATTGAGTTTGCTGTGATACTAAAGTGAAGTCAATTGAGCATTTGAGCAAGGACAAGACTTTGACTGAAAATGAGGCATAGCACTATGTATGACACTGGTGTCAGATGCCTATGTCCATGTTATCTGTCACATGACTTGTCTGTCACTAAGCAACAGAACTAGTGTGCCTCTTCATACGATTAGCTAACACAGATTACCATTTCCGCTGCCCTGACTGAGGGTTTCAAGAAGCACGAGGTCGTGCCCGACGTGATCGACGAGTTTGACCCCAACACCCTCCTCGAGATCACCTACGGAGGCGAGAACGTGGTTGCCGTGGGCAACACCCTGGCTGTCGCCGACACCCAGCACAAGCCCTCCATCCACGCCTCCTTCCCCAAGGACACCGAGGGAACCTACACCCTGGTGCTGACCGACCCCGATGCCCCCTCGCGAACCGACAACAAGTGGTCCGAGTACTGCCACTACATTGTCTCTGGTCTCAAGCCCGGCGTTGTTGCCGAGGCCGAGGGCGCTGCCGTGGAGCTGGATCTCTCCAAGGGCAAGGAGCTCATCCCCTACATGGGCCCCGGACCCCCACCAAAGACCGGCAAGCACCGATACGTCTTTGTGCTGTACAAGGAGGGCTCCAAGACCCCCGAGGCTCCCGCCGACCGACCCACCTGGGGCACCAACGTCCCTGGCTCCGGAACCCGAGAGTGGGCCAAGAAGTACGATCTGACTCTGGTCACTTCCAACTTTTTCTTTGCTCAGAACACTGAGCAGTAACTCAAGTGAGCGGAGCGAACTTGAGCGTTTGCTTGTAACCCAGGCATGCGAGACGTGCACAGCGTTTGAACTATGTATGTCAATGATCTAATGTTTTAAGAGTAATGAGTGTAGCTAACGAGCGTAGCGAGTTTGTGTGTCAGGGCAGCGATTAAGTCATGTTCTCTCAGTGCCAATGGTGTATCATCTTTTTAGTAGAAGAGGTTATAACAGTAAGGTACGGTTAAACCTTAACGATATAAAGATTCACTTATCTCTGCAATATCATGTGTAAAGAATAAGTAGGGAGAAATATGGGGCATTTTTTGCAAGACCATGATTCTGGCAACACCAACTCCCCACCCCTCACAAATTCATATCTGGAATTGCTTTTTCTACAACCCCCTCGTATGACGTCATTGTTTTCAAACTTTCTTGACTTTTCGCACGGCTTGCTTAATCGGTTATCGATATTGCTCAACAGTGCGTTATCGGAAAAAAGTGCAAAGAATGTTTTGTAGATCCATTCTTGGATGCGTGTTATCTAAGGAGTATCACCGTTGCCATCCTTGAAAGACCCCCTATTTCATTTTATTATTATTTTATTTTACCAACTCCACCCCCTTTCTTCTATAATCTATTAATAAATGCTATATACGATGCTATAATGGATTAGTTGCGATTAGTGCCGCATGCCGACCTTGTAGTACTTGAGCTGCTCGAGCACAATGTACGTGAGGATCGTCTGGGGGCCCAGCCGCACAAACGACGGCAGCCAGCCTCGGAACATGAACATGGGTCCCTCCTGCTTGAGGGCCTTGAAAAAGATGCCAAAGGCCGAGTCCTTGGAGTGCGAGGCTTGGGCGTTCATGATTCGGGTTTTCACGACATCCACGGGCGAACAGACGGTGGTGGCCATGAGACCGGCGAGCAGAGACGCCGCAAAATGCGTCGATTTCTTATCGGGGTTCATTCCGAGGTGGTTGACCAGCACGGCCTTGAAGGAGTCGTAGGAGACCATCTGGGACGAAGTCATGAGAACTCCACGGGTACAGTTGGGACCGAGACCTCGGAACATGGCCCGCACGCCCTCTTCTCTGTACATTCGAATGAGTCCGTCGAACGCGTGTTTGTAGTTTCTGCGTTGGTCCTTGGGCAGCGACTGGTCGTTTTGCATTCGGATGTTGATGATATCTGCTGGGTTGCCCACAATGCCTCCACTGATTCCGGCAATGACCGAAATGGGCAGCAGCACGTACATGGGCGGGTTCTGGTCCCGTTTTTTCGGGTTGTAGTAGTACGGCGCGATTTGTTCCTTGAGATACTCGTACATTCCAAACCGCATGGTGGAGTAGGTGGACAGACGCAGCATGGAGGCTGAGAGACCCGAGTAGACGCCGGTGATGCCCTCGTGCTTGACCACGTTGACAAGGGTTCCAAACAGGCCTTGTCCTCGAGTTTTGGCCGTTTGAAGCCGCACCTTGGCGAGATCAAGAGGATGCGTGAAGACACCAGCCACCACGGACGCAAATCCACCGTACCAGAAGGGATAGTGGATTTTGGCGGACGCGGGGACCTGCGCGAGCGGAACCTCGGACGAAGTTTTCAGAGGTTTCGGCTCCATTGGTAATTGTTTTTGTAACGACATTGTGTGTGAGGAAGATAAAGTGTGTTAGGATGTTAGGGTGGGCGTAAACAAGAGTGGTTTGTGGTTGTGTTTGTGGTTGTGTTTGTGTTTGTAGTTATGAAATGTCGGTGGTTGTGTCTGTGACAGGTCAGTTCCTTGGTCTTTATCGTCTCCTCTGTATCCTCTCTGTACTGTCTTTGGTCTCCCTCTTGTATATGTACCTAAAATATTTTCCGAAATTTGCCCTTGGCCTTTAGTCACCTTGCCTTGTTGTGGGAACCTTATGTGAAAACAAGAAATGTGAGAGATATTACTAGCGTGTTTGAAATAGCGTGTCGATTGGGTGATAAAAGAGGTATTTACGGCATGAAAAGGTATATATAGGTCTGGTCACGTCCAGAACAGCCCACATCTCTCGTCTCGTGGTCCACCTCTATCCGTACAGTGCTTTTATCAACAACCTAAAAGTCCAGCCGCGACAAACATCGGAGCAATCGGCATTGTCGGAACATAACGGTAAAGAATAAGAGAATGGGGGAGATTGACAAGAGAAATTATAGACATGTGACAGTAAAACGATGGGGAGAAATTATCACGTGAGATGAAGCGCAGCTACAAGTAGCGTAACATCTTCTATGATACTTGTACATAATCGCCGATGTCGCACTAAATGGTCTGCACTAGCATGACTCTCGACCTCACTTTGACTCATGGACCGTTGACAACCTTAGGTTGAGACATGTGTTTATCAAGCGACGGATAATATTTCCACATCGTGAGGCTGAAGCCCGACCGAAGATCATCATACTGACTCATTTCGACCGTTTGGGCGAAACGTGGGGTACACAAAGCTCCACAACTGTGCATGCACCACTTTGAGAGCAAGATGCGGGTGGAGGGAGGTGGGGTGGTTAGTAAGCGCAGAAGGGTGATTAGTAAGTGAACATTGAGGAGGTGATAAAAGTGGTAAAAATGGTAGAAAAAAGAGGGGGGAAAGAAGGTAGTTGTAGAAAGAAACAGATTGAAGGGATGGCTTAGGCTGGGTGGATTTTGGTACTTCATTGAGGAGAAAAAGATGGTGTTTTCGCCCACTTGAAGTAAAAAGTCCTACTTGAGAACATCCATCAGTGTGTGAAACCCTTGAGAGCACACCAACCTTCAGTTGTTCGATAAGAGACCTGAATAGTTTAATAACTGGTCATTTCAGATCAAAAAAACAGATTCGTTGATATTATGAGGTCTCCACAAGCTACAGTCTTGAGCTTGATGTTGAGGCTAACTGAGAGGACGGAAAAGCAGCAATGCTGATACATTCGATGGAATATCTGAGAAAAAAACATTCTGAGAGGTTTATTGAGTCGTCAAAATAGTGTCTTTGTCAAAAAATCAATTTCCTGCCATACTAACTTGTCGTTTTCTTGACAAACTCATCTCCATGATGCAGCAGAGATGAAGAGCCTACTTATGAGACATTGACCTGTGAAACTGCACGAATACTTCGTTAATTTGCTCAAAATTGATATTTGAGCTTACAAGAGGTCTATAGAACTACTCTGGTAGCTTTTCCTCTGATTTCCTCATTCCTATCCTCTATCGTGTTGTTCAGCCTGACTTCACACGACATCTCTTGCGCTGACTAATCACACCCGCTCCAAGCCCCATAATGCTCACATGAAATGTCTCACCTTGTGCAGTGATTCAGTTACATTACCGCTTTCGGCTGAGGTTCGTGAGGCATGTTGACATGTCTAGTCTAAGCGAGGCTCTATTGAGGTGTGAGAATGGGGATACAGGTGGATATGAGGCGTGTGGGGTAAGAGAAGTAGGGGCGATATAAAGGGGATATGGTGAAAGAGCAGACACAAACAGAATTTATCACAATTGTTCATTTTTCATTTCCCATGAGAATCTACCAAAAACCAACAAAGTCTTGTCGATGCACCTGTGTGGAAGTAGGAGAGACACTGACGAGTAAAAAGGTGAATGGAGATGGAAGGGGAAAAGGTGAGTGTTCAGAGATGTTGGATTGTTGTTTCTCAGCTAACACAGATTACCACAAACGAGATTGTATGAGACATAGAATGAAAAAGTCGGCTTTTTGAGCATGGAGAGGTGCATATGATGAGTCAGGTTCGAGTGAGTAGGAAGACAAATAGAAAGGGTGATGTTCTCACCATTTAACCAGAACTCATTATTAGAGCGCTGTAAATATGTAAAATTATTCGATATTTGTATCTCAGTATCCACAATCGTTCTTTGACGTTAGGAAGAGTTGGTTCAAAGTCCAGTCGTCTACTGGTAGCTAAGCCAGATAGGAGAAGGACGAGTAGCTGATTTTTTGAAATAAACGAAGAGAAAACAGTCATGTAACTTCAATGAGTACTTCAAATGAATTATACAGACTCTCTCATCTTCGTCTTAGTCTAGTCCTCTAGTTACAATCATCTAGGGGTGTCTGAAGCCCTTGTCATCACTAAGAGCACCGTAATTGTTGTCAACGGCTGAAAGAAGAACAGAATAATTGATTGAAATAGAGCCATTTGTGATATCAATGTAGTCCAATTCTCACCCTGTCATCCTCTTACTTGTAGCGGCAGTCCAAGTCATGATGATTCAAGTCAACAGACTTATGGGTATCAAGAAGAGCTCCAGAAAGCAGCAGGTACAAATGTAGCACCTGTAGTCCTCGTAACCAAGTTAGTCATTATAAGGTATGGATTTTATGTCAAGCTGAATACCAATAACTCGTTGTCTCGTCATTCAGACCCCAGCATTCGAGTCAGCTCAAGGTCAACCCCTTTCGCCACTACCCCCCATCCTCATAACACATCATTAATAATCATTCAATATATAGTCATTAGAGTGTCTACAGTTGTTCACTGAAGACACGTTGTTCTTGAAAAAGAGTATCCAAGCAGATGGCGAGATTGTTCTTGGAAGAGCATCCCAGCAGTTGTAGGTACTGTCCTTCGAAGAGCATCCCAGCAGTCGAAGAGATTGTTCTTAAAAGAGCACAGCCAGACACGTTATTCCGCCTCTTCCTCTACTCCTGCTGAAACATTCCCATCTGCTCTTGGAGAGGATGGGTGGGAATCACGCCTGGAACTCCGCCTTCCATGTGATGGCCGCCCTCCTCCAGCGACTCCTGCAGATACTCCTCCTCCTCCTCGCCCATGTACATGGCTGCTGCTGCCGCGGCCGCTGCTGCCGCGGACTGGGTCTGTCGACTTCGGGCGCCGGGAGGCAGCGTCGCCTCTTCTCGAGGCACAATGTCAATGAGAAAATCAAACATGTCTGATCGCTGCAGCGCCGACGCGATATCGGACCGCTGCAGGGTTCGTCGCTTGTGTTCCTCGGCGTGGATCCAGGCCCGCATCGACAGCTCGGTGATGAAAATGTCGCAGCCCTTGGCAAAGAGAATGGGCGCCTCGGCAGAAATCATCTTCACGTCCTCGTCGGCCTTCATCACCTTCTTAATACGAGCCAGAGGCAGCTGGTGCACCTTGAACTCGTGCTCGTCGTGCTCGATGCTGCTGATGATCTCCTGCCAGTACGCCAGCATGATGCTCCGGTAGTGGCCCGACAGACCCTGAGCCACGTTGTTGAAGGTGCCTGTCATCTGATCAAGGCCGTTGTCAGCAGCCCCTCCGTGCTCGCCATGGGGGTCGTGCTCGTGCTCACCCTCCTGGCCGCCGTCGTACTCCATCATCCGGTCGTACTCCAGATCGCCTTCTCGCTCTTCAATGTATCCCTCGGTGTTTTCCATGTTGTGTTGTGAGATGATGATGAAGATGGTGATGCTATAGATGCGTTAAGTTACATATGGCGGAAGAATCTTGAAGTGGCAATAGTAGACGTATAAAGACAGTAGGTATACCATTGTGATCGCCACAATCCGGTAAATACATCTATCTAGTCAGCTTTCCTCTACCACCTCTCTAACACCCCCAAATACACCCCCAACTTCACGTGGGCGTCCATTTCTGCGCTAAATAAGGTTGAATTTGAAAGCAGTCGTAAAGACTTGCGAAACGTATATATGCACCACGAAACCACTTGGACACAAGTGGCAAACGGCGAAAAGTCGTCAATTACCCATTACACGTCCTGCCCACCCCAAAAACCCCTACATTCCGCACATTCACAAACCCTAACCCTCGACCACTTTGAGAATTTTCGAAGAAAAGCTTGAGCTTATTCCCAATTAGGAAGCCGAACGTGGTGATTAGTAATGGATGAGTAAGCAAACTAAAAATTGGATGAGTAAGCTGATGACTAAGCATGTTGGGTGAAAAGTAGAAAAGTGAGCACACGAGGAATAAAAGGACGTCACAATAGTCAGAAATGTGCTCAGAGCACGATACTGACTAGAAGACTCTATTCTCTGGTATACCTCTACAACTATAGTCTCGAACATATGAAGCCCAGTGAGATGAAGACATCTGATTCAAACAGTCAGCGAAGTGCTTACAGCGGGGGTAAACTTGTACTTCAAGCTGAGCCGTTATTCCTACCCGGCACTTGTAGTCATGAAACGTCGTCTGTCTTTACACTACCTCTTAGCTGTCCCTCTACTATCCATTAGTAAGATGATGGTCAAAAGTCGATGTGCGACCTTTTGTTTCTCTATAGTCTATAAATAGCCCTTATCAAGTCTTCATCTCCATCACCATCTCTTATCCACCACCTTTGTCACACAATCAAACAAGTCTAGAGGGGGCAAGCCTCCGTTCGTCTGGTATTCGTCCTCATAATCATCATCGTAGTTGTCATAATGATAGTCGTAGTAGTCGTCGTCGTATCCGTATCGTCTGCACTTCTGTTTCTTCTTTTGAGCAGCTCTTTCGGCTCGTTTGACTCTTTCTCGTGCTTCTCGTCGTCGAGAAATAGCGTCTGTAAAGTCGACCAGAACTTCAGGTGCAACAATATCAGTTTTTTCCCAGTCGATTTCGACCAGCGATATCGTCGAATCAATGCTCAAATGCTCGTATTCTGCGTCCTTCTTCATCTCTCTCGTCACTTTAGCCTGGGTGACAGCTTCAACAGGAACATTGATGAGTCCTGGGCTTTTATCCAAACTTCCATGTGCTGTTTGGAGGATCTTTGAGTCCAGTTTCGACAGATAAACGTCTTCACCAGCAGTTCCCTGGTAGTAATGTCTCAAACGAACAGGTCGTTTCATATGATTCGGAATATGGGACACAGTAGGAAACTGAGCCTTCAATGCAGATCTCTTCTTGGGTGATACGTAGAAGTCTCCCTTGGGCGTGTGCGCAAACACCTCCTTTGTATCATCCATTTTATCGTCCTCCTTTTTCTCTATCGTATCTCCTAATGCTTCACTTTCCTTGATCTTGTTTTCGACCAACTGCACAACTTCAGAAATATGGTCTCCCTGAAACGTCTCATCGTTGTGGTCCAGCACAGATTCCGCCTCGATTGCGTGTTTCAACGAGCTATAGTACTTGATCAGGGCATCTCTATCACCCAACAAGTACCTCGAGCTCTGGTAGCCATTCTGGGTATGGTATGGAATGGTATCTGAGCTATTTGAGCTCTCGCAGCCGCAATCTCTAACAACAGCGCAGTTTCCAGACACCCGGACCTTCATTTGCATTTCCAAATGGTTTTTATCCGGTTTTTCCTCATTTTCTTCGTCCCATAGAACAAACTTGCCTCGAGAAACGTCATAATCTTTGTAGACACATGATGGGCAGGTGACCTCGGTTTGAGACGCAATTTTGTGCTCAGATCGACCCTCAGTGTGCTTGGTGAGCCGACACAGGCAAGAAATGCAGAAAACATGGCCACATTCCAGCATATAGGGTCCCACAGGTTCAGGATGGAGGCAGATCGGACAAGGCGATTTCTGCGAAGGGTGTAAACGCATCAAAAGCACCTGTTTTGTCGTGGGAACAGCTTCTGGGTCATCAGTGATGCCTCGGTAGTCGCCTGACGGGTCTAAAATGTATCTTTTCATGCTGATGGTGGTCAAGTGGCGTTGAGGTTTACCATTGATTCACCACTGATATTGAATGATGCATTGTTGACGCATAACGGCTAGAAGAGGAAGTCTTAGTCAGCGAGGTGGGGAAGGTAAAAGTAGGTGAAAGTGGGCTTCATTGATATATATGATTTTTGTGGTTAAATCCATTCTTTTTTCATTGATATACCATGACTGGCCTATTTTCCATCGATTTTCCTCTGAATTATTTCACTTTTAGATAATTCCGACATATTCCAAAAACCTTGCATCACAGACGCATCAAAAGTCTACTGTAAAAAAATATCTTGAGAACGTTGAAACTGCTAACACTACCACTTACGACAAAATGGCTCGAAAAAACCCCATGCGAGGCGGAAAAGTGGACCTGGAGCCCCAGGTTGTCGAGGACGCCCACGATGAGGTTCTAGATACCCAGAACAAGCTTGAGGGAGAGGAGGCCGAGCAGCTGGTCCAACTCGAGGAAGGACAGGACATGTCTGCCACAGAAGAGTCCGATGAGACCGATGTGGACGAGAAGGAGGATGCCAGAGAGGGCAACGTTAGTGTCGATGATGAGGAGGAGGAAGATTCTGACGATTCCGACGACTCTGACGATTCTGACGGCTCTGACGACTCTGAGTCTGACTCTTCGGACTCTGAATCTGAAGGCGAGGAGCTCGACTTTGACGACATCACCTCGCTTCTGGACGCCAGCAGCAAGTTCCAGGCCAAGTCCGAGCCCGAAAAGTCGCTCGACGCTATCACAGAGAGCTATTCTCGTCTGCCAAAGATCGACGGAGGCGTTGGATACGGCACCGAGAGTCTAACCGAGAAGGGACTGATGAAGGAGGACCACTACGACTACACCAAGGAAGACAACAAGAACAAGTTTGCATTCCGGGTGATCCAGGACCCCCACCAGGTGAAGCTGGACAAGAAGAAGGCCAAGGACAACACTGCTGGAGACAAGTGGTTCGGCATGAAGGCTCCCGATATGACTCCCGAGCTCAAGATGGACGTGGAGCTGCTCAAGATGCGAAACGTGCTGGATCCCAAGCGGTTCTACAAGAAGTCCGACTCCAAGAAGGACCCCAAGTTCTTCGAGATGGGCACCATTGTGGAGGGCAACACCGAGTTCTTTTCTGCTCGACTTACCAAGAAGGAGCGAAAGCAGACGTTTGCACAGGAGCTGCTTGGCGACGAGGACTCGCAAAAGTACTTCAAGCGAAAGTACGCCGAGATTGGCGACTCCAAGGACGTCGGACGAAAGAAACACTTCCAGAACCTCAAGGATCTGCGAAAGAAGCGTCGTTAGATTATTTATTTGCATGTACGTATAATTTAGAGAAAACAAAACGAAGATGGTAGTAGAAGAGAAGAATCACACGATAAGTAAGGTGTCAGAAGGTTTGCTACCTGATGAATAAGTAACCCTGCTGGTTTGCAAATCATGACACACATAGCTCGCTGGATGTAGATAAGTTACATGTCAAAGAATGAGACAGTTGACAGTAGGTTAAGCAACCAGTCAATAAGTGTCAAATGCAGTTATATGAATTTGTCAGTATTTGTCATTCATTGCACCTTCCACATCCATCTATGAGCAGGGTTATGTACAGGATCTACAGGTGTCAAACATGACAGAGATCTACAGTTGACAGGTGTTTCACAAATCCACATAACCAGTTTCACAAACCAAAGAGCTCTTTTGTCTTTCCTTCTTCTTCTAGAAGCTCAATCCGCTAATTTACTGATTGCTACCATATTCTACCATTCGCCCAACTCTTTCATATAATACATTTTCTCATCACCTCGGTATCACCTGTTCTCGACGTAGTGCTCGAGTTCCGAAAAGAGCCGGTCTCGCTCAGCTCCGTCTTCGTCTTCACTCCACTCGTCTTCCTCGGGAATCGACTTTTGTTTATCCCACGGCTTTCGAAGATCTTCATCGTCACTGGGTCCGTAGTCTCCCGCAAAGTAGTCGTCATCGGCTGTGTTTCGCGTCGCAAATCTGTCGTCGAAGAACTCGTTGCCAAACCGCGGAACATCCGAAGCCTCACTGTCGATAGAAGACACCTCGTCGTCGTCAGGGTAGTCGTTTCTGTAAAAGTCCTCAGCTGTGTTAGAAGAGAAGGGTGGAATAAGCACTTGTGCATTCAGCCAAGGGCTCACAAGACAAGTGCCATTGTTGATCATTTAAAAGAGGTCACTGAAGTATCTCAGTTTAGAACCAAAGTAAGCCCCTTACTTGAAGTCTCAACTATAGCACTCAACTAAGATCCAAACTCCAATCGAAGATAGTTTGTAGATCTTAGTTTTGAGACCAATCCTAGCTCTCACCACCTTTACTCACCATTGGAATCCTCATCATCAGTAGCGACCGCAGCATCGCTATCTTCGTCTTCGTCGTTGAAGAGAAGCTGTTCATCGGCGTCCAGCACACTATATTAGAATGTATTCAGCAGAGCGTCGCTCGTTATCGAATTCACGTTTGCACTTGTTTCGTATTGCACGGTCCAACCGCTTATTCATTAATTCATTAGTCATAGTCTTATCATTACTCACATGAAACCAATGCGTTGGCCCTCGTAACTTGTGGTGGCGGCGTTTCGATGCCGGTAATAAATATCATAGACGTAGTCTTCCACCTCTGCGTCTGGATCCAGGGAATCAGCCAAGGGTCCCTTCATGTTGGACGCCTCTTCAGACGTCATTTCGGTATCTTCTTCGATTGCTGGAGGCAGATCTTCCGGTGTGATGACGGACTTTTCGGCCGCCGTAGTACTACTGCTAGGCTCCATCTGGAGATAATTCTGGACCATGTCTGTGAGAGCTGCCGAAACGCCAGCATCGCTACTTTGACGCCGTTTCTGCTTCTTGGCTCGAGGAAGACGGAACACCCGGCGACTGTCTGGATCGTTTTCGTCCACAGTCACACTCTGGCGTCGTTTCTGGGTGCCTGCGGCCTGTCGCATGTGCTCCTCCAGCAGCACGGTATCATTTTTAGCCGGTTGTGTTTCCTCCGTTCCCGCAAATGTGAAAACTGTGTTAGAAGTGATCAATGAGTGAGAGGTATCAATAGAGTGGTAGACATCAAAAACGTATACAACTAACGTATACAACTTGAGATGAGAAAAGGTGTGGACCTGGTGGTGTGTACACCAAACCAATGCATAAAGTGATGGTGTGTACCCCAAATCATGTTGTAGCCAAAGTGGTATCAAAAATAAGAGGTGCACCAATAATGAGGGTAGAAAAGAGGGGTGCTATATCTGATGGGTAAGCGTATTTAAGCACTGATTGCTCTTAAAGCACCTCTTGTTGCTCTGGAGCAATTGTGATAGCCTCTGATACCTTCAGCACTTTTGAATGCCCTGTTGTATTCCTCTCAAACCCTCCTCTTTCTCCTCTCCAGATATATGCCTGGTATCTCAGGTATCGCATAAAGTGGCTTGTCATATCTCTCGTATCTCTCTGCAATGTGCAATATCTGTCTCTAGGTAACGTCACGCTACCACCTTGCGGTTAAACTCACCATATGGGTTTTTGCTGTTCTTTTTCAGACTGTCGACGACTGTGTTAGATATAAATGCTTGTAGGAATCCGCTCTTCTTTGCTACTCACGCAACGCCTGCAAGGGATCCTGGCCTCGCTTTCGTTTCACTCGTAGAGTCGTAGGAGGAGTTCGAATGCCATCAATCATGTTTTCCGTTGTGCCAATATTATCCCGTTTCCCTAACAACAAATTGAAGACACTGTCAATTAAGGTGGGGTGACGAGAGCAGTGTGGTGGTGACACAGAAACTATCGGGTCAATATATATATGCAAGCATGTTTACCTTTTCCCTTTTCCTCTTCTCTTCTTCCCACCACACAAAAACACCAATCCCAGAAAACACATCCAGCGCTGCCTTCAGCCTGAGAAAAAACTACAGACCTACCACATCTTCGATACTACCGCTCGCTACATCCTGCTGATTTCCATCTGCTGGCCAGACTACGAAACATCACAGGCTTCTTCTACATCGCATCTCTCTCTGTGTAAGTACTTCCCAAACCTACCTCGGCTTTGACTTTGCACACGACATGATAGGCGTGGTGTGGCCCTATCGGTCTCGAAACCTGATTTACTAACCACAGCTGTCTGAAGTGGCAAACGCTTTAGCTTACAGACTCCAACAGCTCTTTACCTAGCTTCCACAATGCCCGTCTCCCGAATCACCGAGTTCATCAACAACACCATGGACAGCCTGGACGGCCTTCGGCCCAGCCGAATGCTCATGTCCCCGGCCAGCTCCATGAAGCTCGAGCACGACAGAGACACGGTGGTGGTCACCGGCGGCGCCAGCGGCCTGGGCCACGAGATTGTCAAGCTCCTGGCCAAGAAGGGTACCAAGCACATCTTTGTTCTGGACATTGTCGAGCCCATCCCCTCGGAGCGAGTGGATAATGTCACCTACTACCACTGCGACGTGGGCAGCGAGGAGTCCGTGAACAAGATTGCAGCCCGGATCACCAAGGAGGTGGGCCACGCCACGGTGCTGATCAACAACGCCGGAGTGACCGTCGGAAAGACTGTTGGAGACTTGACCATGGAGGAGATCAACCGAACGCTGCGGGTCAACCTGGTGTCTGCATTCATCACCACCAAGGCCTTCCTGCCCGGCATGCTCGAGCTCCAGCGTGGCTACATTGTGACTGTGTCTAGCGTTCTAGGCCACATGTCGCCAGCCAAGCTGAGTGTCTACGGTGCATCCAAGGCTGGCCTGATTGCATTCCACGAGTCGCTGACCTACGAGCTGGGCCCTCCCTCGCAGACCACCCGAGGAGTCAAGACGATGCTGGTGACCCCCGGACAGATGGCTACTCCTCTGTTTGACGGGGTCCAGACTCCCAACGAGTGGCTGGCGCCTGTGCTCAAGCCCGCAGACGTGGCGGCCAAGATTGTCTCGTCTATGGAGAAGGGTTCTATCGAGACCATCTCGTCGCCTCTGTACACCAACTTCCTGCCCATGTTCCGGTCGCTGCCCTGGCGGCCCGTCGAGGTTGCTAGGCGGTTTTCCGGCATGGACCGTGGGATGGATACTTTTCGAGGCCGTCTCTAGATAGAGTCCCGGTTGCCTACGTGCGGTGACTACTGGTTTTGGATTTTCTGAAGAACGTTGGGGCTTTTTCCTGTGTGTGGCCTCTGGGGGTGGGATGGTGGCTGGCCTTTCTGGGCCGGCGTTATTTATAGATTGACTTGTGTCAGGTTAATTGAAAGTGACTAGAGTGAGTGCGACGGCGTAGGCTGGGTTGTAGTCGTAGGTCGTAATCGTGTCTATGCCTAAATGGCGATACGGCGTATTCACCCTTGATGGCCACGGGGTCTCATGATGAGTGGGACCGTCCCGTATTGACTGACGTCTGTCGAGCTCTCGGTGGATCTCCGTCTGCTTGTATCGAGCGTGCTGAGTGGGTTTGACAGGTGTCAACTGTTATTATGTGTTTCAAGCTTGCACAAGTTCCGAGGACAGACGTTTTGACAGGTGCCGAGGGAAACGTTAGAGTCCCTGACAGGTGCATCTGGTGATGGTCGATATGCGATCGAAAGAAGAAGGTGGTGCGATTATCATGGCTAATGCGCTTACGATCGTGTCTCAAGCATAAACAAGCCTTGCTCATCTTCGATTGCCTACTCTCCTTGTGCTACAGTTTTCAGAGACGTGATATTATCGGTCTGAGGTTTAGTGCAGTGCTTAACAGTAGGCGATAATAAAGCCAAGTGGGTAGTTTGAGTCAAACGGGGATTTGTTTGTCGTCGTTAGACCGAGTCAAATAGATTTGCTTGTTGCTGATTGTCTCCAATCAAGCTCTCAGCTACCGCTGTGGACTATTATGAGGTTCATATTATCCTGGGCTTGTTCATGGCTCGATAATAAGTTGTGTATGGTGACTCGGAACGTTGCACTACTTGTTGATGCGGATAACAAAAGCTACGAGGTAGTTTGAGGTTGTTTGTTGGGTTTGGCTGTTTGTTTGACAGCTGAATGGAGGGCAATCGTGCAGTCATATGCAATAGCAAGTAAAGGGTCCCTTGATAGCGGGCTAAGGGGTCTGGTGTGCCTCCGGCGATCTACACTGCAACCAGGAGCGGGATTCCAGAGATGAGCGCTGGCGATCTAGAAAGTCCATGGTGCTGCTTCTGCTCTTGTTTATCTCATTCCCACCTTGCAATGCATCGGAGTGTTAGTTGGGCCGTTCCGCTAGCTGATGTAACACTGCTAAGGGGTGGACTGAGTAAATGGACAACGGCTTGTGCTGCAGAATCAGCCGCCTAGAACGATGGGTGAGACATGAGCTGTTGTTGTACAAAGCCGGCGATCTACAGAGTCTGAGATTGTTTGTGGGGCTCCCGTTGCGTTTCGGAGCCCAGAGTTGGCGCTTTGGCCCAGAGTTGATCCGGACTTGGTTCATATTTCTCCACAGATGACGCAGACCCTTCTTTGGAAAAACAGTTGGTGCCGGATTAGCTGAATGTTGTAGCTAGACTGCCCAGAGACGCTACGTGGGATCGAACAAGAGAGAGCTTCTGGCGAGATGAATAATCTTTATTATGTCACAGCTAGCGCTCTTTTGTGGGCGGCTGAAGCTCATTCCAGCCGGTGAAACGGAGACCAATAACACGTCTGCTATGAATCTCCATCTGGCGTGTCCGCTTAGCAATTGGCTTTCATATCGCAAACACTATTTGCACCATGGAAGCCCTTGGATGTACAAGTAGACTGAGAGCTTCACGGAGCGAGACATGGCGGTAAAGGTTGGTGAGGGAAGTGACTGCTGGCGTGGAATTGAAAAGCAAATAAGCTGTACCGGCTGGAATCACGTTCAGGGCAACCCATTTGCGAGATTAGAAGAGAGTTTTCTCGTCCTGAAAATGGCCAATAGTGTCCGGTTATTATCCAGCAGTGGGGCCTTTTATCGGGGTTAGGAGTGGAGAGGTCGGTCAACGGAGATGAAAGGAGGGTCCCCCCAGCTGAAGATCTACGACGGCTGTTGTTTACAGGCAATTTTACGCACTTTTACCTACACGCTGCATTTTGTCACCTAACTGCTAAGCCAATCGAGCCGTGCAAGATGCAGCAAAAATCACCAGCAGCCAGACATCAAACGGAAGTGGGCTCGGAAACGTCATCGGAAGGGCTGGAGGGGGTGCATGATCGACGTTGTGAGAAAGAAGGCTCGTTGGTATTGTTTGCGGGGAGCTCGCAGGCTTACAGCTGCGGGAATCGGTTTATTCATCGTCTTATGATATATATATCTCGGTATCTTCGGGTGCTCATCGGAAGACGGGTCGCACTCTGGGGAACCGAGCCTACCTCTCTCAGTAAAGAGCTGGCTACACTTTGGGTTGCTATGGGGACTGCAGCAGCTGTATTATTTGATACTCTCTATTATAGTGATAAGATTTATCCACGGAGGGTAGCAATGAGCAAAAAGCGAGTTTTGCAAACAAGTGGAGATAAGAAAGGTATGCAATTGATTTGTAAAAATAAAAAGATACCCCTTTTCCCCATTTTTCTTGCTCACGAACACTTTTCATCCACACCCACCTCCTCTCCACTACACAATTTACCTTTCATAAGTCCACAAGTAGGAATATACTCTGGAACCTTATGCACGGTGGAGAGCCAATGAGACCCAGAGTTGAATGGAGGTACACCAGGCCGGAGATTCCAGCTTGAGTAAAACGAACCGAGCTGAAGCCACCAATCCTGTCGGCCCGTCTGCAGGAGCAGCTGTTAACTTTCCTGGAGCTGATCGGAGGTTTCCCTCTTTGTTGGCGACCTCGCTTAAACCTCTCGTACTCGCTCCCTTACCTTTCTACGATATCCTTCCTATCGATACAAGTCATTTATGAAAACGACATTGTAAATTATACAACTCATACCTGTGTGAAGGTACACGTACAGAAACTATCCAACCATGTATATGTCTTTTATGATAGCTATCTACAGTTATCGCGCCACAAGTCAGGGATGTAAAGGGTCAAATAGGAAAAAATAAAGAAAGACCGAGATACAATATGAACAGGGAAGACTTGTGGCACGTAGAAGCCAGGTTTGGGGAGTTCTGAGAAGTCTTTTTTTTTTTTTTTTGGACAACTCGTTTTGAAGCTCCGAGTAGCAACATACAGATGCAAAGTGAGGATAAGTGGAATGCAAACAAAACAAGAGGAAGAATAGAGACATTTGATAAAGGAAAAATATGAATAACTTATGCGGGCCACCGGGGAGTGGCCATGAGAACTCGAGAGTCCATTGTAGGTGTGGCAGAGTGAATGACGACTGCGGAGTGGGGGAAATGCTTAGAGAGGGAGGAGTAAGGGGGTAGGAGGGGGGAGACGATGCAACGATGCAACGATGCAACGATGCAAACGTGTCAGAGTGGCCAAGAGAGGTCAGAGTCAGAGTATCAGATGTTGTCAGGCGTCATCAGACAGTCAGAGTAATAGGCAGTCAGCGTGTCAGACGTTACCAGACTCCCAGAGACATGAGATGTTTTCGTTGTCGGAGCAAGCCATCGTCTCTCCCTCCCCTTAATCATGCAAAGGTGTTCCTGGGGGCGAGACGACTTCGGTGGTGTCTGTCGTCGTCTTGAGACGGCTGGTGATTGTGTTGATACGGTTGGCGAGGAATGAGTTGTCGAGGTTTCTTGCTGCGGCTTCTCCTGCTGCGTTGGCGTCGTCCTGGCGCTGCTGTTGCTGCATCCGTTCTCGTTTGGCCCGTTCCTGCTGCTGTTTGTTCTGCATCATGGTCTGGACTCGTCTATTTTCCAGCACCACCTGGATCTGGCCCAGTTCGTTGAGCATGTTCTGCTGGAGGGCCTTGAGATGCGGTGGCAGCGGGCGTCTGCGTCGAAACTGGTGGCCCTCGGTGAAATGGGGCTGCTGCGCGCCTCCTCCTTCGCTGTTGTTGTCGGTTTCGTCCGAGGTTGTCGACGCCGTGGTGGTGCCCGTGCCTGTGCTGCTGAAAAAGTTTGTGTCGTGCTCGTGGTCCTTGCGCGCGCTGGAAATGTCGGGCTTTTCGGCCGTGTCCGTCACGTCGACGATTCGCGACGACTGCATCGAGTGCGACGACATGTGGTGGGTATATTCGGGAATGGCAAAGTTGACTCGGTGGCCCGAGCGTCTACTGCTGGACGAGGGGATCTCGCTGTGTTCGTGTTCCGACGGCGACGCAGACTCGTTGCCCTCGTTGCCTTCAGCCTGGGATTCGCCCACAGACGAGGATATCGACGACGAAAAGTCGGACGCTGTGGAATGGGCCGTGGTGTGTGCCGGGGTGGCAAAGCCGGCCACGTCTGCCTTGGTTGCTGGTGTAGGTTCTTCTGGCTCTGTGGGAGGGCCTGACGGTGGCACAGTGGTGGCCGACAGGTCGCTCACCGAGTGCGTGGCCCGTCCAAACGCATTGTGTGACTCTGAGGATGTCGTCTGACTGGACGTGGTATCGTCTTTGGAGACCTCCTTCTTGGTCCGATCAACCATGGCTGCTCCCGGTAGTCAGTTGTAAGGGTGAGGAGGGGGAGTGTGTGTGAGAGGACGAGGAGAGTCGTGTCGTCTACTAGTCGAGTCGAGAGTCAGAGAGTCTTCGAAGTCGCTGTTGTTCAGGTAGTCTGATTTGAGAGGGTCGCTGGAGAGGGAGTCGAAAGTGCTGGCGTGGTGCTTGTCGTTGTAGGTGTCGTTTCTGTAGTTGCTGTTACCTCCGTGTCTGTTCCCTGTCCCCGAACAGGTGTGGTCCATTTCGTTGCGTTCGTCAAGAAGGAAGTGTTTTATTGTGCAACCGAAACACTCTGGCTGTCCGTAATGGGAAATGAATATGTGACCGGTGCAAGCATGCGATCAATGAGGTTTGGCGAAAAAAGCAAACGCTAACCTAAACGCCTCTGAGTTTCCCTTCCTACGCACCAGCAGGTATAGTCTACCGGTACGGATACGACAGAAGGTGGTGTAAAAAACGCAAAGTTCGGACGAGGGACAAGGCAGGCGAGAAATGAAAAGTCAGCAACTGAAAAGTGAAAACCTAAAGTGGGACCAGTCGAGAAATGTCAGATGAAAGAAAAAATGACGGCCGACAACAATGGAGCTCAGGGTAGTCATTTTTAGTCAGTGGATCGCGTCAAGTCAAAGACGTGGAAAAAGGCTTGTTTGATTCGCTTACTACAACTTGACTAGTCATTCGCACTAGGGTGGGGGTAAAGAGAGGGACAATATGAGCGTTTAGAAGACCGTAGAGCATAGACCGTCGAGCGTTTACAAGTAGAGCGTTTAGAGCATCTGGAGATGAGACATTACGGAGTACGTACAATTACGAGCAGTGTAAGGCGCTTTTGCCATTCTCCGAGGGGTTGGAGGTGTCGGAGGTGGCGCACGGAGATGGTTTTCCGTTGTTTACACGATCGAGACTTGTCCAGCTGTTGTTCTCGTCTCATTGTCAGCGTTTTTTTGTTGGCCTTCATTTGGCTCGTTTCTTGTTCAAGATATGTCCACCTTTTCCACCACCCAAGCTTCCAAGTAAAATAACTCCAACCTCAACCGGTCTTTGAAAGTTCAACTAATGGGAAACCAGGAGATGAGCCCACACACCGGTTTTGCTGTCTAACGAGCCTAATCAGCGGTATCCGACGGTATGTACGTGTGCAGGCCACATCCACGGACTCCGTTCACAGATTTTACGCCCTTCACACCTCCAGATGGCTCCATTGTCACCCAGTCTTTGGGTTATGCACTGGAATACGGGCTCTGGGTCGTGCACGTACGGCATGTAAGTGCAAGATGCTTTTGTTTTTTTTTTGTTCAACGCAACTTTTGGCAACCGTGCAACTTTCTTGGCGAGCTGGGGGAGTGGAAAAAAACGGCGTTTCGCGGTCTTATCGCATTAAGGCCCTCTTGCCTCGTTTTCGACCCTCGTTTCTCTACAGCCGCGCGTTCGTACGGCGAGCGTTAACGGCGATTAACTACGATTAAGCAATTTAGGGCGGTTTTTAGTGCCCTTTTATGAGACGCCAGGGAGGCCCTAAGCACGAGGAATTAGTAAGTACATATCGTCGGAGGTTTCGGCTTAGGGGGTGTGGATTTTTGGTGGGTGTTGCAGTGTAAGTACGGACAATGTTTGATTTGTAAGCATCTCAGGTATCTCCGAGAGTGAAACGGTTTACGAGACCCTAGCTCGTACTCGCGCATTCTACTTCCTAATACCCTTAAACCCCTTAACACTGGTAAGGCATTTGACGCTGATGATCGGCCCGAATCACGTGCGATGAGGGCTTATGGCTGGTACATCCGCCATCGTCGGGGTCCAGAAATCGCGTACACATGTACTTGTAGATGGATACGGCTCATAGAAGGAGAGTTCTGAGACCAGGGTGCTCGCATTTCGGGTCAATCTCCTTAAAATCCGCGGTCTGAAGTTTATGGAGTGGAGCCTGGGATGAATAGGAGTAAATGGAAAAAAAGGAAAAAATGCTGGGAAAATGAGAAAAAATGGGAAACCGAAAAAGAAATGATGAAACTGAAAAGAAAGAGACCATTGTGCCACCCACACTGGCTTCCACACTCCCACTCCAACAGTCGCGTAATTACTGTATCTCAGTTTGACTCTGATGACTTGATCTGATATCCACTGACGATGCAAACTCTGTCTGTCGCTAGACGCAGCTCTCAGCTGTAACCCCCCGTTAGCACCCTTTGAACCCGCCGTTTATACACTAATCCGGGGCCTGCCATTATGCTCTCGATCGCAAATACACCTTTTGATCTGGGCATCGGAAGGGTTTGTGGTTTCGCGATGTTGTGGAGGTCCCCACAGCTCTCCATTTTACCGTTTTTTCTGCAACTTTGACTTTGCACCCTCTGGTCGGATGAGAACTGTCGCACATGACACACGCACACGGGCCAGCAACCGCTCTCTATACGTGGTGCTATACGTGTTCGGCCCTTCTCGAACACCCAAACATAGTTAGCGAGGGATTTGATTTTTAGGCGACAGCTAGGGTATAGACGGAAAGGAAAAATGCGTGATAACTGTAGGGTGGCAAAATCCATAAATGCTGCAAGAAAAAAATACAAGTTGATGCGAAAAATTAGTGCCTGGACCTGGGGCAGTGCTGTATATACGGCATACGAAAACGAAAATAGGCACTTGGCGCGAGGGACATTTTTTTGCCTCATTTGGCGGTGGCCCTAAGAAAAGGTACGAGAATATGTGCTCATGCGCAGAACAATACAATGGAACAGATTAGGGACAAGATGAAAATCCGACAAGGAATGCTTGTAAGGCCCTGGTCTTGGATCAGAATGTATGATTTCGTTATCGGTATTTGGTTTTTCAGGAAATATTTTCATTTTCTGGGAGTTGTTTTCGGGGCGATTTTTTCAACATTTTCGTTTTTTTCTCGAAAATTCGGACCGTTTTTTGTTCGACCGGAAACAGCTGATACTTGTACTCCGTACTGCCCCCAGCGTACGTTCTCAACGTACCGACGTAACATCCAGCCGTATCTTTTCCATCTCCATCCCGTGTCACCCTCTTGTGGCTCCCCCACGCATGCAACGGAGAAGACACAACAATGGGCAGCGTTGCAGAGTGGGTCGAACAATGACAATAAGGGGGGGCTACAGTTACGGAGATTTTGGCGGGATTGGGAAAAAACGCGGGGATTGGAAAACAGCGATCGTAGGCCAAGTGCTATTATTTCGGCTCCTCGGCTTGCGGCCCGCGGCTCGGACACGCCCCAGGACCCTCAGAAGCCTTTTTTCGTTACCCTCAAGCTTTCCAGACACGACTGTCAGGTCCCGCCGTATTCAGACCCGTATTCTCGACTTTGGAGGCAACCCTTGAACCTAACTGGGTGGATAACAAGAGAGTTGGCGAGTAGAAGACGGATTTTAAGGGGTAAGAATGGAGATGAAATGGGATGGGGTGGTGAATTAGGAGGGTTTCAGGGGTACTCTACATGGAAATATGCTACAGTGAGCTCTTTCATGGCCTCAAATTCGGCCCACCCCTCCACTACCACACTCCTACGGAGTACTTCAGACGATGATCCGCTCTCGCTTAGTAACACATCTCCTTCACAGACCAGACGCCCGAGCGTCAGTGGAGACCGCAGCTCACAAGTGTGGAAGAAAGTTGAAGAGAAGAGGCAACGTTTCTAGAAGCAGAGAGGGGACGGTGGAGTTGCTGGTTGTGCTTTTGGCATCGTTATGTGTCAGTTTTCAGCCTTCGTTGTCGCTGTTGCTGACACACCTCTCATCAACCTCGTATCCATATCTACCCCAGTCTCATCATTTAGCCTCACGGGAACCCATTTTTAGATGGCCAACACTATTTTGAAACCAATCTTAGTCGCCACTGATAATCATAGAAGGGAGGTTTGGGGGTATAATAAGTGGAATGAGTGATTTTGAAGGCAACCAACAGCCACAAATAGCATTTTTAACGTATTTCCACGAGTTTTGACGCATTTCTGACGGAATAAACACTCCCATCCCAAGCTTACATAAGCAAACTATCCACTAGCTTCAACGTTCGCCAACTAAAGCATAACTATAAAAACAGCGTGTTCCTGAACCCCATTCTAAGCGCCTCTCAAACCGTATTTCTCCACATCACCACAAAAGAAAAAAACAAATCTATTCAGAAAACAAGAGAAAAAGGAACCACCGTCTCCACGTCTTAGTAAGCATAGCTCTCTTCTCCACCATGTCGTCTCCATGGCCCTGGGCACCCAGAAACCGCTCCAATACCACGGGCGAAAGTTGGAGCCACAAAAAGAGCCCCTTTCAACTCGACTCGAAACTCGACCTCAACCAGGCAAACGACCTCCAGGAAGATGGTCCGCCTCCCCTGGCCAACCCAATTCCGTCCTGGCTTCTTGATGACTCCGATTACAAGGATCTCAAGCCCACACCGGTCGTGAACAACCTCACCACTACCATGATGTCACATCCGGCCCATGTCAACTTTCCGGTGTTTGACTCCTCCAGGAACCAAGCTGTGCCTGTCCCGATGCCCGGGTACCACCGGCGACGCACCCAGTCCATCTCCGAAGAACTGGAAGAGGCCTGGCGTCGTTTGCAGCAGCTTCAGGCTCTGGAAGCGCAGCAGGCCAAGGAAAACGCTCCCCAAACCCAATCTCTGTATGAACCCGAAGTGTTCACCGCAGACGCCCAGTGGGATGCACCCATTCAGCACTCGTCCTTTAGTGCGCCGCTCTCAACTCCCTTCTGGGATCGCATTGCTGCCACAGAAGATACCTCGACCGTGAGATACCTCATTTGCTTGTATACCTTTTTGTAGTTTTTTTTACTTTGGCTAACACAGAAATTCCGTCCGAGACTCAACTCGGTCAATTACCGGGTGCTGCTGGAGAAGAACCTCGAGTGCGACTGGTTCCTCATTGTCGAGCGGATCGTGTCGGAGAACGACCAGCAGGCGTCCATCTTCCTGCAGCAGAAGCTCAAGGGCGGCAGCGAAGACATTCGCGAGTCCATCATCGACTCGGTGACGCTACTGTGCATTCCTCTGGTGACCAACCGGTTTGGAAACTTTCTTGTCCAGCGCAGCATCGAGTATGCCAGCTCGCCCAAGCGCACGCTGCTGGTGAAGCAGATGGTGGGTCACATGAGCGACCTGTCCATCGACATTTTTGGCTGCCACGTGGTGCAAAAGGCGCTCGACTTCACCGAGGACGAGGACCTCAAGCGCCAGCTCGTGGACGATCTGCTCGAGTCCGTAAGCGAGACCATCAACCACAAGTACGCCTGTCATGTATGGCAGCGGGTGTTTGAGCTGGACAAAGGCATGCGGTCTCCACACTTTATGCAGAGCGTGATTGAGTCGCTGCGAGGCAGATGGCTGGACATTTCGTCGAGCGAGTCCGGCAGCCTGGTGATCCAGACCATGGTGCAAAACTGCACCTACGAGGAGCTGGCGCTCAACAATGCGCTGGACGAGATTTCGTCGGCCGTCAAGTCGCTGGCCGTGTCCCGTTGGGGCAGCTGGGTCGTGCGCCAGCTATGCAGCATGAACGGCCCAGGCGGCGACGCCATCCGCAGCCTTGTCTACGAGGAGCTGTCGCACGACTTGGCCACTTACGGCCTCGACTATTCGGCCTGCAGAGTGTTGGAGACCATTGTGCAGCTGGACGATGGCAAGGACGGCAACGGTGCGCTGCGAAAGCGGTACGTCGAGTGGCTGGTCAAGGGTCCCCGGCCGCCTCTTATTGGCCTTGCACGTGATTCCAATGGCCACGTTATTGTGGTGGCCCTGCTGCAGGCGGGAGTGAAGGAGCCGCTGGAGAGCGTGATTCGCAAGAACTACGTGACTCTGCGCTCGTCCAAGTTTGGTACCAAGATCTGCCGAATGATCTAGTCAGGTCACCGGCCCTACCTTGTAGCATATATAATGAAGAGAAGTAGCTAATAATCCGAGCCCATCGCTCATCGACAGACTGCTCTTATTGTTGCCCCTTTGAGAAGGCGAGATGCATTCCCAATTTAGATTTGTAACCTACCGGCACCGTACGTTTTTGAAGCACTCGGTTGTTGCCCATCTATACGGTGGTGTTTCATTGACCTTATGAAAGTTTGCAATCTTTGTGGCCTCAGAGGAAAAAAGCTCGGCACAGCGTGGTTTTTTCGATTTTGGGCCTTGTCGCTGTTGATATCGAAAAGCCAGTCGCGCAGGCTATTGGCTTCATAAATTTCTTGCTATTACTTGTATATTTTACGGACATGGCACCAAGAACCCTAGACGAGTGGGGGGTATTTGTATTAATTCAGGAATAATATGAGCGACTAAAGTGAAGAAGAGCAGTTGACAGTTTAGCAGAGGACTCGCATGCCGGCTCTTTGGTGAACTTTTTGAAACTTGGCGTGATATTTTGAAGCAATTTGCATGGGTTTCCAACAACACCACACAATCTGCTTGGATCTACATGCGAATAGACAGAGGGTCGGATATTACATTAAAACAGAAGGCGGCGGACTCTGCGGGGTTTTGACAAGGGAGAATGTGTCGGACCGACCTTTTTTCCCCTATTTTCAGGACGTTGGAACGTACACCACCATTAGCGCGTAGAACACGGGCACATGGCGAAATAATGACAATAGGAGAGCAATAACGACAGTATCAAGATGAAGAGTTCATTTTTATAAAGCCCTGGATGATACCAAGCCAGCAGTAGACTTCTCTCCGTGGTAGGGCTACTATCAACGGTTCTGTGGAGTGCTTAAGTGCGCGGAGGAGCATAATACTGTTCCACAATCCAAGCGCAGTTTGGCTATCGGTAATTTTACGATGCCACAATAATTAGAGTCTCCGTGACCCTGCAAGGAGCCTGAACCCAGTGCCAATCATCGTAATCGCGTATTCATGTGCACTTTGCTCACGTAGTGTTGCATGCTGCGGCGAACATCTCGCAGGCTCTAAATGAGCCTCTTGGTGTCTCAAGGAGCCGCGAAGAGTTTGGCAAAGCGGTTCAGTCGGAGCGAAGAATGTGGGTCTATATTATTGTGCCAATGTGGTAACTTTCCCGGTCGCAGAGAGGGTATACGTTGTGCCGCGTCTGACCATGGAAACAGACTTATGGACGACGAAGTTTGGCAAACAAGAGCAAGACAAGTTGGCAGATTTACATTCGGAACAGGGTCAAATATTTGTTTGAAGTTCCGAGAGAGTTTGGAGCTCACATGGTGGACATCTACATCTTGCCATGACAAGTTGTTCGATTTGTCCTTTTGAGACATGAGAGGTTTGAGAACAGTTCGAGGGTGAAGATCCGCTCTCTAGCAGACGCTAAACGGAGCGCCAAATGTCTCGTAAAGCGGTCCGTGCCTACAAAGAGTGTCTCACTACACTTTTTTGGGTGTCGCCACGACGTGGAGAGTGGGGAGGCTCAAACTGACGAACGAATTGGCACACAGCAAAGAGGAGTTGAAGCATATAAGCTGTTCGCCGTACTCGTTTAATCACTCATATTTGATTCTCCAACGGACCGACTATTCGAACGACAAAGAGACGCATGGAGATCCTCAGGGACTGTAAAGCAGAGGGTTGAGAAGAAGAAATTCACAGGGCACATGTCATGGGACGTGGAGTTCTGAATCAGCTATGATTCAGACTTCTAAGTCAAGCGCTAGAGCTTTTGACTCTCTTCTTCCTCTCCTTGTCACACACTCTATATGCACAGTGTGTATATTGAAGTCTGGGTGTTTGATGCAAACATTGCGGAGAAAAGGTGGATAACGGTACAGGCGGTGAGCCGAGTTGATATTCGAAATCATAAAAAAGGCCTCTACGTTGCTGTGAACTGCTGGTTCTTGTGTGATGAGTTTTCGGCAAAATCGTCGAAACTCGGTTTCGTTCTTTTAAGCCCCACAGTAGCACGGAAACAGGCTAAAGTAGGCCGAGTTTACATCTGATTGAAATCTGTAGTCGAGATATACCTTTTTGCGAACTAGCGGATGTCTAATTCACATTTATTCTCTTGTCTCGTTCACATTTTCGTAGTTAAGTGGTTGTTAACGGGGATGCATATCCGCGGCATGTCTTTACCGTATCCTGGTTAGAATTAATAGGAGATGGCTGATGTCATAAATGCTTTAACCAGCCGCACAGATATATATTAGCCGAGGACGAGGCGAGTGAGGTTAGCGAGGTTTGATGATCAGGTGAGAAGGATTTGTGGTATTTCGTTGGCCTGAAAAATGGTGGTGAGCACTCTACATGCAATGCTGAGAACTGTGGTGTCGGTATGCACCGAAGAGTCAGAAAAGTGTGAAAGTGGTTTTAACAAGTGGGAAATTCGTGAGAGTGGCCACAACAAATCCCTGGAATAAGTATGGCTTACAATCTCGTCGGTATCTCGCAGTGCTGGCTACCGTTACGCCCAGCATAAGATTGCGACATGTTAAGCATATCCAACTTGAGACAAGATAGATCAAGAAGAAAGAAGTCTTTGTTTTGGTAGCCTTGTTGTCTAGCTAAAGGAGCATGCTGCTTCTATGATCTGCTTCAAGTCTATGACACTACTGTTTACCAACTCCTAGCTATTGAGATTCCATCTCTATCTCAAGCTATGGCTCTACTGGAGTACAGAATAGTTCATCTACAGAGATGAAGCACGACAAAACTCTTTCGGATCACCTCTATTATTCTCTAGTAGCAGCCAGAGCTATCTCACCAAGTACACCGAACTTCTGTGTCCACTTCGACACATGAATCTTGGCCTACAAGTACCGGTATCTCAAGTCAAGCCACAGCATCATGTGGGGATAACCTAGCTGTTAAAGCACCATTCTAACACACTGTCGACAGTCAAGAAACTCAGGGTTGACAAGCGGCTTGTACAGTGTGTGTATACTACTCTATATTCTACTTTTCACAACAAGTTCCACTCGATCTACGTTCTCTTCTTTCTTACTGTACCACATGGCTCTACACTCTACTCTGACTCAGTCTCACTGTTACTGTCATCCCATTCCTATATCCTAAAGTCCGTCGAGCGCTTTCAAGCTCGATACATAATCCATGGCGTAACCGAGCTAATCGGTCTGGACGCCGGTGCACAGAGTCACCTCGACTCCGTCCTTCTTGTCGCCTCCCAGCGACACCTCCTCGGTTCGGGTGTCGTACTCAATGTTGGGGTTGCCCTTGCCGGGGAACTCCTTCTTCTTCTCGGCAGGGGTGAGCCGCACGTACTTGGCGTACTCGGGGGCACCAGGCCACAGAATGTTGTCGGCTGTGATGACGGTTCCGTACTGCACCAGACCCAGCTCCTCGGCCTTCTGCAGATCGGGCACGTACAGGTCCTTCCAGTGGTCGATGAAGAAGAAGTCAATCTTGGCGTGGTTGTACTCCTCCTTGAGTCGCTCGAGACCCTCGGCAGCAGGGCCCACCAGAACGGTGACAATGTCTCCCAGACCGGCGAGCGTGGTGAATCGCGAAGTCACCTTGGCAAAGAAGGGGCTCACCTCCAGCGAGTAGTAGTGCACCTGGTAGCCAGGGTGGGTCTGCTTGAGCTTGTGGGCAAAGGCAATGGCCGAGTATCCGCAGAAACCGCCCAGCTCAGCGAAAGTGTAGGGCTTGTTCTGGGCGATTTCCTCCTCGACCACCTTTCGCTTCTCGGGGCCTACGGTCATGAGCGCAAACTTGGGGTCCTTTTTGCTCTGCTCCTCCTCAAACTTGTCAATTGCGTCGAGCAGGGCCTCGGGGTTCTTCTTGAACTTGGCCAGCTCCTCGGCAGGCAGGCCGTTGATGTGGTCGTAGAGCAGTTGCACGGGCTTTTCCCAGTCGTATTCCTTGTATGATGTGGACATTGTGTTTGTGGTGTGGTGTGTTGGTAGTGAAGAGTTGTTGATGTAGACAAGTTTCAAGAGCTGGCCCTCGCTATTTATACGCTGTCAACTTTATGATACTGCGGCTCTGACAAAGAACCACTGCACGGCACTATCAGATCCTGCATGAGCATCAAGTGGGGATAAGAGGGGGGCGAATAAATGGGCCCAAAAATGTCCGTGTCGCAAAAATTGACCCTTCTAATGACTCAATTGGGTCTGGAGAACCCCCAAGAGCTGCCATTCACCGCCTACAATCTCTCTACCACCCCTCATCCTCCTATGAGGCAATTGAGGCTATCCCATGTCTGGTGCGATGGAGGAGGACATAAGCTCAGGATGCAGGAAGCCACTGCAGACAGGACGCTCGCCGAGTCCGATAAATCCGATTTTGCGGGGGCTTCAAACTCGGGTATCGGGGGAGAATGTGAGACGAAAAAGCTGCTCACAATGTTTTCCACACCGTAAACCCCCTACCCTCCATTTTTCGGACATTTCTACCAACTCCCCGCCACTCTAGACACCCTCATTTCCCAGCTCTGGACCATAACCGCGCACTATCAAACTAAAAAACGCACAATGGCGTCGACGGGTGACAGGGACAAGACGGGTGACTGAGCAGCCTGACGGGTGACTAAAGATGGGAAATGGAATCCAGGGGTGGAGGTTTTCACGTGTAGGTGGTGGGATGGTGGTGGGATTACTGTCTGTTTTCTGTGTCACTGTCATACGTCTACACATCTTCTAAGGACTGTCTTGAACACGTTCTCAAAAGCAATTAATACAGTCCCATGTAGTATCCACGTTGACTACCGTTTCTCCGCTGAACCTACGGGGATTGAACAGAGCTCGTACCAGCTTATAGCCGCCCAAACGGCGAGTTAATCTGAGATCGACGTATATCCGGGCGAAAAAAGAGGCTGTCGTACGTGGAGTTATTTCGAGGAGTTAATTAAATCACCGTAACTCTGGAAACGTGACTGGGACGTGATCCCCGTCTGAATGTGACCTAGGGGTGTGACAGGAAGCGATGGTAATCATAAGACTATAGGTCTTTGTCTAAATACAAAGGGTGCGCTTTTTAGCGGATAGCCATGTGGACAGTGAAGGTCATTCGTCTACAGCATTTTCCACGGTATTTCTCGATATCCTTAATACAAGTACTGTACTTGTACTCCAATTCCAATTACCTCGTCAAACGTCTCACTGTAACTCTTTGTAGGTTGTCACCATAACTCTTTGTAGGGTGGGCAAGTGTACGTCAAAAGTGATGATGATTATAGATGTGGAGAAAGGTTGACAGAAGTGACACATCTGTTCCTGATAATATCCACTGTGAAAGAAAGCTCGTTATTGTGTCCGTTATTATACAGACACGGCCTTCACACACATACAGTATCCGTACGGATACATTTCCTACAGTTCTACCTTCCCCACCAACTCTTTCGATCTAATGCACCTGTCAGATCTGGCATTGGTAAATACCAGCCTTCTTTCACAGCCACCGTGTACAGCCTGGACCTTGAGTCCATCTTGCTCTCACTTTCATAGCCGTATCTGAGCATATCGACTTAGCGTAGGATTCACTGTAGGCTCATACTCTGAGCTATAGCAGGTATGGCAGCTCGCATACAGTATGAGTACGGATACATTTGTACACTCTCTGGTAGTTGTGGCCACACGAAAACTGATGCTTATATTCTCAGTAGTCTTTCAACTGTTTCTGCTTACTCTACTTTCTTCGCTCACTCCTAGCACTATGCTTTACTCACTCTGCTCACTAACTAATCTTTCAGATCATTGTCTATTCAGAAGAACTCCACTTATTGTAAGGCACTCTCTTATATACGTCTTCATCTCGTGCCTATTTGAACCCAACACTGTGACGACTACCGTATGTACTGTATGTACTCGTACCAGTAGTGAGCTTGATACAGGTACAGGTACCAGTCTCCTTGAAGATGGATCAAAGTCCTACTCCAACCAGTAAGCATATCCAACTGTCTGATCAGTTCTGCATCGTCGGCCGTTGTCTTGTGTCCCTTTCTATGCATTTCACCTTCAATACTCGAGTTTCGTCCTTTCCATCTCTCTACTTTCACTTGTACTTCCATCGATACTTTCACTCTGCAGCCTACAACACACCTCCCAGCCCTCTCTTCCTTCGTCTAATAAATATGTTAATGCTATGGTGTATGTACAAAAGTCTGAATCCTTCATCCTTCAAACAGCGTGGTTCAGGAGACTCCGAGATGTCAGCTTGCTGTCCTTCTTGCCGTCCTTCACGCCTTTGCTCCGAAATGATTGCAGCATCTTGTTGCTGGAGAGCTTGGACAGCACCAGGTTGGGGTGCGGCTCCACCAGCTGTTTCTGCAGGATGTGGTTGATCTTGGAGGCCCGGTCGGGATGCTCGTCTCGCATCTCAATCGCGTACTCAAAGAAGGCCTCCAGGCTGAACCCTCGCTTGGGTCCCTCGCCCGTGAAGATCTTGGCCGCCGCGTTTGTGTGCTGGATGTTGAAGTCTCGCTGCATCTGGAAAAACATGGCGAGAGTGGTCTGAGGCAGGAACCGCTGATGAGAGACGCCCGAGGTGAAGAGCACAGAGTCGACGATCTCGTCAGCCACAGGGTTCTTCTCCTTGACGGCCTGCATCCACAGAGCGGCCGCCAGCTGGATTCCTCGCTCACGTGACGACGCCGTGGGGGCCAGCAGTTTGTCCACGACTATCGTGTGAATCTCCTCGACTGAGAGAGAGTTGATGACAGCCTTGGCCCACAGGTTGGCTACTGCGGGGTAGTAACGCGGCAGCTGCATCAGCGAGGGGATCCACGACAGAGAGACCTTGGAGTCCACCAGGTTCTGTGCCTGTTCGTGTTTGCCGTGGTCCAAGAGCCACTTCCACGACAGCACCTCGTAGCCCACACCGACAGTGTTGTGTCTTGAAGGAGCGTACTTCTTGACCAGCGCGCCGATGGGCTCGATTCTGTGCACGCAGGGGTTGCTGAGAGCCGCGTTGAGCACCTTGAGACTCAGTTTGGGCAGCTCCTCTAGAGTGACAAACACCTGGGTCTCAGACGTGGCAGATCGAAGCAGCTGAGCCACCTCGTTGTGGGACATGGACGCCACGTGCTGCGGGTGTTTGAGGCCGTTGGGCGCCTCTCCGAACGATGAGTCCAGCTTGAGATGCTTCTCTCGTCCCTTCATGTAGTTCTCAAAGGTGCCCTCCATCGATTCCACGAGAATCTGAGACGTCTCCTCGACACTGAGCTCTGGTCGTCTGTCGAAGAGCTTGGCGACCGAGGCAGCCATCGACTTGGCCGAGTTGAATGTCGAATATTTGCGAAGTTGTAGCATGTGTGTTGTGTTGTGTTGAATATGAGAGTGGTGAAGATGAGTAAGTAGTGTCTTTTTAGGCACCTAATGTGGAGTGAGATTTTAGAATAAGCTTTGGATTACAGTCACAGATGCCCACATTGGTTGGTGGCGAAAGAAATAAATGAAAATATTGTGTGGGGTTTGAGCTATAGAAGTAGTATCTGGTGACTATTGAAAGTGTTCTGAAGTAAATCGTTATTTTCTGAAAATTATTTCACCACTTTTGAGCGAGTTAGAGCGTCCTTTGAGAAGGGTTTAATGAAGTAGTTTAGTTGGGACTACTTGAGTGACTTTGTTGATGATGAGGGTAGGAGAAGTGGGAAAGGTCTTACTCTACAATACAATATGACACATTTACCATATCTTTACACCATCTTATTATTCTCTATTCAGGCTCCATTCTGATATAGACATCCTCCTTATCTGGCTAGTATGGAGATCACAGCATTCAGTTGAAATTGTTTCATCAAAGTTAGCCTGGAAAATGTGAATCGACATTGAAGAACGTTGGAACAGAGACTTTTAATTGCCAAAATATACAACCTTATTAGGTATTGACTTTAGGGGATATGATTATTCAGAATAAATCAGTTATAATTCAGGGAAAATGTGTTGATGTGATGTGAGTTGGTGGCAGGTTTATTCAGGCTTGTCAGTGCACCGAATATTTTTGTTTATGATTTTTTCCCTCTTTCAAAGATGCATCACCAGCTCTCAGAGTCTAGAACCTACCAGAGGATACGAGACAAGAATAGAAGAACAGTAAAAGTCATGAAGACAAACAGAAGTTGGATAGGCAACTGTGTAGCTACAATACTGCAGGACGATCTGTTTGTATTCCCTTGGTTTCAAATCCTCAATTCACCACTTCATGGCCACATCACTGCCTTAGTTTTCCTCAACAATTGTACTTACCTTTCTGAGCAATACTTACTTGACTCAAAACAGCTGCAAACCCCTCTTCTCTCCCTTCCTACGGCTCCACCCACCTCTCGCTGAGCCCTGCTTCCAGTCACGTTATCGGAACGGCAAGGATCCATTTTTTCGTGCGGCTTCATTCGGCCACATTTTGAGATGGTAAGAAAAAGAGACTAAGCAGTGAGAGTGAGATTAGAGGTGTAGAAGTGATGATGAGGGCATCTGTTGCGTACACAAAGTGATAAAAGGACTCAAAGAGACTCTAGAAAACCCGTTAAACCTCTTCTTATCCTCTTGACCGGATAAATACGGATTTTCTCCATGCGGTGGCTCTCACCACTTTACTTGACTTCTGAACAAAGTGTAACTACCGTACATGAGAGAAGTGCAGGGGATAAGGTGGTTCGTAGGGGGTCAGAAAAGGAGTTCTCAGACCGAAAATAACTGCTAACAACTGGTTGGGGTCAGCTTATCATAATTAAGTGACTTATTCTATTTTATCCCGCTCCAAAAACCCATTATCTGCCCCCATTTTACCCCCACCTTTCTGATCATGCCACTTGCTATTTCAGTTGGGTGCGCATGCACATGCGTCTTCCAAAAGTTTCGTTGGAAACCCATCTCACCTCCTCAACAATGTCTCGACAATTCACCGTGAGTACTGGCGGGTCAATGGTGGTGGCAACAAGGGTGTGAGGGTGGTGGAATTTGATTCCCCTACTCATCTGGGCTTTTTCTGGTGTTTTGGGGGCTTCTTCAGTGGTACCTGAGTAGGCATATTGAAGTGACTGCTCAGGTTGATAAGTCATTTCGCTTAGATATTGCCTGTTTGAGTGTTGATGGGTTAAAAACAAGTGATTTGGTAGTGGGTATGATACCGTCTAACTTGTTTCTGCTCTTGTTCGTTATCTGATCTCCTCAATATGACACAGTACATCTTCTATGTTAAGATCTATTGAGTCATACCTAAGAGCTAGGAAGAGACTAGTGGACTAAGAGAACTTCAGATTTGATTCAAGAGCTGCTCTGGATACTCTAGAGCAGCTAGAATAAGCCCTAACTCACGAGTCAGTGTTCCAGTGTTGATGACACCAGATAGCTGTACTTCTGCTACAATCTAGATCTTGGTAACCCATCATCTTGGCTGTCAAACAACCAACCTACCAAACCACCAAGCTACCAAACATGAAGTGACGTTGAAGCTGTACCTTCAGGCTACCTCATACCATTTGCCCTTTGTCTAACTCAGCGACTGATTCGATTTCTGGGCACCGACTCCAAGGTGTACTTTGGAGATGCCATTCTCCCCTCTGGAGTCAAGGACGCTCGATTTGCCAAGGAGGCCTACCTCATTGGAGGCGACGTTTTCGGTTCCTACACCGTCACCGACACCAAGGTTGGCATTTCCAAGCTTCTGTCTCCCCTGAGCGACTCCCATGTCCGAACCGTGCGATTTGTCGGCATGAACTACGGTAAGCACGCCGATGAGCTCGGTCTGCCTCGTCCCCAGTACCCCGTTCTCTTCTTCAAGCCCGTGACCGCCCTCAACGGACCTACTGATGACGTCATTGTGCCTAGAATCGCCCAGGCGACTGACGCTACCGACTACGAGTGCGAGCTGGTTGTCGTCATTGGCAAGCGATGCCGAGACGTCAACAGCAAGGAGGCTCTGGACTACGTGCTGGGATACGCCTGCGGTAACGATCTGTCGCAGCGAACCTGGCAGACTGAGCGAGGAGGAGGCCAGTTCTCGCTCGGAAAGATGTACGACGGCTGGGCGCCCTTTGGACCCGCCATTGTGTCCCCCAAGCTCGCCGGTAACCCCGACAACCTCAAGCTGTCCACCAAGGTGAACGGCGAGATTGTCCAGGACGCAGACACCACCGACATGATCCACAAGGTCGCTGACGTTGTGTCTTTCTACTCCCAGGGCTCCACTCTGATGCCTGGAGATCTCATCTTCACCGGAACTCCTTTTGGTGTGGCTGCTGGCCGAAACCCTCACAACTGGCTCAAGGACGGCGACGTGGTTGAAATCGAGGTCGAGAACCTCGGAACTCTCAAGAACAAGATTGTTTTCGAGAAGGGCGAGAAGCCCAAGCTTTAGATATAGATGTATGAAGATATTGATGAATGAGAAGGAGCAGTGAAAAAAACGGTAGTCATTACAGACAACTAATCAGCACACGGCTGTTGAATATGAAGACACATCACACTATACAGCTGTTTTGAACATCGTAGTCTCATTAGACAACTTAATGGTCATGATGGTCACTAAATCACTCCTACATTCAATATCAAGAGAGAGAGGACTGGTTTAACTACGTTCTGGTTTAGTTGTGATTTTTTTCTCAAATAAAACCACTACCAGCTTAGTCATCTGATCGTCGTTTTTCCCCACTTCCAAATCCGGCACTAATTCGGGGCTGTATAATAGAGTTAAGCGAGCGTTGGCGATGAGATTTGAAAAGCATTTTGTGAACGCTGTGGAAGTGCCAGAGACTCGGGGAGTTCACCAAATTGATTCTCTTTGACGTGTCTTTTGATTTACCGGTTTCTCTGTGTTCAACTAGTGTCTCACACCCTTTGAACTAAAACTAGTGTACTTTTCATCGAGGTTAACTATTATTAGCTTATCCTCCTCCGTAATTTAGCCGGTGATTGAAATGTAGTGGTTGAAGGTGGAAAAAGATGATATTCGAAGGCTTCAAAAGATACAGCAAAAGCCCAGCTTCAAAACCATACCATCAAACACCCCCTATCATCAATACTGCTCACTCTAGCCTCCTTCCACTCGTCTAGCTTTCATATAACCAACGTAAATCAAAGTCTAACCAAATCATGTATGATAAGTCATAAGAGCTGTGGGAAATGGCGTATTCCGAAATAACTCGTTTGAGGACATCTTTGAAGTGTGTTGCCCACTACCTTCTCCGCAACGTATAGCATCCTGTTATGAACACTGACAGAATTGTACATTGATTAAGTTGGCGATGCACCCTGCATAAGTTTCACATCATTGACACTCACTCCAAGCATCTCCAGATACAACCAACACTCATAAAAGTGTTTGACGCACTCCTGATCACCACTCGTTTCCCACTCACACACACGCTCACTAATATTCTTCACAAATGAACTCACAGGAGGTGTATCAGACACCATGGAAACACGAAGACAAGCGACGGTTGAGGGTGGATCATATGAGTGCTGCTACGATGAGAAGTGCTGCTGCGACGTTGCTTTTGGTACCTCTGAATACCACGGAGCTCGCAGGGCCGTCACGTGGTCAGCACGTGAAAATGGATGCCTTGGACGCGTTGTGTCTACAGTCATTCATCGACGTGATTGGCGAGGTCCTGGCGGGTCTCACAGAGTACCCCATGACTACAGAAGTGCTGCCACAAATAGCGGTCGAGTGCACGTGTATCATGCACGCGGTCGTGGCGATTGGAAGCATTGTGTTGGCCAAGAGGGGGACTATCACTGAGGAACAGGCGTTGAGACTGCACGGAAGAGCCACCATGTCGCTTTTGCAGGCTCTAACTGCCGTTCCCAAGGACGATGAGGCGTGTCTGTGTGCTTCTGTGTTGCTGAACATCTACGATCTGTCGTCTGACGGTGCTCAAGACACGTATATTCATCTTACGGGATCAAGAGCTCTCATGGCTGACCTGGACTATTCACATGACAAGAACGGAATGCCGACAAAACTGACGCCGCTGGCACGCATGTGTGTCTGGGCCAACATCTTCAACGATACCCTGGTGGCCATCCGACACTCGTTACCTGTTTTTTGGGACCCTGACGAGTGGTTTGATCTCCTGGGATTGTCGTATAGCAGCCCTGAAACTGCTTCTCCTACCTGGTGGTTCAGACGCATCCACTATCTTTTGGCAAAACTGCACACCTTTTCCTGTGTGCCTAGAGTGCTGACCGAGCAAGAGACACGCGAAGGACAGCTCCAAAAGTCGTTCCAGGCTCTCTGTGAAGACGCAGAGGTGTGGTACAAATCCGTTCCCGAACCGATGCAACCGACAACAGTCCTCGAAACAGAAAGCCCGCTGTTTCCGTGTATTTATATCGTCGAAAGAAAGGGAATCACAGCCATGTGCATGTATCATTCGTTCATGCTGATAGCAGCCCGCTGTGACCCCAATATCCCCCGTTCTCAGATGTATGCGCCTCGACCGAGTACGGTGCATCACGCCTCGCGCATTTTCGGTATCGTCAAGACAAATATCTGCGAATGGCTGGCTTCAGGAGCCATGTTTGCGCTGAGAACGGCCCTCGAGAACCTCACCGAGCCGTCACACAGAAACGAAGCCATGGAGTTTGTCAGAGGCATGGCAGCAACGTACCATCTGAACATTAGTTCGCATTTCGACGCTGTTCAGCAGCACTGGCAGGATTGGGATAGAGCTGCTGTTTCCAACGGATACCATCACTAGAGGGGGGGTGAGGCATGTAACTATACTGTAATATTAATGAATCAAACGCCGTGTAAACCGTAGGTTGTATGATCAAGTCGTATGAGATTGTATGTGTATTGTATAACAGATCGTCTGGCTTTGCTTTCCAGGTGCTGACGAACATCCATCTGCTCATGTCTCTAGAGATGAAGTGTGGCACATGTTCAAGTCTGGTTACAAGATCTATACCCAGTATCAAACAGAATGTATAAATGAGAACAACAGGCCCTTTAGTGACACAATCGCATCTACTTTCAGATTCATCAAGACACCATGTTCAATACTCCTCATGTTGATACATAACTGTGCTCCTATAGACAGTATGTAGAACTCCATCTCATCTTAGGAGAACATCTCTCTACCACATACTGGTACGGTACAGTACTCTTCTGCATTCAAGTAGGACTACCTATCTCTTCAACTACACACAGTCCTCCACTTCTACTTTTGTACATGCATTGAATAAATAAATAATTTGTGTCGCCCCCTCACAACGCCGTTCCACGCTCGAAATTGTCTCTAATCTCCTTGGTGTACTTGTCGTACTGCCGATTGAGCTTCTCGTTGAACTGTTTGTTCTTGTCGGAAATGTACGTGGCATGCTGGTCGTCTGCTCCAGCCTGCTTTCGGCGCTTCATTCGCTGCTTGTCACCCTTGGTAAGTCCGTTTACCAGCCTATCTAAGGCTTCAGGTGTCGGTTTATGATCAAACGAAGGTGTTTGATGCAGACCTGTCTCTTTTTCCTTCTCATACGTGTCCAGATCCGGCTTGAAGCTCGCCAAATCCTTCTCGTAGGCTCTCTGGGCCGTGGACGACATGTCATGGACGCCACTTTGGCTCTCACGTTCTTTTTTCCGCTCCTTCTTCTCCTTCCACTCTTCCGTCTCTTTGACAGTCCAATCCCAGGCTCGTTTTCGATCGAAATCCTCGCCTCTTTCCTCGGCCTGCAGCTTCTCGAGCTCGAATTCCGCCTCCTGCTGTTTTCTTTCCAGAAGCGCGTCTGCTCGTTTGTTGACCTTGAGATCCTTGTCTTCTTCAAAAAGCGCCTTGCGGTTGGACGTTGAGGAGTCGTTCATTTTCTTGCGAATCGCGCTCAAACGTGCGAGTCGCGCCGCCTTGGCGTCCTCCGGCGAGGTTTTTGGCGGTTCCACGGCTTTCGACGCTTTCTTGTCTTTTTTTGCCATGGTGATGAGGTGAGGGAAGTGAGGTTGATTGAATTAATTATTTTAAGATTATGCATGGTGTGAGGACTGAATTTAGCCTGGGGCGTCTTGAGACAGGGTAACGTTCAGTTCACAGTGACTTAACGATAAAAGAGAAAAACGGGAGTAGAACGATCAGAAGGGACAAGGAATTCAGCTGCAGGTTGTTTGCTCGTGTACACAGGAGCGGTCGTAGTTATTCTGGTGAGTTAATACTCACCTCACAGGGTGAAGGGCGTGAACCTCTGTGGAGTCAAGTTTCCAGTGATTCAGAAGAGAAAGAACAGACGGGAAAAACAAGATACATTCAAACTATAGAAAAGTGGCGATATTTATACTCCTCAGATACCCCACACGACAACAAGGTTGATACTAACCAGTTGTCAGGGTAACTACAAAGTAGCGTCAAATTAGAGACATTGTCCACACATGGTGAAGTGGAAGAGGTGGGATATGAGAAAAGCGAGTCACATTTGATAATGTTAAGAGCGCTATATGAGAAGACTGTTCTCTTCCTTTCCAGCTCATTGAAAAAATTCCTGGTCAAATACCTCCAAAACTCCACTCTCTAGAACGCTTCCCTTTTTTTCAATAGTTTTAACTACTTCCCAACTAACTCACACCTATACTTGGCCATATGGTTAACTTATATGTACAAACTGGACACCGTCAAATGTACTATAGAAACGACATTTTTCAATTCTAAAAATACCAGCCCACTCGTTACTTTCTCTCCTTTCTAAAATATCTACTCTCATAGCTATACCTCTTTTTCCTCATGTACTTCACACAACCTCCCCTTCCTCTTCTGTTTATGCACCTCATGCAACTTTCAATATACTCTCCACCATCTTCACCACAATGGCATCTATCGACAGTGTGTTCAAAGACGCCGGATTTGACGGTGCAAAACGACGGAAAACAGAGGACGGCGCGGAGTCCGACGACAAGCCCGAGGACTCTGAAAACCTCGTACCTACCACTCCAGAAATCGAAAATGATCTCGTCGAAGAACGGTTTGCGATCCAGAGACTTGTGGATGAACACAAAGATACCCCCTTGGAAGGTGATTGGCTGAAAGGTCTGGTGTTGGATCTCGAACGCGCAATCACAGCCAACACGGAAAAACGCGAGCTGTTTGCTAATGAACCGCTCAAGTTCATGGAGTCCGAAGCTGAGCTGGAAAAGGCAATCAGAGCTCTCAGTGTGCTGGCTACGACTGAAGATGACGACTTTCTGACGGTGTACAAGCGGTTTGTGAAGGACTTCGAGTGTCACGTGTCTCTGATGCAGCTCCTGGACCACCCAAACCTCGACATTGCACTCATAACCTGTGAAATCTTCCACGAATTGATCTCCAGAACCAACGATTTCGCCGATCCCGACGCACTGACCACGAATTTGTGGTCTAACGACGATTTCGTCGAGTTTCTTCTCGAATTGACCGACAAAATCGTCAAAAACGACCCCAACCAGATCCAATATATACTCGATATGGGTGATGTCATGTTCATTGAAGACGACATAACTCCTCAACTGCGAAAACACATCTTTCCCAAGTTTCTGGACTTGTTAGCAGACAAGAAATCGCCTCTACTTTTGCATGATCTGTCAACTATGGCTGATTACTGTCTTACTTGGTTGACCAAATATGAGTACCGAACAGGAGTGTCTGCTGAACAAGTGGAAGCTCTAATCAAGTGCCTGATGGTATACATTGATAAGGACCCCACCAAGGGAGATGAGGAAGGACAAGCTGGCTCGATAGCTGGTATTATCGCTTATGTTCTCACTTGTCCTTCTGGACGGGCAGCCTTTGCAGAAATTGAAGGTATGGACGCTATGGTGAAGCTGTTTGGAGGAGAGGGCAAGTGGATCAAGAAGCAGGCTGTTCGTATCATCAAGGCAGCTCTGAATTCGTACGATTCCACGGAACTGGCTACTGTCTTCGTTCAAGCCAAGGGACTGGGTGTTCTGTTCAAAGCTCTCAAAGCAGGTAAGAACAAGCATTACAAGACCCATAGTGAATACGGAGAGTCTCTGTGGGCCATTTACGCCTCTCTACTGCGTCTTTTGCCCTCTGATTCGCCCGAACGAGTCAGAGTGATTGCCAAGATGGACAAGAGCAAGCTGGATGAGCTGAAGGAGCTGAGAGATGATACTCAGCAGGCCGTTGAGACCATGATTCCTGCCCTGGAGAGCGCACAGGCGAATAAGGAGGACACTGAGGAGATCGAGGCTGATATGGAGATGCTGGGAAGCAGACTGGTGGTGGTGCTGGACACGATATTTGCATGGATGAAGGTGGAGGGCTTGGATGTGGAGGTGGACACGGCTGTTCTCAAGCAGGAGAGAGATGAGAAGGCGAGGTATCTCGGCTGGGACGATGACTCCAATGAGTACCAGGAGATGATGAAGAATAACCAAGATGTGGTGGGAATGTTGGATTACCTGTTGAAGCAGGAGTAGCACTAGGAAGATAGATAATGTATATTAGTTTAGGAAAGGGTGGCGTAATCATGGCTGTGGAGGTACAGTATGAGCTCTAAAGAAGGTATAAGCCATACCATACCTACTCTGAGCTCCTGATGTAGTGTTGGGTGTTAGACCAGAGATGTAAGTGAGTAGCTATGATCTGACTTAGTAACACTTGGAGAACTGTGCAGGAGTGATCTGAGAGTGATAATCAACTGACTATGACATATGTCTTGTTTGCAAGTTGTACGCAAGGAGCTGTAGCTACTTCCAAGCTACTCAGCACTACGGGCACCGGATGAACAATAGGGAATGCACGGACTAAAGCAGCGGTGTTCATATCAATGAAACAGTCAACATGACCAATAAACCGCTCTTCTGTATATTTATAATCTTTCATTATCCTTCTGTTCCTAACTCTGAGTTGAAAAATCAAGATTGACTTCCATCGACCAGATACACTTCTGATTCGAGACATTTAGAGTGATTCAAGAACGAGAGTGAGATAACAACTACAATGGTTTCCAATTGGATCATTGCATGTCCATTCCTAACACCGTCCTTGAATCTAACTTCCTAAACGTTTGCCACATACATTGCCACACAATTGCTCTGATAATACTACGAGTACACTCTACTGTTCGTGTTCAATCATGAATCATGCTATATACATTAGACCTCTCGGGCTCGGTTGTACTTGGCGCAGTCCCGCAGCCATCGTCGGTAGTCCTTGAGCGATCCAATCTTCTCGCCGTAGTAGTCAGGCACGGGGTTGGACACGGACTGGTACCGGGGGTTGACTCGGTTCTTCTGGATGTGCGACAGGAAGTCGGTTTCCTTCATCAGGAAAGCAGGCCACTGCTTGGAGTTGGTGGCCTTGAAGATGAACTGGCCAATAGTAGGTCCCAGCAGCGATCCCAGGAATCCGGCAGCCACGACTCCCAGACCGGCCGTAGTCATGGCGTCCAGGCCCAGGAACACGTCCTGCTGCTCCAGATCCAGCTCCATCTCGGCCACGAGGCCCCATGCAAAAACCGAGGTGGCCACGCCGGTGAAAATGGAGGCCACAAAGTTGATCTGACGTCTTCGGGTTCGCAGCACCAGGAACCGTTCCCAGGTGAGCGGCTCAGGAGCGGTTCCGGCGAATCGCTTGGTCATGTGACCCACGGAGGGTCGCATGAGCGTGGGTCGAGCCAATGCGACCCGGCTTCTCAGCATTTGAAGAGACATTGTGTGTGTGTAGTAGTGTGGTTGTGATTTGTATGGTTCCACACTGTAACTTGAGCTTCTAATATAGATTGGGTCATTTGCTTACATGTACTCCGGGTAACCCTTTGCAGTTGGGAGGTGTGCCAAAAGCTTATTTGAAAAGATTGGATATTGAATATCAAAGTGAAATAAATATCCTCAGAAAAACAACAATGGTGAGTACAAAAGAAGAAAGGTATCGTTACTCGCCTCCGGCTAACTCAGAACGAAGGAAACACGCAGTTTCTGTACAAGGCCAAGGCCACCAAGAAAGATAAAGCCGCAGCCAAGCGGGAAAGACACCATACCAAGCTGTCCAAGCGAGGAGGTATCAGTAAAGCTGATCTGAAGAAAAAAAGGCCCGTCTATGACCGTCCGTTTGACTACGGCAACCCCGAGAAGAACGAGATTGCCATGCGGCCCGTTTCTGGAGGCGTTTCGACCGTAAACAAGGGCACTCCTTTGCCCCCTGCTGATATCGATGCCATCATGGCTGATGGAGCCACTGCCAAGGAAATCAAGCGACAACAGAGACAGGAGGCTCGACGACAGCGAATTCGAGAGACTGAGACGCTCACCGCGAACCTGGACGATCTTCTGGACCCTCTCAAGGCCGAAAACGGCGGTAGAACTCGAGCCAAGCTGGACCATACTCCCAACCCTCGAAATGCTCGAGGTAATGAAGCCATCATCAAGGCAGAGACGAAACGGTTCAACAAGATTCTCAACTCCAAGGAGTACCAGGCCAGTCCGTTTGCGTCGCTCCAGAACTTCCTCAAGTCCCAGATTCCCCAGAACGAGAAGAAGGACCAGGATAAGAAGATGCACATGTAGGGGGGTTGTGGTGAATAATAGACCAGTGCGGTTTGTTGCAGGAGAGGATGAGGGAGGGTATTCATGACGTCAGGATTTCATGGCATCAGGTATGAGGTTATAGTTATTGCATTATTCATTTGAAGATACCAGTGAAGAAGAGTGATGAAGAAGAGTGGTGTGAACCAGCATATACCGTGATGTGAATTTGAACACAGGTTGGTTAGTCACTGTTTCTGCACCATTCAGGTCAACCTGAGAAGGAGCAAGGAGGAGCAAAGAGGTGTAACTCTCTTACCTGTACTGCTTTACTTCTCTTAGAACTGGCCGTTAGACGGTGCAGCGTGAGACTTGTCATTTAACCAGAGATATGGTTGAACTGACAGTAGTGTACCAGGCTCTTAGAAACTCTGCCAGAGGTTTTGATTAGTAAGTCGAACTATTGAACGTGTAGTGTGTGCTTGGTCAGCATATTGAATCAAAAGCTCTCACCAGTGACAGAAAAGAAGAAGGCTTCCGTACTCAGGTATGCTTACGTAATTTATGCTTATGTAAGCATGCTAACACACCCAGCCTCTTTCTTCGAAGCCCTGTTAAACAGATCAAGACTGTCATACCAAGCTATACCTGGGCTCTCGTAGTATAATACGCTTATTCATCAAGTCACACTGTGGCTTTCCAGTTCCTCTTTGTTAGTCTCTTTTGAAGCAATATGGATGAGCTATTGTTCTGACTAAGAGTGGAGAACAAGACCCCAATGTGTTCCCATTACCCCCAATATCACGGAGATTACAGCCAGAAGGCACGTTTTCTTTGCTCTTAATATATATTTTCAGTCAATAATTGTTTTTTCCAGTTTCCTGTATTTTCCGTATTTTTTCCATTTTTTATTATTTTTTTATTTTTGCCTCCAATAGCCACATGTGGGGCGATTTTACTGTCTCGTATTGTACAGTGTGCGGGGCGAGCGGCTGTTGATGCCCCACTCAACCGGTCTAAGGGAAAGAGGTGGGCTTGCTCAACAGATGAGAGGGGAGGGGTTGGGAGATGTGGAACGTGTCTGAGTGCGTTTTACAGGCGGGTGTGGAGATGTGTGTGTTGAGTATCTTGAGGCACATTCGTGGAAATAGTTAAGCTTCTAAGTAAGATCCACTTTAGTTGAGCATGTCAAGTAAACTGGAACATCTCCAAGTTGTCGATAATGAGCTACAAACCTGAGACGGATCATCCACCGACTTCTTTGCAGATGTGCCTGTACATAGACGAATACGAGGACTATCGGGGTGGCTATCGGGGTGGCTATCTTGCTTTTACAAGTTTTATGGCGACTATACGATCCAGGTACAAATCGGTGTGCATCAACTCGCTACGCTCGTTGATGTCTACGCTCGTTGATGTCTACGCTCGTTTTGTGGTTTTCCTTTTCAATGCAATAAAATACAGTCTATCTATCTAGTTGGCGTGGTAAAGAATCTCGGGGAGATCGTCAATCTTGAGCTCACCGTGGATGATGCCCCAGGTGGACTCGAACAGAGGGAAGTCCTTCTGCATGTTCTTGTTCTTGAGCAGCTCGTGCACCTCGTTGCAGGTGATGACGCCCTGGGCAGACTGGCCGTTCAGCAGCTCCTTCTCAATGTCCTGGATGGTCTTGCCGCTGCCGCTCTCCTTGCCAAACGCTCGGCCGACCTTGAAGTTTCGGCCGCCGGCGCACGAGGTGATGAGATCGGCCACTCCGGCAGACTCGACTGTGAGGGTGTTGATGTCGGTTTCGGGGAAGAACCGCTTGGAGAAGTTGATCATCTCCAGCATGCCTCGTCGCATGATGGCGGCCTTGGCGTTGTCTCCCCAGTTCTTGCCCTCCACGAATCCGGCGCAGAGAGCAACAACGTTCTTGAGAGCGCCTCCGATGGAGACTCCAGCAACGTCCTGGACGCATCGCACGTGGAAGTAGGGTCGGTGGAACAGAGCCTTGAGCACGTCGTTGGTCACGTCGCCCTCGCCAAAGAAGTCCTTGGGCTTGTTGTAGGCCACGGTGGTCTCGGAGTACTTCTCCAGAGCAATCTCGGTGGCCAGGTTGGCTCCGGACAGAACTCCACAGTGCAGACCGGTCTCGTTCTCAATGACATCAGAAAGCAGGTAGACGCCCTGGGGGGTCACGTCCAGACCCTTGAGGCAGGAGATGGCTCGAGCCTTGGGGTTGACGTGGCCCTTGAGCTGCTTGCAGACGTTGGCCAGGAACTGATGGGGCAGGTTGAAAACAATGATGTTGGCACCCTCGACGGCCTTGATGAGATCCGGCTCGGCGATCAGGTTGTGAGGAAGTTTGATTTTGGGCAGGTATCGCACGTTCTCGTGCTCCGAGTTGAAAATGTCGGTCAGGTTCTTGCCGTTGACCTTCTCTTCTCGGACCCAGACTCGGACCTCGGGGTCAAAGAGCTCGGGGTGAGCAGTGGCGTTCTCGGCAACGATTTTGGCAACGGTGGTTCCCCTGAGTTAGCGAAGTCGAATAGTGCCAATCCAAGTGCGAAGCGCTTGGATTGAAGAGATGATCTTGATCTTGATCTTGACAGTGACAAACAACACTCCATCTTAGATCAAATCACATCCTAATCTAATAGAGATCAGCTATAGGAATAAGAATTAGCCCATAGGGATCAGCCTAAAGTCAAGACTGAACAACGTAACTGAAAGATAGAATGTGAAACAACAGCACGAATAGGATGAAAACAGCACCGCACGAAGACGCGATACCAAACCAGAACACACCACTGACCTCACTGACCTCACTCTCATTAAACACTAAGTTAAACAGTGCAGACGAGGTGCGTGAAGTTAGCCGTGTCCTGTTTAGACTAGTCAATTAAACTAGCGCTTTAGGGCTCCAGTTAGACCAATGAGCTGGACTATTCTTGTTGAGGCTGGAGGTTTGTCGAGTGTGCGTTTCGAGTCTTTACGGGCTGTCAGCTGTCGCTTTTCTGTCTTTATCCCCTTATCGTGTCAGGTGTCGTCAATTTCCCCTGTCGTGTCGTGAGCTCAATTCTCAACATATAAGGACCCGAGGTATCCTCTCATCCACCCTATACTCACCAGTTACCAGAACCGACCACGGCGACCTTGAAGGGGGCCTTGCCGGCAGTGTTGAGCGTGCTGAGAGGCGCAGAGGCGGTCAGCAGTCGAAGCTGTTGTGTGAGACGGTTGACGGCGGACATGTGTGTGAAACGCAGGGACGATCGAAGTAGAGCGCTCATGTTATGGGGATGCGATCTCTTATATCTTGGTTGAGTAATTTTCAGAGGCGCCGACAGACAAATAGGGTTTAGCCCAGCGTCTGAAAGCGTGTTCGGAAAAACACTTCGTTGGGCAGTTGAGGGGGAGATGAGGAGGACAAAGGGGAAGGTGTGAATTACGTCTGTCAAGTGTCACAGTGCTGGCTACAGTTTGTCAAAATACCGACCTCATTCATCCCCTTTTCAGCGTTTTTTTCCACCCTATTCTCACCTCAGATACACATCATCCAAGCTAATGTTCAATAAGGTGCTGGAGCCGAGGACTTTAGCGGAGGTAGAGTGGGGTGCAGGAGAGTGGCAATGTGTGAGTTTGATGAGGTGAGCGCGGCGGGAATATTCCAGACGGCCTGGTTTCCCTGCTTTTCCCGCCACCAGCGCTTTCGCCACAGTCGCCACATTCACGTTCTATTGCTACTCGCTCAATAAACTCCACCGTCCCCAACGTTGGGATGAACCTTTAACTCTTGGTTGCATCTGCCAGTGTGAATATGGAAGACGCATGTGAAGGTAAGCGAGACACGAGACACTGAGCTATAGACGACTTTACCAAGAGGGACGAAGGGAGCCAGTTGAGACTTGGACGCTGGAGAAAGGGGCAGGTGACCCTTTAGAGGTTGCTTGTGAGGCAAAAAAAAAAACCACTCTCATCAGCCTCTCCTTCTCCTGCTCAACCTCGGCTCGGTATCTGTACGACAGTAGACACTCTCTCTCTCGCGCAATGTGCAGATGGCGTATCAGAGTCCAGAGAGGCGGAGATAAGCCCCAGCGGTGTCGGCGAGACGTGCGGCTGCTACCCCAAGCTCTCTGCAAGCTGAAAATCTCGGAAATCAAAAGACCCACGAGGCGTGCAACTTTGGAACGCTATGGAAGCTGTATTTTATGGCCCGTGGAGAAACAGTCCGAATAAGACTCGTTTAGGACAGTTGAGTTGTTGAGTCGTCAGGGTTGCATCCACCGACTCTAGCGTTACACCGTGCTATCGTGAGTCGTGCTCACTGCACTTTCACATTGCGATCGTCCCGAAAAGCCCGTTTCTTTCTCGTGTCTATTCTTCGCCTTTTCGTCAGCCCGATGTCAGCGTGAAAAAGAGTGCGTTTCCCAGTTTGAACAAGCTTCCAACCTAATCCACCGTTATGAACGTCTCCAAGCTGGAGGTGACGTAGACTGGAGAGAATAAGGACCAGGTACAGCTCCTTGCACGCGTGCAAACTCCCTTTTGCTCGGCTGCCGCTGTTTATTTGCGTCTTTAACCTAGCAGGACGAGCAACGAACTGGTGCTTGATCTCTATAGTGACCTTATCATAGCTACTTTTTCCACCATCTAACGGTTTTTCCGAACCGAGGCCCAACGGCGCGCTAAACAGAATTGGGTGCACCTGTGACACCCCCTGATTCCACCTCTCGGCCCCTATTTCGCTCGCAAGCGCACGCACGCTGGATTGCTGCATAAAGTGTGGGGACCCCAGCTACCAGAAAATCTCGGGCCATATCGGGTCGATCGGGTGTCTTAGGACCGAGGTTGGGGTGAGAGTTGTTAAGTAATAGTTGACTGGTGGGAGACAAATTAGTTGACAAAAGTTGTAGAGGTGAGACACTCAGCCCTTCGTCGTCAGCTGCCACACAGACCCTGTCTTACTCGGCCGCTTTTTCGCTGTTTCACTCTGAAGCATTATTCGGTTTAATGCTTTCGCCAAAGATCATCGCCAAACTCAATCATGTCTTGCAATATGTGAGCTCTGATTAGCCAGCGCAAACGTGGAAAACGTGGAGAAAGAGAGCATGTGGAGTGTGGGGTTTGTGTGGAGAGAGAGAAGGCGAAAGGCGGACATTTGGAAAGTCCGGTTCCGTGAAAGTGCAGGTCTACAAGTACAAGTACTGTACTTGTACAAGTAACAAAGTCGGTTCTTTGAACGTTTGGGAGCCTCAACAAAAGTTCAAGTATCTACTTGTCACTGTCAACTACAAGTAAGATGACTTGACAAGTTTGTGGACAAGAGGAGCGGCTATGGTAGGGTAAAGTACAACAACGAGTCCTGGAACTTGTTCGCCAACAGGCAGACGCGAATCCCAACTGTCTGTCTACTTGCACAGGTAGTTCCAGCTCACTCTTTCACACCACTTCTCTTGCTCATGGCTTGGCTGGTCAATGGTCAACCAGATTACATAAGCACAAACCGAAGAGCTGTGGGCAAGTGAGGTTGGCCTGAACCATTATATCCAGACTGCAGAACGGGTGACCATTTCTAGCGCCAACAGTTTACAATCTGGACGCTTCTAATTGTACTTGTAGCACCTATTCCTTCTTTTCGCAGTCAGGATCAAGATGTTGAGTGTCACCTCAGCAGAAAACAATACATGAACCAGAGCATGTATGCCTCGCACAGAAATCCCATCCTCGTGACGCATTACATAATCACAATACTGTCATTCTCTCCCTTGACAGTTCGGCAAGGTTCAGATAAGGCATGATTAGCAGCCGCTGTCAAGGATGTGTCAACAAGCCAGGGGATAGCGTGGCGGTGTGGGTTCGATCCTAATGAATGTCAGACTTCCAGTGTGGCTGAAAACGTGCCCTAAATACGTTTAACGCGTATACATCAGAAAACAGCCACTGGTGAGCTTGATCTTGAAGAAGCCATGATGAAGAGAAAACAGATAAGCAGGCAACCAAATTACACTAATACGATGATCGAGTGATAGAATAGCAGCCCCAGAACAGGTCTTCTAATATTCAGGTATTCTATAAAACACCCCATTCGGCGCAACATGCAGATATATGTAAAGCGCCTTGATGCGGATAATGCGCAAACAGAGCCGTGCGTGTGGATACATATTGAAGTTGTGTACGAGTTCATCTTTTCAGGTTGTTTTTTGGCACGTGTCTTCATGGTTGTTCTGGCTGCCTTGTACCTGACCTTAGTCTGGATGCAACTTCCTATAGCAGAGATGATACACCTCTCGATAAGCATGTCTCACCATAGAGTGGATCTAAGGACAATGGAAAAAGAAATGCATGTGGAGTAATAACAATGTTGCGGAACCTGTTTTATAGAGGGGAATGGTGATACGAGGGTAGAATAGACAAGAAAGCACAGACAACATCATCGCTACTTCACTACATTCAATTCTGTTCACTTCGGAGCACTCCTTTCCTCCACATTCCCACACCACCGTTATTTTATAGATAACAAAAATACGCGGAAATACGCAGCAATAAAATATCAGACTCTTGGCATGGAATTGGAACTTTTGAAGAACGCCTTTTCTGGACCAAAACCCGGGCTAAAACCGCTATGAAACAGCTGTGGACACCCCCGACGGACTCCGAAACCCCGGACTCCGATAGACTTGCGCTAGTCCGCATTGACATGCTTGTTTGGGACTCTCGGAGATGGTGGAGAACTCACGTATACCTGAGATGAAAGTTAGACTGTAGCGAGCTGGAAAATGAGGAAAACAAGATCCGTTTCTCTCGACGAGGACATGTCCAAATCGAGATCCGAAACCGGCAATCTACTCTCCTCGCCCAGATGATCCGATATCCTACTTGCCCCTCCTCCAAATAGTCACACGAGCTAAACCAGTGCAATCTGATACTGCTAGAGTGCATATTAAAAGTTTATCAGACGCCAAACTCCTCAGACAAGCGCTTACCGAAAAAAAAACAGACACACTACTTATACTCACTGTGGCCGCCTTCTGTCTAGCCAACCATGACGGTCGAATCTCCCTGCGCCTCCTCCTCGACTTCCATGTCTGAAGAAACGCCTCTGTTGGCCAACGAGTCTGCTCCTGTCCAGGACGACGGAGAGCCCAAATGGACCTCTGCACAGCTCAAACAGATGTACAAGCGCTCAGCCATTCTGCCGGCGCTTTACATCGGAGCCTTTCTGTGTTCCATCGACGGAACCATCGTCGCAAGTACCCTCAACCGAGTGGGAGCGGATCTGAACGAATCAGATAACGTTGCCTGGGTCGCCACGGCCTACCTGCTGACCAACTGCGCTTTCCAGCCGCTCTATGGCAAGCTCAGTGACGTGTTTGGCCGCAAACAGATGCTGCTGTTCGCGTCCTTCTTCTTTGGCCTTGGCAACCTCATCTGTGGCTACGCACCGGACTTCAACTGGCTCATTATAGGACGAGCCATCACTGGTGTGGGAGGTGGAGGTCTCGCAGCCATGTCCTCGATCATTGTGTCGGATATCGTGACCATAGAAGAACGAGGAATCTTCCAGGGATACGCCAATATCAACTTTGGCCTGGGAGCCATGCTGGGAGCTCCAGTGGGAGGTCTCATTGCGGATCACCTAGGATGGAGATACATGTTTTCGCTGCAGGTACCCCTGGTCGTGCTCAGTTCGTTCCTCGTCTTCCACTACGTGAACATCAAGCCCAAGAAACAGGTGGTTTCGAATGTATCCACTCTCGAGCGAATCGACATCTTTGGATCAATCTCCATTGTCTGTTTCCTGACGCTGCTGCTTCTCGTGATCAACATGCAGTCCGACACCCGAACGCTTTCCAACAGCGGAACTCTCCAGCTCATGTCCCTGGCAAGTGCTCTGTTCCTCGCAATCTTCCTCTACGTGGAAATGAAGATTGCACCCGAACCAATCATGACCAAGGCTGTCTTTGGACACCTGAAACCGACCCTGCTGACCACGTCCGTGTTCTTCACGACAATCACCCAGTTCTCGGTCATCTACTACACGCCTGTCTTCCTCCAGGTGGTGTTTCTGGAAAGTGCTGCCCAGGCAGGAGTCAGACTCATTCCCCTGTCTATCGGAGTGTCTTCCGGATCAGTCATCTCCGGCATGCTGCTGAAGAAGAACCCCAAGGAACGCTACCCTCGAGTGTTCCTCACGGGTCTCACCACCGTGGGAGTCACCTGTTTCATTCTCTCGCGTCTCATCAGCTCCTCCACCCCCCACGAGGCCACTCCTCTGGCTACTGTGCTGAAAAGCCACGGAGTGTCTCTGGAGCTCGTCATGGCCGTCAACCTGGCCTTCCAGGGTCTCGCCCAGGGTCTCATTCTCGTCTCCACGCTCATTGGCCTGTGCTGCCAGACTGGAGCTGCTGACTCAGCCTCGTCCATCGGAGTCATCTACCTGTTCCGATCTCTGGGTTCGGTGCTCGGAGTCAACGGAGTCGCACACATCCTCCAGTCTCGACTCCGATCCGAGCTTCCAGGCATCATTTCGGACCCCGAGCTGCAGCTCAAGGTGCGAAAGAACGTGGAGTTCATCAACCACCTGGCTCCCGAGATCCAGATTGACATTCGAAACGTGTACAAGCACGCGCTGGCCTACGTCTTCTCGTCGTGCTCCTTCATCGCCTTCATTGCATTCTCCATGGGCTTTGCCGTCTGGTGGCATTCGCGAAGAAGTGGAAACTAGACCGATAGCGGTCACTCAAAAGAACCCTATAGATGTTCAAATAGCTAACGATATATATTGAAAGAGCGTACTTGTAGATACAGTGATTGGAAGCGATGGAGGCATGTTGTCAACTAAGAGACTCAACTACATCCATCAGAATGACAGCACAATAAGATAGCTTCCAACACCTTCAAAACACTTCAGAAAAGAACCAGACTGACTCAAATAAACTGATAAGGGCCGCATAATTAATTCTTGACACTCCCGAATCCTTAAATAGTCCCTGAAGCTACAATTGACTACTGCAGACTCTATAACCACCTACTTGACAAACTTAACAAAAGCTCACTCCCAACGAACACTTTTGTTTAAAACCTACTGACAACTAGACATCATCCAACATCTCCAATATTCTACAAAAATCTTCCAAACTTGGTAAATCAATTAATGTACACATGAGATGTCCATCTTATTTCTTTCACCTCTTCAGCACCCCCCCATCACCCCCTTCTCAACGACCAATAACACCTCGACCCACCGTACAGCAAAGTTCCAAGGCTGCAGATGAGCTTGTATTTCCATCACCACCATGCTCAGACAAATAGGACGTCACAGTGGCGGTCTGAGACGGTACACGACCGCCGGCACCCGTGATTCGCGTCACCTGACCGGCTCCGTCTACGGCACCACGGAAATCGATCTTTTCAACCGGCCCACGAGCCCGGAAATCGAGGTCAAGCTGGAACCCTCGGAAACAGCCAAAGTAGATGGAAAAGTGTCCATGGAGCCCCGGATCCCGAATAAGCTGATTCGGCAGGTCCGTGGTCTGTTTCCCGACCGAGACTCGCTTCATGCTCGAGTTTCCCTGGCCGATACGGTCGGTAGAACCCGAATTGGTATTGTTCCTCTGGGACCCCAGGACATGACCGTCAAGAAGCGCAAGGACGCCAATATTCTCAATGCGCTGCTGGCAGACCCGCTGGCGTCCGATCAAAAGTGGTACGACGCTTTTCTGGCAAGAATTGCGTCCAAGGACATTGTTCTCAGTCCGGGCAAGTACACCGGCCACGGGACGCAAAACTCGCGCTGGGACATGAGTCTGCCCTCGCCGTTTCTCAAGGAGGTCGACGTGGACATTCTCGAGGCCACCTCGTTTGCTGATTCTCTAGATAACATCCGAGACTGCCATTGGATCATTTATGTCGGCGAAGGAGAAGGACTCAAGGCATGGCCCTCTGTGAACCTCAGAGACCTGGCAGAAGACGACTTTGTGGCCATTGTGAACGCCACGCTCACGGTCAACTCCGAGGAGGCGTTTGAGGCCGTTTCGCTGCTCAGAGAGTCGCCCTACAACTCCCCCAAGTACCTCGAGCTCTGGCAAAAGTCCAACTTTGAGCAGCTGTCTCGAGCCATGAAGCGAATGTCCGCCAACCACGACAGAGCGCTCCGATACAGCATTTACCAGACGTGCAGAGACCTGTGTGCCTCTGACGTGTCCAAGGAGTCGCTCATGAAGGGCGAAGCAGACGCCATCAAGACTCTGCGTGGAGAATGGGCCAGAAACGCCCATCGAGAGCTTCAGACGGTTCTCAAGCAGCAGCTGACTAAGTGGAGACAGTCCGAGCTGCCCTGGTACAAGCTGTACTGGAGAATTGACGATGTGGACGGAATCACTCGAGACTCGCTAGAGTACGCATTTCTGCCTGCCTCCAGACAATCCATGTGCTACCTGCTTGGCCGAATCGACGGCTTTGCATGCACCACTCCTAACGCTCCCGAACCTCTTTCTGACGGCATCTACGGCCTGTCTCCTGTTGAGCACTGGGACAGTCCTTCCGATGACGTGATTGGACAGACTCTGGAGGAGCTGGACGATACTCTGGTGTCCGAGCTGCACTCTCGAGCGTACCACGAGTTCCTCAAGGTTGTTCTCGGCATCCAGCTGCCTACAGTGGTCATTCCTGCTCTGGGAGTGTACCTCTACGACCTGTCTCTTTACAACATGGGATCCATTGCTGCCTTTGGAATCGTGTGGGGATGTTTCAAGCTGCAAAAGACGTGGGACGCGCTGTGCAGCGACTTCTCTGTGGCCGTCTTCGAAAAGGCACGAGCTAGCATCAACTCGTGTGAACAGCTCATCTGGAGCAGATGGGAAGGCAAGGCGATCGAAGAGAAGGAGAGAGTGGACGACCGAAAGAAGCTGGTGGCTGAGATGGAGGAGTCGATTACAAAGTAGGAGACAGGACGAAACCATGAAATGGCACGAATGTATGTATAGATTAATCACTGAAAATTGTTCAAGTAGGCGTGAAGTGGAAATGAAGGACCCCTGTTTGAGGCTATTGCTTGATTTTTGACTACAGACCGTTAAGGTCACAGTAACATGTGTTCTTGAGACACAAAAGAAAGTACTATAACGGGGTTTGTTCCACCACTTCTATTCATCTATTCTATATACATTTTGTGGTCAAAACTTGAAGTGTTACTGAGTATCTGAAGGCAACTCAGATGCAATAATATACGGGCTTCTTCTGATAATCCCAAAGGCATCAGGGAAAAAAAGATCTTCTTCAACGCCGCCTTCTTCAAGATCTCCCCATTCAGCTCTAATGGACTCTATCATCTCTTCTCTCAGTTGGTCCAGCTGCGGAGACACGGGCACTTCATGAATTGTAGACTCGGGGGTAAAAAAGAGTCGTCTGAAAGTGAGATGGTGATACTGGCCAGGATACTGTAGAGATTCCACCTTCACTGTGACGTCGAGATTTGCTGTTCCCAGGAAGAGTGTAAGAAGAGCATCAACAAGCTCTTCAGGGTGGAGAAGATAGTCACCCGAAGAGTTTCGATAGGGGTCGTATTCAGAGAGGTCCATGCTTGATAATGAATAGTTTCAACATCTGGGGACCGCCTGTTTATAAGTGTTTCAATACTATAGGGCATAGAGCAGCGGATATGAATGAAGGATTTTCATCTGTTCTTGTAGCATACATTACACGTGGTTGAGGGGCATAAGTGATATCTTGAGAGCGTATCAGAGTTGGTGAATAGTATCAAAGAGCTACGGTACATACTATTATGATCTGTTTCCAACATGCCACATCCGTTGCAGGTTCGATAACAACTTCCCCTGTTCTGCTACACTTGACAACTTCCTATACTGCACTTGCCTCCTATTGTATGCTACGCTTCCATTCTCAGGTTCATATCTACTATTCATTCATTCCATAACTATCGAGGATGCTAACTGCTCTCGTCCATTCTGTCAGGGTTCTTCTTGAGAATGACCACGCCCTCCAGCGACGACGCCAGAGGAATGTACTCGTCGTCCTCCAGCTCGGCCCGCTCGCCGTGACTCAGCAGCACAGGGGTGCTGTGGGTGACCCAACCAGTGATGGTCTTGGGCTTTCCGGCCTGGCCCACCGTGTCCACGGCCTGTCCGACTCGAACAGGCACCTTGATTGGCTGCAACTTTTCGTCCAGAGTGATGAGCATGCGGGGACGGATGGCGTTGGTCAGCCAGAAGAGCATCCAGTGGTTGTCGGCGAGAATAAACGACTTGGGGTCGATCATGGTCACCAGCAGAGTCACCAGCGATGCCAGAGACACCTTGGACAGAATCTGTCGGTCCGTGTGGAAGGGCGACACGGTCAGAGTGCCCTTACCCAGGTACAGCAGGCCCTGGGCGATTCGGACCGTGAACAGTCCATCGGGGTCCTTGGAGTAGTAGGATGCGAGCTGTCGCAGCAGCTGGGCCAGACGGGCGTTGTTGGTTCCAGCACCCACCAGACCCATGGAGAAGATGGAGTTGAGAGCAACCTCCATGTCGGCGTCATGTGAGTACCGCGACAGGGTATCGAACACTCGCATCTGGGCGTTGGAGGCAGACACCAGACCCATGGCCAGGGGCACGGCCCGCTTGACCTGTGCGTCGCCGTAGTGCATCAGATGGCCAAAGTGCCGCAGCACCATCTCCTGGCCAATCTCCTCGCCCATGGCCACAATGGCCAGACCCAGCACGGAGTATGCCTGGTGCGACGACGCCTCTTCCGAGTCCACCTCCTGTGTGGCATCGGCTCCAGCAGCAGCAGCCTCGGTGGTGGAGGCGTCAATGGCGTCGGCAGCCTCGGCGGCAGCCTCAGCTCCCTCAGCTCCCTCACCAGCAGCCACCTCGCCGTTCTCGGTCGCCTCTCCCTCGCCTTCTCCCCCAGCCTCTTCCTCGGTCACATTCTCGCCCACACAGTCATGCAGCAGCTTCTGGATCTGCAGCACGTTTCCGGTACCGGCGTAGGCACACACGGTGATCAGAGTCTCGCAGATTCGGCCCAGAGGGTGGTCGATCGCTCGCACGGTCTCCACGGCCTCCTCAATCTCCTCGTACTTGCCAATGAACAGCAGAGCCAGACCCAGAGCCATGAACCGGGCCCACTTGTCCGACAGCTGGATGGCGTCTCGCTCGAGCAGAGAGCCCAGCAGAGCAGACACAACGTCGCCGTTGGCAGAGCCGACAAAAATGTGTCCCAGAGCCAGAGCGGCCATGGCAGACGTCTTCATCGACGTGTCTGTGTCCTGCACCAGAGGCAGCAGCATGTCCAGCAGGTCTGTTCGTCGAGAGCCGGCGTACGCCACTCCCAGACCCATCACTGCAGACAGCTGGTTGAGGTTGTATGCGTTGCCGTTGTTGTTTTCGGCAGAGGGCTCCACGGTGATGTGGTCGGCCAGCAGCGCCACGGCGGCGTCCGTCTCGTCGTACACACCGGCAGTGACAATACCCATACCCAGCAGAGCTCCGGCCTTGATCTGGGGCTCGGACGAGTAGGCGTACTTGTCGAGCTGCTGCAGACCCCGACTGAGATCCCACTGGAACAGCGATCCCAGCGAGGCCGTTGTGGAGTACATGCCTGCGAGCTTGGTCTTGTAGATCCAGGCGCCAGACGCTCCCCCAGCAGCATCGCCGTCCTCCTCGGCACCTCCGTTGGTCAGCAGCCGGTCTCCCGAGTAGGCACAGTTGACAAAGGCGTTGACGAAGGAGGCGGCCAGGTTCTGCTTGGCCGAGTCAAAAGCTCCCGACATGATGATGTCCCGCGAGTTCTCCAGATGGCTCTTGTAGATGTCTTCGGGGACCTTGGGCTCCAGCAGATTGAGCTCCTTGGTGAGGTAGCGGAAGTGGTCTGCCAGCAGCGCGTTGGACATGCACTCCTGGACGCCCTCGTCGGCCACATCAAAGTAGCACTTTTGCCGGGCCAGAATGAACGCCAGCTGCTTCTGCAGCAGCTCGTCGCCAGAGGCGGCGTCCATCACCGACTTGATGAGCTCCATGTCGTCCAGACGGATTGCCAGGGCCAGAGCCTGGGTCAGCTGACGATGAGCCAGGTAGATGGCGTAGGCCGTGTGGAGGAAGGCCACGTCATCTGGGGGTGCCAGCAGAGGCACACAGGCGACCATGTAGTGGCAGACACGGGCATATGTGGTTTCGTCGACGTATTTGGGCAGGTGCTCGACGGCCTCGATCTCCAGCAGCAGGTCCACGGCGTCGGCCTCGGCGTTGTGTTTGAGGAAGAAGGGGACCAGCTTGATGCCGAGGTTGCGCACGTCCGTGAGCGAGCCCACGGTCGAGTTGGGTGCATCCAGCGTCACGCCCTCCTTGGCGTCGTCGCCGGCCTCCACCTGCTGCAATTGGTACTCCTGGCCAATCTCCAGCGCCAGGTGGCGAACGTACTCGTGGCCCCAGGAGCCCAGGTCGTCTGTGGTCGACTTGAGCCGGAACTTGAGGGCATCTCGCTTGCCGTCGCCGGAGTACGTCATCGCCAGCACCGACAGCACGTCGGCCAGCTGCTGCTTGTGCTTGGCGTCGGTCCACGTGTCGTACAGCTCTGCCAGCTGGGGATAGTGGGGTCTCAGAAACTTGAGCGGCTTGGGAACGGCCGTCATCGAGGACGTGGAGGTCCGGATGAAGTTTTTGAGAGCCTCCAGCGACGGCTCGTACAGCGAGGTGTCCTTCTCGGTCAGACGCTCGACCAGCATCTCGAGCTCCGACTTGAGCTTTTCGTCCTCCTCAGACAGCTCCTCCTCGTCCTTGCGGGCGTTTTTTTTGTTCTTGTCGTTGGTGGCGGCCTTGTCGGCAGCCTTGTCGGCGGGCTTGTCGCTCGCCTTGTCAATCACGTCCTTGGCAGCCATGATTGAGATGGATGTGGTGGGTGGTCAAGAGAGAGATCAGTGGCAATGTGAGTGACAAGGAGTGGTGAGAAGCCAAAAGAAGGTTATTGGGAGTGGCGTGGAGGAGACGAGAGAAGTGGGATTGTGGGTGAAGAAAAGACGATGGAGAGTATTTGACAGTGTAGATGAACTTAGAAGGACTGATTTAGTACGGATCCGCTTCTTGATCTCTCAAATCGACTTTGATTGAGGGGTGAGAGACTCTGTTGAGTTGATTATGTAAGGTGGAAGGTGTGGTTAAGATCGAAAGTGATAAGATGAGGTGGATCGTAAGAGGAAATGTGGGTGGTGGTGGATGATGTGATTTGCTTTCATTTTCTTGCTTGTTGATGATCTTATTGTCTAGCTGATCTCATTGCGACTGATTCACACCTACATGTGTATTACTAAGCAGATCAGGCGTCGTCTTGTCTTGAGTATGTGAGCTAACTAACTTAAGTAATCTAGTTGAGATTTGGTGGGCGTCTCTGGGAAGTTCTCAGACCTGATGGACTTCCAATACAGCAGAAAATCAAACAGTCGACTTTCAAATTATTGGCTTCTGGCTTGAAGATGTGCAAATAACCATTTTTTATCACGCATTATTATGACTAAGCGAATCAGACCAAAATTGCTTACATAAGCAGCCTTAAATTGGCTGACTAAGCACACTCTAAACTGCCTACTAACCACACCCACCTACACACTGACAATCTTCTGTCGAGTAAACTTCTGCCCACCCCTCCACCTTCTACAACCGAACACTTCTGACTAATCAAGGTGTGTACTGATTAAGTGCATATGAATGCAGGACTCAACAGGACGATTTAATTCCGATGAGCGATAAAATGACGGTTAGTGAGCCGATTTTGTTTCTGAAAGCAGTTTTCGGGTCCACACAACCGTACGATTTCAACCATGTGCTTCTCGTATCTTTTCCACCTCTCCCTCACCCCCACTTTCTCTACTCTATGATCTCCCACTAAGTTTAATCGCCCCACATATATGGGCATATAGAATATGGCGTGAGCTCTTCTTCTTCATATCAGATTAGTGTCGTCACCCATGCTCCAGGAACCCATCAATCTGCCCAAGTGGCTCGAGGAGAACCAGCATCTGCTGAAGCCTCCGGTCAACAACTTTTGTATCCAGCGAGGCGGCTACACGGTTATGGTGAGTTATTTAGATCCGATTGAGAATGAAGCGGAGTGACATTTTCTCGGATAGAAAGAGGAGAGATGGTGTTGATTTGAATGAAGAGGGTGAAGGGGTGTTTGTGGTTTGAACGGCGACATGAGCTTGGCAGTCAGTGGGTCATAGAACTCTAGATGATCATTGTCTTCAGTATGTCAGAACAGTGTCTGGATGTTTGAATGTGGTGATACTTGGATGTTGAAGCAGTGATATTTGAGGGTACGGAAACAGAAATGCTGTGTCAGTATCTTAGCATGACAGATCAGCTCAACGTTCAAATGGTGTTCTTACACTCTGGAACATGTTACCCGAAACTGAACACTCCATGTGCTTGCTCACTCCTGAAAGTAATAGAGTACCTACTCCTGCAACTGTTCGTTCACTAAAAGTCACTGTTTGTTCACTCATAGAGTCACTGGTACAGTAGTCTGATTGACAGGCTACATGTTCACCATCTCTTTACAGCCTTTCGTGTCCGCTCAGACCTACGGCCTTCGCTTCCGTTACTAATTTAGATCGTCGGCGGCCCCAACGCCCGAACCGACTACCACATCAACCAGACTCCGGAATGGTTCCATCAGAAGAAAGGCCATATGACCCTCAAGGTCGTGGACGACGGAGAGTTCAAGGATATCACCATCAACGAGGGTGACATCTTCCTCCTGCCTCCCAACGTGCCTCACAACCCTGTTCGATATGCCGATACCATTGGTGTTGTGGTTGAACAGGACCGTCCCGAGGGCATGAAGGATGCTCTGAGATGGTACTGCGAGGAGTGCCGAGAGATTGTCTACGAGGCTTCCTTCCAGCTCGTGGACCTCGGCACCCAGATCAAGGAGGCCATTCTGGAGTTTGACGCTGACGAAAAGAAGCGAACCTGCAAGAAGTGTGGCACCATCAACTCCTCCAAGCCAAAGCCAGCGAAGTAGTTGCTGCGAAGGGTCACGTGCAGTCACGTGACACACCGTTCAGCACACATCCGCACACCAGGGGAAGCCGGGCATGGGTGATGAGTCCGAGTGTGTGGGTATTCCAGTTAATACATCAGTGCTCGAGTATAGACGTTGCGAAACAGAAGAGTTTTGCCTAATAGAGAAAACAATTGCCGTCAACTGGTATTTATGATTACTACCTGTAGGGTTCATTACTTGTACTTCTGAGACATTTGATGATGAAAACTGTTGGTGTAGATCATCGTGGCTGATTTGTAGCGACTGAGCGTAATCTTCTCATTCTACGACTTCAAGTGTGGAAACAAATATCTGATTTATCAGACAGCATTCTTCAAAGCATACTAAACTACAAATTACACCCAATACTCTCTATAATCATAATCATATATTCGTTAATATCATCCCTGCTCCCTCTAACTAAACTCGTCGTTGAAAGCACGCTGGATCCAGGTGTAGAGTCTATCGTACACCATGGCCTGGGCATTGTGGAAATAAATGCTGTGGTCCGAGTCGGGGTAGATGTGCATGTCGTAGTTCTCGATTCCAGCGAGATCCAGGTTGTCAATCAGCGACAGCGTGTTCTGCATGTGCACATTGTCGTCTCCAGAGCCGTGCATCACCAGGAACCGCTCGTTGGCTCCCAGAGCAGTCATGTTATGCACCGCGGTCTGTTCGTAGCCCTCCTTGTTGTTCTGCGGGGTGTGCATGTACCGCTCGGTGTAGATGGAGTCGTAGAAACGCCAGTCGGTCACGGGAGCAACAGCCATTCCAAACCGGAAAGTCTCGCCGGCATCGGCTTCCAGGGTCTTGAGAGTGCAGTATCCTCCGTAGGACCATCCCCAGATGGCCATGTGGGCCTCGTCAACGTAGTCCTTCTGGGCCCAGAGCTTGGCAGCAGCAATCTGGTCGGCGGCTTCTCGTCGTCCAATGTCGTCTCGAACAACAGACAGGAACTCTCGTCCCATGTATCCGGTTCCTCGTCCGTCCACAGTGACGACAATGTAGTCCAGAGAAGCGGCGACACTCTTTTGGAAATCAATGTTGAACGTCTTGGTGACCATCTGGGAGCCGGGGCCTCCGTAGACAAAGAAGAGAACGGGGTAGGACTTCTTCTCGTCAAAGTTGGGGGGTCGGATCTCGACAGAGTTGACAAGAATGGGCTTCTCCTCGGTTCCAACGTTGATCTGCTCGAAATGAGACGTGGGAAGAGCGTACGAGTCCAGCGTGGTCTGCAGGAACTCGTTCTTGACCACCTTGGGGGCTTCCAGGGGCGACGAAGAGTGCAAGTCGATAATCTTCTGGTAGGGCACTTCAGGACCGTTATAAGAGAGAAGAGCGAATCGGGCGTCCTCAGAGAACGAAACTCCGTAGTAAGCGTCTTCGGTGGTGTTAGTCACCGGTTTCAGATCACTTCCGTCAATCTTGACAGAGTAAAGATGACGTTCGGTGGGGTCCTTCTGGGTAGACAGGAAGTAGACAGTGCCTGTAGAAGCGTCGTAGGAAGAAGGAGCATTGACAACCTCCCAATCGCCAGAAGTGAGCATGACCTTGGGCTTGGGTTCTCCAAAAACAAAGTAGGCCAGATGGTTTCGTCCCTCAGAGATCACAGTGTCAATGTATCCCTCTTCAGACAGACCCAGAGACTCGTTTCGAGGCACAATCTTGGACGATCGCACAGTCTCGACCCATCCTCCATCGAGCTCCTTGACGTGGTTTTCTCGCAGAATCTTGGCAGAGTAGCCGTTGGAAGAGTCGACATGGACAATCTTGAGCACGTCGGCTTCCCGGTCAGACGCTCGAATGAGCGCAATTCCGGTCTTGGACCACGTCACGTCCGAAATGATGTCGTCCTGGGCCAGGGGCTCGTTGATGAACGTGGTGGAGTCCTCCTCAACGTTGTAGAAGGCCATCTGCACGTCAGGGTTGGGGGAACCAGGTTTGGGGTACTTGATGGACCGGTACTCGGGGTACGCCTGGGGTTTGGGGTCCTGCACGTAGTAGGGGATGGTGAACTCCTGCACCTTGGTATCGTCAGAACGCAGGAAAGCGAGATGTTGGCCGTCAGGCGACCACCAGAGAGCGTTATCGCCTGAGAGAACCTCTTCTTCGTAAACCCAGTCTGGTCTTCCGTTGAAGATCTGTTCAGAGCCGTCGTCGGTCACCTGGACAGTCTCGTACTTGTCCACATGGGTCACGTAGACGTTGTTCTCGTAGACAAAAGCGACAGCCTTTCCATTAGGAGCCCAAGAAGCGACTGCAATACGTGCTGTATCGTTGTCTTTAAGCAGAGGCTTGACTTCCTTCGAGTCGACATCCAGAATCCAGTAGTTTCCAAACGACGAGTGTCTGTAGTTCTTCTTTCTCTCGGTGACAAACAGCGCCTTTTTGAGATCAGGTCTAAGCCACAGTTCGTCGATACGCAGGTTGTGTTCTCCGTAGTGGACAGACGTGTCGGTGATTTCAATCTCCTTGTCGTCCTCTCCGTACGTCTTGACCACGTACTTTCTGTCTCTCACGAGGTATGCTCCTTCGAGATCAGCAGCCTGAATCCACTGCACGCTCTTGGACTCAGGTCTGAAAGTGCCTGTTCTGACCGACTGCGGCGTCACAATCAGCTTGAAGTTGTTACCGGAGTAATCGTTGGAGTCGCCTCCATCCGGCGAAATGATCGTCTTGGGTCTAGCTCCCTGGACCACAGTTTTGACGTCTCCTGAGTTGGTATCACTTTTAGGAGAGGCCAAAGACTGGACAAACAGCCCGAGAACAAAAAGACCCCAGATGATGGCAGCCGCCATTCCGGCGACCATGAACCATCTCTTGAACTTTTTGTTTTTCTTCGTTTCCGGCGTGAATCTGCCGTTTTCCAAATCCCGCTCCGAAGCTGGATCGCGTCTCAGCAGTGAAGAAGCTGCGGGATCCTGGGAGTCCTCATACTGCTTGGCGGTGTTGATTCTGTCGAGTTTTTCAAACAGCGACGAGGTGGACGACCGGGGCGAGTCGCCCGACGCGTTGCCTCCGTCGCTACGCTCCATTTCAATGTCTTGCATGGTGTGAGGTGGTGGAGATAGAGCCGTTCGGTAGACGCCCATTAGGTTTGATAAGAGGTGGAGGTGAAGTAGAGGTGAAAAGAACGAGGTGAGAAGTGGAAGTGTTGAAAAAGCTGAAAAATAAGTGTTGAAATCGGTAGTCGAAAAGGTGACGGATAGAAAAGGAGGTTCAGTGTGACAGAATACGTCTCAACTTCACATGTCATCTAAAACACCACTTTGAGGTGCGGCTCTAAGACGTCCCAAATAGGAGAAACCACTTGCCTTTATCGCGTGCTTCATGCAGGTGGACTGAAATGTGGCAGGAGAAACAAGGGGAGTGACGGAGTGAATTGACCACGTTTTTGTATGTGAAAAAGGTGAGCTGAGCTTACTAATCAATTCAGCGGGTCAATAATTGGTATAATTTCCGTTTTTTTCACGTTTTTATCTCGCCACCCACATCCTGGATGGTGCTGTTGACAGCTGTTGGGTCTCATCCTGGATGCATCTAAGAATGAAGAGTGTCTATCTATGGTGAAGAGCTTCAAGTCTGCCACACCAGATAAAAAGATGATATGTAAGGTCAAAAATGGAACCTGCTAACTGCGAAATTGCTAAAAACAACTTTCGGTGTTACGTCATGGAAAGGCACTTCATACAGCTTCATTCTATTTATAGCCGCTGTTTAACTCAGTCTAATGTGTACGGATAGACGTTAAACACGGGGAGTTATGACTCTGTTTGTAGCTAATAATACACATTCTAGATCAACACTTAGGACGTGAAAAAATCATCCAGAATTAGATCGGCTTTGGGGTACGTATTCGAAAATGGTTGTAAGATGCAGTGTTCCAAATATAGTCAAAGTAGGAGCGTCATTCTCTAGTGGTGTGCTATTATCAGTGAAGTGTCTTTGTGGAGTAGCTCCATAATTTTTCATGGATGTCTCCCGTTGCTTGTATTCAGACAGTTTCACTATTCAAGAGTTGTGGACAAGAAGATTTGTCAATCTTTAACGATGGCCACTTCTTCACAAAGAGCATCAGAATATCAACTAAAGCTCACACCTTGTCGAACTCCAAATAACTAGAAACCATGCTCATTACGGGCTCCGTTTCGCTCACTCATTTCTCTCATCATATGCCATTATATTACACTCTATAGTATTCATTCCTCCCCGTCCCTACCATTATAAAACATTCATGAAATTGGATCCAAACAGACAGTCAGGTATCGTCAAACAAGTCTGGAGCATTCGAGTCTGCAAGCGTAGAGTCTTCCTACTCTCAATTCCTCCATCCATCCAAACCGTACTCCAGCTCTAGCTCCAGATCTCCATCGCCCTGACTCTGGCCAGACTCCTGGGGCTTTGGTGGCGGGTCCTGGTACTTGAAGTCCTCCTCGGGGATACCCAGCGAGTCTTTTCGCTGAATCACCGGGGGCTGGCCCATATCCGAGGTCTGAGACCCGACTCCAAAGCCGGCGTACTCGTAGAAGTGGGGGTTAGCCGACTGATCCGAGTCGGAAAAGCCAGACAAAGTAGAAGGAGAGTCTTGTTGTTGAGGATGGTTGTGCTGCTGATGCTGCTGCTGCTGCTGTTGTTGCTGCTGGCGTTCAGCCTCCTGTCTCTCGGCGGCCTCCTTCTGCTGTCTCTCCACCTCCTGCTTCTCCTCCTCTCTGCGCTGCTCCTCGATCTGCTCGTCTCTGATTCGCGTCTGCTCGTCCACGGGCTTTCGCACCATGGCCCGGAACTCCACCACCTCGTCGAGAATCATCTGCTTCATCGCCTCCATGTCGTTGACCTCCTCGAACGAGAAGTCGAACGGAGTGGGACACACGGGCTCGTCGCGGGGATCGTGCCAGATCTTGAGATACGGGTGCTCCAGCGCCTCCTCCACGGTCACTCGCTCGGCAGGATCAAAGGCCAGCATCTTCTCCAGCAGGTCCAGCGCCTCGGGGTTGGCGTTGGGGAACAGCGTGGAGAAGGCAATCTTGGGCATGAACGGCAGGCCTCGCACGTACTCCTGGGCCCGGGGAGACCCGATTCGCTTGAGCGTCTCCTCGGAGGGGGTTCCCAGGTAGTGCAGAATCTGGTTGAGCTGGTCGACGTAGTTTTTGCCTTTGAACAGCGGCTTTCCACCGAGCAGCTCGGCCAAAATGCAGCCCACGGACCAGATGTCGATCGCCTTGGTGTACGACTGGAACGACAGCATGATTTCGGGCGCTCGGTACCACCGGGTGGCGACGTATTCGGTGAGGAATCCGGCGTTCTTCTCGTCGTCCGAAGAGAAGCCTCGGGCCAGACCAAAGTCGCAGATTTTCAGCTCACAATCGGCGTTGACCAGCAGATTTCCGGGTTTCAGATCTCGATGCAGCACATCGGCAGAGTGGATGTACTTGACACCGGCGAGAATCTGGTAGACAAACGACTGATAATGGGCGTCTGTCAGCGGCTGACCCGACCGGATGATCTGATGCATGTCGCACTCCATCAGCTCCTCGTACAGATACAGCTCGTTGAAGTTGTTGGTGTCCACAATGTCCATATCGTACAGACAGGTGATGTTTTTGTGTCCTCGAAAGTGGTTGAGCAGCTTGAGCTCTCGAAGCGCTCGCTTGCACAGAATGTTCTTGGAAAAGATGTTGGTCACCTTCTTGATGGCCACGCCAGGCCCATCGGGGGTTCCGGTGTACTTGGCCGCACACACAATGCCGTACGCGCCGTGGCCCAGCTCCTTGGTCACCTGGAACCGCTTGTCTATGGTGAATTCCTGGTTGAACACCTTGTACGTGTGTCTATCTGCTCTTATCATTTTAGCGAGAGTGGGGTTGGGTGGTGTAGAGCGAATTGGTGGGTTGTAGATTAGGTCGTATTAGTACTGTTAGGTGTCAGGAGCGTGTCAATCTTTTCTTTGCCAAGATTTTCCAGGGCGTGTTTTCGGGTTCTAGAAAAACGACGGGTCGAGTATCGGCTCGAATCGGACTCGTCTATTTTCCGGTGTGAGGTGGTGATAAAGTCAGACCTGGATAGAGTGAATTATCACACCAAGCCTGCACCAAACTGAATTTCGAACTGTACGTCATTGCGGAGAATAAACTAGAAAGTGGTTAGGGGGACTGAGGAAAAAGAAATGAGAAGGAAAAAAAAGAATACAAATTACACCTACCGGTACTACACCCACACACTACACCTACTTCGTACACCTACTGTAACACATTTACCCTACCTACACTCTCACCTCTTTACCATTCATTAAGGCTCAATTTCGCTCACTTGTCTCCTTCTCCCATGCTCACTTCTCCCAACTCCATCCTCCCAAAGCTCACCCTCAAACGCTTCCCCTCGGTAATAGACATAGACTTCTCTGCTACTTGCTGCGTCATCAACCTTATTGACTGACTAATAATACCGAGAAGTGAGCTTGGAGCTTCATAGTATAGAGGCACGAGTTGCTAGGCACCCCCCTTACCACAAAGGTTCCCCGGCGAGATTGAAGAGAATCTTGTTGGGCGTGAACGGCTTGAACATCATGCCCCGGCGACTCAGCCGGTTCATGTTGGCCCAGTCTCGTATTCGCGTCATGGCCTTGTGGGGCTCGTCGCCCATGCCAAGATAATACGCCACTAGCCCTGCGGCAAGTGGAGCCGACATGGACGAGCCCGACTGGGCCACCGTGCCCCGGTTGTTGGCGTTGGACAGCGAAATCACCTCCACGCCGGGCGCAAAGATGTCCACGCACTGGCCCCAGTTGGAGAAGCTCGCAATCGTGTCCGTCTTGTCGTCGAACGCGCCCACCGTCAGCACCCCGTTAGCGCTGGCGGGCGAGTCCAGACACGCAGGGGTGTTGGTGTTGCCTGCAGCCACCACCACGGGGATCCCGGAGTTGATGGCCGCCTCGACCGCGGCGTTGAAGACCGTGTTTTTGGGGGCGCCCAGACTCATGTTGATGACTGCAGGACGCCCGTTACGGTGGATCTCGGCAGCGGCCCATTCGAGACCGGCTAGCACGTTCGACAGAGCGCCCATGCCGTCTTCGCCCGTGACCTTGACGTCGATGATGTTGGCCTTTTTGGCGACTCCGTAGGTTTTAGACGCTGCTAGACCGGCAACGTGTGTACCATGGCCGTTACGGTCGCCCATACCCTCGCCGGTGAAGTCACGGCCGGGCTTGCCTCGGTTCTCAAACTCGATGTGCTCGTGGCGCACGCCTGTATCCAGAATGTAGATGTCGACGCCACTGCCGTCGGAGGGGTCGTGGATGAAATCCTGCGGGCCAAAGGCGCTGATGGGCTCGAGATTGGACGTGCGAGCAAGATGCCGGGGAGCGTTGGTCTGGACGTCGTAGATCTTCACGTCAATGTCAAACGTCCAGTCGTGGATCTGTGTTAGTGGGTGGTTGTAAGGGCGACTGTGGGTTCTGTGAGTGACTGAACATGTGAGATATCATTTGATGAGTGTCAAGTAACCTATGGTAGTCTCATCACGTCAAGGATCTGATATAAAGAGTCTGATAGAGGTATCTGATGTTCAGCACCTCATCATAGTCATGCCATGAACTTCATAAGCATCTCAAGTCAGTCACTTGACTGGTGGTGTGTCGTGTTGCCTCATGTTAGATACTTCTTGATGTAACAAGTGGTACCTCATAACAATATCATGGGTCTCATGTCAGTCATCTCATGCTGTTATCATGTCAGTCACTTTAGGTATCATGTCAGTCCCTGGTATCATCAGTCATTCAGTCAGGTATCTCTCATCAATCATATAGTCAGGTATCTCATGCTCACCATCAAATTCTTGGCCAAGGCGTACACCAGAGAGCTCGGAATGTCTCCTGCCAGGGCCTGAAAGTCGCCGAAACTGTGGTACTTGTCGAAATGGGCGAGAAAGTGCGGGTTGAGGCTGAAAAAGTCGGAAATGTGGGTATCTTCCTTGAGCTGGAGAATCATGTGGCGCGCTTGTGCCAGCTGAAGCAGCACAAGAACAGGCAGTAGGAATAACATGTTTGCGTAAGTGTACGTAAGAAGTAAGGGGGTGGGTCTTTACTTATAGTGGGTCTTGTTTAGGCTTCTCAATACTCACCTGTCAACAAGGGGGGACCTTTAAATTACTGGTTACAATAACACACTTACTCACTCTACTTTAACTAAAGGCAGCACAAACACAATACAGTAACTTGAACTAAATAGTCACTTGAAGAACAGTAGACGCCTCACTATGAAACACGTCAATAACTTCATGATGTCATCTAATGTCAGTTGACTCACATGCTCAACCAATGGTATTATATCGTATATACACCTGGCCTCTTACTGCACTCATTTAGCCCACGGAGCCTTGGTAGGAGCCATACCAGTGTCTGCTCCTGAAGCATCTGGACCTCTGGGAGGCATTCCAGTAGGAGGAATTCCTGTAGGTCTTCCAGTAGGAGGCATACCTGTAGCTCCTGGTCTTCCAGTTGGTGGCATACCTGTCGCTCCCGGCACACCGGTTGCCCCTGGTCTTCCAGTCGGTGGCATTCCAGTAACTCCAGCTTCTCTCTCTCTGGCAGCCTGCTGACCATCTCTATGAGCTAGACGCTCTACAGTCTTAAGAGGCATACCTCGAGGTCCCATAAGCGGCATTCGAGCGTGAGGGGTAGTCTGGGGCTCCTTTTTCGACTTGAATCCCGGAGGAAGTTTCTGTTTCACGGGCTCTTCATCCTCAACCTTTGAATACGGAAGCTCGTTACCTTCCAGGTCTTTCCAAGGGTACAGTTCTGTTCCAAAGTAAAAGTGCTGGACTACGGGGAACTTGCCCAGAACTTCGGCAATGTACATTTTGATCATGCCCGAGTGAATCTTGGCCCACGTGGCAATGCCTGAAATGTCGTAGAGGATAGGAGAGTGCTCGTAGAAGGGTCCAGACTTGATATCGTAGATGAAAGCGATAGCTGCAAAGTAGAGGTTTGTAGTCTTTTGCTCGTTGACAATTCTGGGGTTCATGACACTCGAGGGCGGACACTCCTTGTCGTACTTTGTGGGAATCAGAAGGGTAGATGCAGACACAGATCGAGCCACTTTTTGAGCTGATCCTAGGATGTAGGGAAGATGAGAGTGGTCATCCAGACCCCAAACTCCATGAGAGCCCGCAGGTTCCAGAGAATAAGTGGTGATGAGTTTGCGGATGAGCACAAAGTACGTCTCGAAGATGTACAGAACATCTGGAGCAGGTAGATCAGTTTCCAGAAGTTTCAGTTTTTGAAGACCCCCCACAAAAGCCATGAAAGACAGCTCATGACCGGTTCCGAAGTCCAGTCTTTGTTTGGAGCCCATTCCGCCGTGCAGGTAGTACTTTAGTTCCACAATTGAGTCTTTATTGATGGTGGGAAACGCTTCTGTCAGCAGAGATTCCGTTTCCGCCTCCATTTTGTCATGCCAATCTCTGACTGCCACGTTTCCGAACCGTCTGGGACCTTCCAGGGGCGGAGTTTGATCAACCAGAGCGCTCAGTTTGCGAATCAGAGCTACTAGAGCCTTGGAACTCTCTGCAAGCTCATCTTCATTAGGCGGTAGAAGATGCTCTTGAACTGTGGACGAGTATTTGTCAAGTAACGAGATGATTGTGGCGTAAGGCTGCGACCGTTTGAACGCCTCAACGTCTGCCGCCGAGGAAATGCGTTTTTGAGGCTCGCTAAAGGGCATCTTAGAGGTGTAGTGAGATGAGTGAAAGATGAGTGGTGATGATAAGCCTGTATGGTTATGCATGTCAACTTAGAGGCGGCAGGGAGATGGGGAGTGGCAAATTAGTCATGTGAGCAATAATACGAGATGAACATTTGACTGTGGGGTATTTGAGGCGGGGGAAACTGATATGTCGCGTCTATTTTCCAATTGACTGAATTTCCACCGAGAACTGGACACCCTTCTTGAGTCAACTATTACTCGATCCATACTTAACTTTACTTGGACTTCACTTGAGCAAACATAGCAAGCATCAATTGAGGGGGTTTTTGTGTGAAAAAATGCGGAGAAAAGTAGACAAACCTGAATAACCAAACAAACGTAATCATATCTAATGCTTTTCTTTCATATTCGCTGCATACTCCCCCTTTCATACACTCCTTCTCTCTCTCCTCTCTCTAATAAACTTCATGCATGTTTCCAAACTTTTTTATCTTTTGTCAAAACACCTTTTGTTCATCACCAAAAAAACACACAAAAAAACATCAAAATGCTGACGTGGTCTCTCGAGCTGTTTGATCGGCTGCGGGACACGATGCAGACGCTGTCCAAGGAGCTCCACGACGACGATGTGGACGCCAACAACCTGCGCAAGATGCTCAACGAGGTCTCGTACCTCAAGGACGACTTCAAGATGTCTCTGGACAACCCGAAACAGAGCGCCAGTGATCGAGACACGATTTCCAAGGGTGAGTAATGAGAGGGGGACACGTGATTGTGTTTGTGGCGTAAAACCAGCGTGATTGCAGCACTGTTCAATGAGATGTGATCATTGTTGTGGGGTGCCTCACGGAGAAGGAGGTGGGGCATTGGAGAATGGGATTGATTAATGGTGACATTGAGGATGTTGTGAATGAAGTGATTGGCCAATGGATAATGCTACGGGAGTACTCATTTGTGTCAATCAGTTCTGTGGTTGATTGAAGACTTGATGTGTCTGAAGCCCTATGAAGAGGGTGATATTATGGAATGGCATTCAGTGAAGGGATGACTTTGAGCGTTGATATGTGACATTGTTAGTGTTATTGAACGCTATGGATGTTATCTCTCGTGTCATTGCAGTCTGGATATTGCATATCATGACTCTATTTGAAGGCATCGTTGGAATGACATAATAGGTCATTGATTGAGGGGTGATGTGTCATCAGAAATGGGACATATGATATTACCAGCACCACAAGTCACCCCTAAAATGTTTTCTTCACTCAATCAACCTCAACGTCTCATTATCGAGAAGCACCTTATGACATGATACAGCTTTAAAGCGATAGGTGACATGAAACATGTTACTAATCACACCATTGATCACCCTCGACACCAAACCACGTGGCCACCCACTACCACTTGCTAACTCAGGAAAATACACATTTGGAGACGATGAGCGGCAACTGTCGCCCGAGTTCATTGAGGGCACTCTGCTGATTGCCGACGAGCTGCAACTCAACGAAGCCGCGGCCGCAGAACTCGTGGAGTACGCGATTTCGTCACGTCAGGGCTCGGACATGTCGCTCAGTGAGGCCGCCATCTACGCCTACTACACACGTCGTCAACGGATTCTGGACACGGTGCGGTTTCTGTACTTTTGGATCCACGAGGAGAAGGACAAGCCGGAGCTGGTCAGCGAGCTCAAAAAGATCGCCTCGGTGATTGGACCGCACAAGGAGGTGTTTGACAAGTGTGTAGACAATATGAGCAAGGATGTGAACGCTCTAAAGGATTTGGACGAGAAGGAAAAGCAGGGCATTTTTCTGGGCCGAAATCAGGACCCGAAATTCGAGGCCACTCTCAAATTGAGACGGGACTTCATTCTGCAAGAACACGAGGATCTGGGACAGACCATCACAGTGCTGATTTTGTCCGAAAAACTCGACTACGACTCAATCAAGAAGCTGATCTACGCAGCGGCAGCCCTGAGAGCATACAACACCCTTTTGTTGCATCACGTTCCTGCTCTGTTGTCTGTTTTTGGACTCATTGAGGCAGACAATATCCAGCGACTTTCCAAGGGAGATACTCTCAAGCTGCGAGGCGATCTGTTCAGCAAGTCGCTCGAATGGGGCATTCCCACGTTCCAAAAGTTCATCCAGCTCGCTTTTCTGGCAGGTCTGGCTGCTCTAGCTCGTTCAGACGAGGGACTCAGTTCCCAGGTCAACTATACCACCGATATCCTCGATGTGTGTCGAGAAGCCATCGACGAGGGAGCTCTGGAGTTTGGATACGCTTTGGCCACGGATACGGCTGCGTTCAACGTGCGAAACGTGTTCTACGACATGCGGCCTGCTCTGCAGCAGCGAGTTCCTGACTTCAAGTTTCTGCGACGTCTTTCGGCGGACTTTGAGGTGCTGTGGACGCGTCAGATGCAGTGGTTCATCGGCACCTTCATTTCACATCTTCCCGACCTGCTGAAACAGATGAAGCAGTCTGAGGAAGACACGTTCTTGGCCAATGAAGCCATTTCTGACCCCGATCTCCAGCTGCAGGACGACGTCGGTCGAGATCTCGAGCGGTTCTACATGATGGTTTCCAATCTCTACGACGGCCATCCCGATGCTGCTCTGGACTACTGGATCGACGGAGAAAGCGATCTGTACGGATTCGTTGACTGGGCGTCTCATTTCGCAGACTCGCCTCTCATGGCAGCTACAGCCACCAACATGCTGGCTTCTCTGTCTACAGGACCCGAGTGTGCTGCCAACGCTCACCGGTTCCTTGCTGCTGAGCTGCCCAAAACCAGAAACCCGAGACTCACCTGGCACCAGGTGCTGGACGCCTTCGACTTCTACGTCGACGCCCTGTCTCCCCAGGTGCCTGCTCAGCGAAGCACCACCATGCCCAACGCTCTCGTTCAGGTGGCGGCTCCCGTGCTCGACAGACAGGCAACCATGATGATCGAGGCATACATGCATCTGGTGTCGCAGGTGCTCACATACTCCCCCGAGGCTCGAGAGTACCTTTTCGAGGCGGGTCTCATCGACAGAGTGTTTGGACTGCTGACGGTGGAGACTGGAGTGACGGGAATTGTGCTGGAGGCGCTTTCTGGACTTGCTGTTGACGCTCCTTTGGAGGTTAAGCGACTTCTGTGGACTCGTCTTGACGCCTGGGCCTTCCAGTCCATCTACTACACTGCCGACGGACGTATCCTCAACAACAATCTGCCTCCCCGAGAACGTCTGCAGGGTCTCATTACGGATCTTCAGAGCGCTGTTGGTTTCTCCAAACTCGTCGAACGACTCATGTACCCCGTTGTCGACATTGGAGGAGACCCCATTGTGCCTGCTCTTCCGTTCCCCTTTGAGCTGGGCGCCAACTACCGGTTCCCCGGAGTGTGGGTGTACGTCAACTACATGCTGGAGGACATTCTGTACTACTCGTCCGTCGCCCAGCTGGAAGAGAGCCAGAAGATGATTCTGCAAATCACGTGTTTCAACTTTGCCAAGAGTTGTCTGCGGCTGTTCAACCCAGACACTATCAGACTGGCAGCAGCAGCCGGTGTTTCTCTGGACAAAATCATGGACAATGACCTCACGTTCAAGCAGTACCTCACAGCCCACCCCTGTCCTCTGGCCATGGCTCTCATCTTCAACGAGAAGCTGTACTCCATCATCATTGGACTGTGCGAGACTTCGGCAGACATGTCTTCGAACCTCGCACGCTACGAGATTGAGCGAACGGCCTGTGCTCTGGCAATTGTCGATCTCGTGTTCAGCATGGAGGAGAACTTCATTGACAACATGCTGCCTGTTTTGCAGGAAATGAGCAAGAAGAATGACCAGATCATCAGTAACATGAGCGTCCATTCGTTCGAGGAAGCTATTCTCTTCCGAATGACCGTCATCCCCCATTTGGCCCATCATATGGCTTCTGCAAATGCCGGTATTGCTGCCACTTCTTTCAGCATTCTGTCTCGAGTGTCGCAATCGTCTCTGTTCAACGATAACGACGGCCGAATTGCTACCAGTCTGGAGCCTCAGAACCGTCTTCTCAGAGCCTTCAAGACTTACTCTGACGCCCAGAAAATCAAGTCTGGTATTGTCGAGCAGCTGGAACGGCCCTTTGACGACTACGAGCATGAGCACCATAAAGCCACCGGTCTAGAGCTCAAACTGTCGATTTTGCAGTTCATTTCGTCCAACCTCGGTCGAGATTCGTCAGATGCCACTGTCGCTCACTTCCTGCTTGGTTTCGCCATCAATGGAGACGGTTCTCTGGCTGCCGACAACGGCACCTACGGTGTCGCCAACAGAAACTCCGTTTTTGGTGTCATTCTGTCGCAGCTCACGCAGTCGGTCGCAAACATTGACCCCTGTAACGTGTTCCTGGACTCTGCGGAGTTTTCTGCCGAGTGTGCCAAGGTGGTCATGCATCTCTGTCGAAACCAAAACTCGGCTGCTATCACGCTTCGAATTCTGCGAGATTTCGGCTTTTTCGCCCAGATTCTCGCCGAGGAGCCCGTTACTGACCGTCAGACCCTCTGGAACGGCCAGGTGCTCGATATGAAGAAGCATTTCATCATGAGTCCTGCTCCCGCTGCATTTTCGTCGTTCTTCCTGCACAGAACCGCGCTGTTTGAGTACTTTAGCATGGAGGTGCACGCCTCAGCCGTCAAGGGTTCGCTCTCTGTGGTCAAACGGTACCTTGACTCGCTCGTGACTCTGGACAAGAAGCCTCAGTGGCACTACGCTGCTTCCCAGATCTCCACTACTGCTCTCTCGTTCCTGGACGTGCTGGAGTTCCAGTGGGACACACGAATCAGCACCCAGCCTGATTTCGGACTCTTTTCGTCAATCAACAGAGAGTACGTGGACAAGACGTTTGGCAAGGACAAGTTGATTGACATTTACGGACTACTCACCAAGCTGTACCAGCTCAGAGCCTACGAACTCACCAAGACTGGTGTTGTTTCCGAGGTCGAGATTCCCCAGCTGGACGCTCAGATGGACGAGCTGCTCGAGTTTGAGATGGGTGTGCGGGCCAGTGGACGAATGCGACAGCGACAGCTGGACTTCCTCAACTCGTGGTGCCAGCTAGTGCTGATTCTGCTCAACGACTGCGAAATGAACGCTCCTGACCGGTCTGTGTTCATTCTCGAGGCTCTGCAGAAGATTGTCCCCAAACTGGGCTACTACGCCTCTTCTGACTCCGATTTCGCAGAAGTTTTGGCCTCCCTTCTCTGTTCTCTGTTTGAAATGTACAGACGAGACATTGAGGCCATGAACTCGTCTGCTGGTCGAGATCGGTCCCATGCTCTGTTCAGAGCCTGCATTGGAGCTATTCGAACGCCCGTTTCCACTCCCACTCTCCGTTCAGACCTGTACATTATCTGCCACAAGTACCTGGAGTCGGCAGCTTCCAACCCTGCTGTGCTGAAACAAAACTACCAGGTGGTTCGAACGTCTGGAGACAAGCTGCTGGAGACTGTGTGTTCGGACGCCATTTCCGGCACCACTCACCAGCGAACTCTGGCGCTCATGTTCCTCGAGTCCCTGGCTTCTCTGTGCACTCGAACAGACTCTCCTTTTGTTCTGGACTGTCTTGTTCGATACAACCTGCTGTTGTTGCTGGTTCGAAGTCTGAAGACCACCGACCAGCTCATTCACTCCACTTCCGAGCAGCTGCCTCTGGACAAAATCATGTCTGAAGTCACCGCGTTCCGGGCAGTCATGTTTTTCCTGCTGGAAATCGCCCAGACTCGAACTGGAGCCACTCAGGTGGTCCAGTGCGGCATCTTCCAGACTCTCCACGAGTGCATGTTCCTCAACACCGACCCCGATGTTGGTATTCAGCTGGCTACCAAGGAGGCCAAGAAGGACAAGACGGTGGATCCCGTGGAGCTGTACTACCAGATTCTGACGCCCGTTCTGCGTCTCCTCACAGCTATTGTGCTGTCCATGGGCTCTGAGAACCATGCCAATATCGAGCGGGTGGGCACTATTCTGAGAGACAGACGACATCTGGTCGTGGCGCTGTTCAAGAAGGACGTTCTGAACAAGTCGCAGTACAAGGAGGACGATGTGGAGAAGAAGAGCGGCAAGAAGAAGCCGCTGATTGGCACCGATGGCCTGGTGGACGCGGCCAAGCTGCTCACGGTGTTGGTCACCCTGACCGACGCCTTTAAATAGACACATTACATTTTTATTATTATGAAAACAGAAGTAATCACGAACAATCGGTACATACAGTACAGGAATGGGGGTAGATATCTGAGAGCCCACTTGTAAATGATTGACAGCACGTAATTCCAAAAGTCCACTGGAAATCAGCGATACTGCCAATTCTAGGGCACTTCAGATTCCGCGAAAATACGACGATATTAGTATCAAAACGATCAGAAACGGTCAAAATACATAGCTAGACACTCCATAATACTGTATCTCCTCTTCGTTCTGAGACAATCGTTTTTTCCTTTTTAAGCTATAGACAGCCAAAAAAGGGTGGTGTTTCGGCCATTCCATGAAAGACGGTGTGAGTAAGGGATTGGACTCAGACTGATTTGGGGGAATGGTATAGCTTGGTTTACTCTACAGCTCTAGTTTCAAGATCTAATGTTCAAATTTGACAGAGTTGTGATCTGTGTAACTTTACTTAAATGTTACTTCAGCTCTCTAAGTATTTGCACGTTAAATAAGTAAGAGAGCCACAACCCTGAGCTCTGGCATCGAATCGATAGAATACTGACATCAGCTAAATGAACGCTTTGATCTTCTGAATACACCTGATCATCCATTTTGTGAAGTCTTTCGGTAATCTGTAGATACGGAGCTACCAAACGGACTAGCATGAGATTACTCCACTTACACTCCACCACCATGTGTGGACTTCGTCCTTACTTTAAACATGAGAGCGAGAGCACTGACCATACACTGACCAATACTTTTGTAGCCAAGACAACCCATCCAGAGCCAATTGGCAACTGTCTGCTTAGTCAATTGATCTGACACTCGTCACACCAGTTCTCTACACATCTATGGTCAATTGAGCATCGACACACGAGTGCTCCGTATCAGCACCATGTGGTCAATTGATCTATTGAGCAGCTCTGTTCACCACTTGTAGGTACAGCTGATCAATTGACACTTCTAGAGCAGATCAATTGACCAATCAAGACCAGATCAATTGACCACTTCTACTTTCACTTACACTCGCTGACACTCATACAGTGGGCAGATCAATTGAGCATTCTACAAGTAACGGGTGCTTGCACTCGCTGACGCTCAAGTGAGTTGACCACTCTACAATTGCGTGTACTTGCACTCGCTACGCTCGTACAAGTGGGTCAATACATAACGTTTATTACACTAAACTGCAGACACTCGCTACGCTCATGTCTGCCTTCCTCGCTCGCTACGCTCGCTCGGATTACTTCTTACCCTGGTTGGCGACAGCAGCGGCACCGGCAGCAGCGGCCTCGGGGTCCAGGTACTCGGCAGGCTTGGTAGGCTTGAGGTTCTCATCAAGGTCGTAGACCAGAGGAATACCGGTGGGGATGTTGAGGGCAGCAATGTCATCATCAGAGATACCGTCGAGGTGCTTGACCAGAGCTCGCAGAGAGTTGCCGTGGGCGGCAATGATGACGGTCTTGCCGGCCTTGAGGTCGGGGACAATGTCAGAGTTCCAGTAGGGCAGCAGTCGCTCAATGACGAGCTTCAGAGACTCGGTCTTGGGCAGAATGTCCTTGGGGATCTCCTGGTATCGCTCGTCGTTGTACTGGGACCACTTGTCGTCGTCAGCGATAGGGGGAGGAGGGACGTCGAAGGATCGTCGCCACAGCTGGAACTGCTCGGGGCCGTACTCGGCCAGAGTGGCGGCCTTGTCCTTGCCCTGCAGAGCGCCGTAGTGTCGCTCGTTGAGTCGCCACGATCGCTTGGTGTCGATCCACAGACGGTCGGCCTCGTCCAGAGCAATGTTGGCGGTCTGGATGGCTCGAGACAGCTGCGAGGTGTAGAGAATCTGGGGCTTGAGACCAGACTCCTTGAGCAGCTGGCCGGCTCGCTTGGCCTCCTTGTGGCCGAGCTCCGAGAGCTTCACGTCCACCCAGCCGGTGAAGAGGTTTTTCTCGTTCCAGTCGGACTGGCCGTGTCGAAGAAGAATAAGCTTGGGCATGACTTTGGAGATGTAGTGGGGGGATGTGGAGGAAAGACGTTGGCACATGAGGTTACTTATATAGAAATCGTGGAAACTAGGAGAAGAACCTTATTGCTGATCCGTAAAATTATCGTCCAAAGGAAAATGGGGAGTTTTAGAAACGCTACAAAGACGTAGAAACAGCAATTGCCCTAATTAACCACTCATAATCTCATTAGATACCCTATTACACCGTTTATAACCGCCTACCACCCTCCGTTGAGCGATTTCCCCAACCTCTCCAGACTACAATCAACTCTAAACGTCTGGTGACGTCGGTTGCATTGCTGTAAAACACGTGCCGAGACGGGGTGTGGAGGCGGTCACGTGATCTGCCAGGGTTAGGGGGACGTCAATTGCACGCCCAATCGCTCAATTGACCTGTTGGAAACACTCCCCTAGCCCCATTGACCCGTACATCTTCTCTTTAGCAACGCTCAACCGCTAGTCTTGGTGCTATCGAAGCATAATATGACGTGACGTCGAATAGGGTTGCGCTTGAACGAAAGACCATTTTGACAGGTGTATTTCAGGGTTAGGCGCCTGGGCTTTGTTAGTTCCGGATCAATTGGGTCGAAACGACTCGGCTTGCCATTGGTTGGGGTTATTCCTGATGGACAGAGTGGGGTGAACCCTAACCCTGAGGGAGGATGTTGAGTTGGAAATGTGGAGGTGACTTTAAATGTGGAAGTGGATAAACATTGGTGGGGGGAAGTGAGAAAAGATGGTACTAGATATATGACCTTTCGTAATTTGTGGCATTTGGATGGGTTAGACGAACGAATGGGGCATATTACGTGTCTACTTGTTTAATTAGGTCATACTTTGTCGTCTGGGGTTGTGTTTTGATGATTAGTAAGATGTGATTTATGGTTATTATTGAGAAAATGGAGGAAAATACATACAAATACGAAACAAATGGTAAAGCTGTTTGAAATTGCAGAATGTCTCTATATTTTGAGGAAAGTAGCCCGCTGGCAGACCAGGGTCAGTATATGAGAACTATTTAGTCATAACCTGTCCTTTCAAGCTCTCAAAAGTTATTAGTCTCTGGTGTGACAGCTTAGTAATATCTCAGGCAGTGGGGTACGATTAGTGGGCAATGGGAGCAGATACGAATGATAAGGTGAAAGATATGAGTGAGAGAAGCTCTACGAGAGTCTGAATCTGCATTTTGTCGTCGTTTACGACATTTGAGGCTGAATTGTACATTCTCTGTTTACTTACATTTGACCAAGTAAAGCCTCACTCGGTCAACTACGGCTAAGTAAAGGACGATAAATGCAAGATGCCCTAGCACGTGGTATTGAAGTGAATAAAGGTGTGAATAATGAATAAGTTATGAGTAAAAACAGGGAAAATGGTTGGAACCAGACATCGTCTCTTTTCAGACAATTTTTGAGCCTCAAACGACACCTCTGTTTACTTAGGTTGAGTCAAGTATACTCTACGTTCTTTCAACTAAGTTTGGTAAGAAACACTCTTTTCAAAGACCCGCTGTAACTTGTGCAATCGTACTCAGAAGCGAGTAAAAATTCAACAGTGTCTAAATTGACGTTGTTGAAGTTGAACTAAACAGTCATTTTTCAGTCTGTATGTTTTCCCCCACTTCCCACTCACCAACCCTTTTTCCCTCCTGTTGTTGCTAAAGTTTGATTTTTTGTGCATGAAAATACACACATTTTGTTCACCACGCTCTTCGCCATCACGCATCTCGCACACTCTCTGAATCAGCATGTCGTTCAATTTCGGAGCTAACAGCGGCTCCACCGGCAATTCCGGCGGCGGGCTGAATTTCGGAGCCAACAACAACGCCTCTTCTTCAGGCACGGGTTTTTCTTTCGGAGCCAACAACAACAACACAAACACAAACACAAACAGTAACACAAACAGTAACGCTGGAGCATCGGGAACCTCTGGAGGACTGTTTGGAGGCGCTGCTGGAGCCGGATCGTCGGCTGCCAAGCCTTCGTTATTCAACACTGGAAACACGGCTTCGACATCTTCCACTGCACCCAAGTTTGGTGGATTTGGAGCTTCCGCTGGAGGTGCTGGAGGTGCTGGAAGTACTGGTACTACTGGGGAAGCCCCCTCGGGCGGCCTATTTGGAGCCAAGCCTTCGTTCAGTTTCGGTGCAAAGACCGACGATAAGCCTGCTGCTGGAACCACTGCTACCGCTGGTTCGTCTGGCACTACTGGAGGTCTGTTTGGAGCTGGATCCTCTACTGCCGCTCCTGCTGCCTCTTCCACCGCTCCCAAGTTTGGTGGATTCGGCGCCAAGACGGACGACAAGCCTGCTGCTGGAGGAGACAGCAAGTCGTCGTTCAGCTTTGGAGCGGCCAAGACGGAGCCTGCCAAACCTGCGGCTACCGGAGCCTTCTCGTTTGGCGCAAAGCCCGAGGAGAAGAAGGACGACAAGCCTGCGTCTGGCTTCTCCTTTGGTGCCAAGCCCGAGGAGAAGAAGGACGAGAAGAAGGACGAAGCGAAGCCGTTGTTTGGAGCAGGCACTGCTGGTTCCTCGGGAACTTCGGGAACTGGAGCTGCTCCCACTTTTGGAGCTGCTGCCTCTTCCACTACTGCTCCTGCTGGTGCTACTGGAGGTCTGTTTGGAGCCAAGAAGGACGATGCCAAAAAGGAGGAGTCCAAGGACGGCAAGACGCTGCCTTCTCTCACAGCTGCTCCTGCCTCTTCGGCCACCATGGCCTCCAAGACGCCTGTGGCTTCCGCACAGCCCGTGTCGACCTCCAACCTCAAGAACAAGTCGATGGAGGACATCATCTCCAAGTGGACGACGGAGCTGTCGACGCAGTCGGAGGAGTTCCGGCAGCAGGCCCAGGATATCATGGAGTGGGACAAGGTGCTGGTGGACAACGGCGACAAAATCTCGGACATCTACCACAAGGTGCTGGCGACCGAGCAGACGCAGACCAAGGTCGACCAGCTGCTGCAGTACGTGGGCAAGCAGCAGGACGACCTCGAGAGCCTGCTGACGGGCTACGAGGAGGAGGCGTCGCGGCTGCTGGGCGACCTGGCGGGCTCCGACGGCCTGCAGCCCGTGGACCAGGAGCGGGAGAACGCCTACAACCTGGCCGAGGACCTGGGCATCAAGCTGGAGAGCATGGGCGGCAACCTGTCGTCGGTGATTGACGAGGTCAACAAGATCTCCAACGACATCAACAACTTCCACCGGGACGACGCCCTGACCCAGATTGTCAAGATTCTCAACTCGCACCTGTCGTCGCTGCAGTGGATCGATTCCAATACTCAGAGTCTCGAGCAGAACATTGAGGCCATCAAACTGCTGGAGAAGCAGGTCAACTCGAGAATGTACGGTAGATAGGGGAAGGAGGTGTTTAGATAATGGACGATAGTTAAGATAATGGATATAATGAGGTGGGGGAGTATACTTGTAGGTGGTGGCTGTGGTGTTAAGGGGTGGTGATTATTTACATGTACAGATATTGAGGAAGTGTTGGCTGAGAGAACATGATGCCTCCTGGTGATGATCGAAAATTATATAAACAGCTACTATTAGTGGGGAAAGTGTAGACCCTTTTATCGGGCCATGCTTGTTCACTATTACTGGCCATCTTCTGTGCTCCTGAGAGAGCGTGTCCCAATGATCATCATCTTCTGAGCTTCGTGTTAAGATCTAGGCTATTAATACTAAGCGACAGAAACGAGCTTCTTCATTTTTTATTTTTGTAAAAGTATTGTCGACTTGAGTTCAAAATTACACGATTTGGCGTAAGTGTCTATATTGTTTCATCCAACTGCATAAGCTGTCTTCACACTTCTACCTTAACCAAACATTCAAGTCCGTGACTGATACTTATTTTCTACTGTGGTGATGCTCTACTGTCTACCTACTTCTGTCTACACAATTTTGTCATTTTCATCAATCTCATTAATTAAATAAAATACTCTTCTCCACACTCTTTCCTAATTCGTCTCCACACTTCCCACCACCACAGTCTCCTCTCTCTTTCCTCCCTGTCTCTGAGTCACTCGCTTGAGTCTCTTGACGTCCTTGATCTTGGCCAGTCGTCGCTTCCACTTTTGCCGGGTATGGACACTCTTGATACTCTCTCCTTCGTCACTCACCTCAGCTTCAAACTGCACCTTGGGGGGTCTGTACAGTCTCAGAAGAAGAGACGAACAAATGACAGAGACGGAAGACAGAGCCATAGCCAGAGAAGCCCACACGGGGTCCAGACGCGAGTTGTTGTACGGGTAAATGACTCCAGCAGCCACAGGAATACCGATACAGTTGTAGACCAGAGCCCAGGCGAAATTGAGCTTGATTCGGCGGAAAATGGCTCTCGAGAGATCAAACAGAGTGAGCACAGACGTCAGCTCGGACCGCATGAGCACGAATTTCGCCGAAGACATGGCGATATCGGCTCCAGAACCAATAGCAATACCGACATCGGCAGTGGACAGCGAAGGAGCGTCGTTGACACCATCGCCGACCATGGCAACGATAGCTCGGCCTGTAGACTTTCCTGAACGAGCCGAAACAGCCGTCTTTTGCAGCCACTGGACCTTGGCGGCCTTTTCCTGGGGCAAGACTCCTCCAATCACATTGTCCGGGGGAATTCCGATTCTGGCAGCCACGGCGTTGGCAGTGATCTGGTTGTCGCCGGAAATCATCCACGTCTGAATGTTCTGGTCCTGGAGAGCCTTGAGAACCGAGGGGGTCTCGGGTCGAATCTTGTCCTCGGCTGAAATGATGAGAGCCAGAGAGAACTCGCCTCCATCGGGTCTCAGAGCCATCAGCATGACAGACTTGCCCTCAGTCTTCCATCGGTGAAGCAGAGCAGCGTCTTCGTTAGAGATGGCAGCATGGTGTTCCTCAATGAGACGTTCGTTTCCGAAAAGAAACTCGGTCACGCCAGCTTGACCCAGAGAAGAGGCCTTGGGAACAGAAAGAGAACCCTTGAGACCCTTTCCAGGAACCTCCTCGACCGTCACAGAGTATCCAGGCAGCTCAATGTCCATGTTGGTGACATGGTTGACCACAGCCACAGCCAGAGGATGGCCAGACTGCTGTTCGATGAGCTTGGCCAGGAAGAAAAGCTCCTTTGAGTCGTAAGAAATGACCTTTTCGTCGGTGATCTTCGGTTCTCCACCTTCAGTCAGCGTACCAGTCTTGTCAAAGCACACGACATCTACCTTGGCTCCCTCCTGGAACGCCTCTCCGCCTCCTCGAGCAAGAATACCGTACTTGGCAGCGAGTCCAGTGCCCACAAACAGCGCTGTAGGCGCAGCAAGACCGATTCCACAGGGACAGGCGACCACAAACACGGAAATGGCAAACTGCAGCGACCACACAACCCATCCTCCAAGATCAATGTCGAGATAATGGGGAGGAAGCGAGCCAGTGGTGCCGAGAGCCAGCCAGATGACCCAGGTGATGATAGCCAGAGAAGTGACAATGGGAACAAAAACAGACGTCAGCTTGTCGGCAACTCGCTCAATGGGAGCCCGGTGAAGCTGGCCTTCTCGCACAACGTTGACAATCTGGTCCAGAAGAGAGCCACCCTCAAGAGCCATCACCTTGGCAACAAGAGATCCTGAGCCGTTGTTGACGGTACCTGCAAAGATCTGGTCACCCTGGCCGTGTCGAACAGGTCGAGATTCACCGGTGAGAGCCGATTCGTCGAAGGTAGAACCGCCCTGAACAACAATACAGTCTGTGGGGGGAGTCATACCTGGCAGAACTCGAATGTAGTCTCCAATCTCGAGATAATCAATAGGCACCTTGTCGTCTCCCGAGTAGGTTGTGTGTTCCTCTTCGTCTTCGTCAGACTCCATTTTTCCATCCTCGAAATCTTCCTTCTCCTTGGCAAGAGCTCCATCTTCGGCAAAAACAAGAATCGCCTCTTTGGGTCGCAGATCAGACAAAAGAGAAATGGCTGAAGCAGCTCGAGCCTTGGAGTAGGCCTCCAGACACCGGCCAATGAGCAGGAACATGGTCAGAAACACGACAGAGTCGAAAAACGTGGTATGGTAGCCCATCTCCATGTCTCCCTTACCGTGCTCCTCTTTGTTGGGGGATTTGGCTGCCAAAATCAAAAGAGCAAGAGAAGTCCAGTAGGAGACGTTGACACCGAGACTCATGAGCATGTCCATGGATCCAAACTTGAAAAATCGTCTCTTCCAAGACACTCCGGGTCTCCACAGGTTTCGGATCTCCTTCACAGCCTTGATGTGGAAAACGTCAGCTGCGAAAAAGTAGATGGGGGTAGCGAGAATCAGCAGTGCCCACGTGACTCGCGAAGCAGAACCGGCCCAGGCTGACTCATCGAGGTACATTCTGAGAGGATGGGTCTTCTTCAGCAGAGACATGCCCACAATACCGAGAATGAATGTGGGGATGGCTACAGCGACGGAAAGAGCCAGACGGAAGAAAAGACGCACTTGCTCGTGTTTCTGCAGCTTGGCAGATCGCTCCTCGAGAGTCATGGGGTGCACAATCGACAGGGTGAACTGAGGAGACACGTCCTGCACTTTTCGGATAATGTGTCTGATGGTCACGTTGGGCAGCTCAGGCTTGTATGTGAACTTGACAAACGGGTGATCGAGCGCCACAGGGTCGTCCACAACCATGGCTTGGCCGTAGGAAGACAGGGCGTTGTTGATGTTGTCGGGACAGTGGTCACAGAACATTCCCTCGATAGCCAGGTTGACGGTTCGCGTGAGCTCCTCGACGCGTTTGGACTCTGTGTCTTCGACCGAGTGGATGTCGCAGTCGTATCCAGAGTCCTCAATAGCTTCGACAACCTTTGGCAGCCACTTTTTGTCGGAAATAATAATGTCTGCGCTGTTGGACATGAGAGAGACAGTGACACTATCCACACCCTCGAGATCCTGAACAGCAGCAACAATCTGGTTGACACAGGCCGCACACGTCATACCACCAACACTGGCAGTCACCTTGTACGCCTTGGTGCTCTTGACAGGCACCATCTCGACCAGATCACACATGTATCCCATGCCTCGAATGCACTCCTGGATCTTGGTGGCTGTGGTCTTGTTGTTGATGATCACCACGGCGGATTTGTTCATCAGATCGACAGCAAACGTGTCCAGCGACGGGAACTGGGCCTTGACGCTCTCGGTGATCTGGTTGGAACACGAGACACACGACATGCCTCCGATGGCAAACGTAGTCTTGAACTCGGTAGCTGTGGCTGGGGAGTTTTCGCCGATGATGGTGGGAGCCTCGTCCGAGTCGTCCGAGTCCTTGTGCTTCTCGTCTCGACACGATTCGCAGTGTTTCTTGTGTCGTTGCTCCTTCTTGCCTCCCTCAAACAGGGCGCTCTTGAACTGTCTGAACCAGCCCGGTTTCGCCACAATCTCGTCGACATTCATATCCTCAACGTCGTAGCCGGACGCCAGAAGCCGATCCACGACCTTGCGGATGCCCTTGGAGTCCAGCTTGCCTTCATCAGGCACAAGAGTCACCTTTCCTTCGGCAACAGACACGAACACCTGCCACGAAGGGGGAATCACGGGCTCCAGAGCCTCCTTGACCGAAGTCTCGCAGCTGGAGCAGTGCAGATTCGATACTTCAAAGACGTAGGAATCCATTTGGTATGGAGGGTATCATACGGCTGTCCTTAGTATATATATGGGAGCTATCCCTTGGAGCCATCTTTTAACTAGGTTTGAGGCTTGCATTTTTGCGTTACTTGTGCTGCACGGCTGGTAGCGAAATGTGCGCAGACAAATTGGGGTGTAAAAAGACGAATACTAACGAGATTTTGATGGAAAAAGTTAGAAAGTAATTTACGAAACTCTGGCTATCCACTCATACAATTCTCAGCTCTCTACCACCTCTCCATCACCTCCTATTTCTCTCCCTTCTATTTTCCAATCTAAAATAAGGTTATCAGATCTGATGTACAATAAAACCTAGACTGTCGGAGGAATAAACGGAGATTTGAAAGAGTGAATATTTGGTATTGAAAAGTAGACAGTTCTGTTAATCACGTGGCAACAATACGTTCGTATTTTTGCGATTCATTTTCGGACAAAAACCACTGTTTTACAGCATCTTTTTCTCCCTCCCTATTTGCCGATCTGCACCACGCGAATTGTGCTACTGGCAAAGTGTATAACCTGTACACGGCCCTGACAACTATGGTTACAAGCGGCTGTACCGCATGTACGAGGCAGCGGGCTTTGTGCGGCGGCTCTGTTTATCAGATTCGTCTTGCTTTGTCATTATCTGATCGCCACAGAGTCCTGTGGAATGTTCTCTGTCTTTCACGACTTAGGCTAACAAGAGGAGCTATAGTAGACTGTGTAGCATTGTTTTAGTCAACGGTGAAGATGGAGGTGAAAAGAAAAGTCGAAACTTGTACAGGTGGGCAGTTTTTGTGTATTTCCATGACTTCCAAGAACTTCCACAGAGTATTGGTTTCTTGAAGGCTTTGTAACTGACACATCCTGTACATTGAGATTTTAGCCAGCTTGTCTGTATTCGGACTGTAATATCTGTACCCGGTCACTAGTTCACGCACAAATCTCTCACCTCTCACCAGGGGTGAAAGACGGTAATGTTAGCTTCTTTTTGGTGTTTGGAAGTACTTCCACCTCTTCATTGAAGTACACCAACAACCGCTTTTCCATCTTAAACACTGACTCTAGATAATACAGAATACATCTATTCACCTACACATCTTCAAAAGCCGCCTTACCCTTAGACCGATTGAAATAAATTGGCACTACAGAAACCGGTCTAAAACTGTACCCTTAATCTAGGCCTAGAACGTCATAGGGAGACAGCTGAAGACACTATACGACGTAACAGGAGCTATCATAACTCCTGACTATAGAGCACAAAGAGATTGTTCCCCGTTTGCCACATAACTCCGTTTTCAAATGATCCACATTCCCTACAGCCAAGATCTCACTCCTCTCGTTCCATCCCTGCAAAGTTAAGGTCTTTTTGCTACTCGCCAGAAGCCTTCCGATCGTCAAAGTTCACGTTAAACACCTTTATGCCTGAAGATGGAGGATGATGAGAAAAGCTGGTGAAATGAGGAGTAGCAGTTCTTTGCTTACTGCTATGTACAACACTGCCAATAGCGAGTGTGTAGCCTTGAGAATCTATTGCTTTCTCATTTCCCTATTTTTCCTCATTTTCTTACTATTTTACATTATTTTTGCTTAAATTGCAGCAATTAATGCATTTATTCACAGGACTACAAGTGGACCATCTACAGATCCTCTTCTACAAGACCCTCACTCATTCAAACAATTCATAACTTATAAATGTACTTACAATCACCACTACTGCTTCTGCTCCCGGGTAGCCTCGACCCAGATATCGTCCTCAGACTCAAACTCGCTGTCTTCCAGGCGAATCTGGCCATCGGCGCCCTCTTCAACATCGTCCTGCTGCACCTCAGGCATGCTCACGGCAGCCATGGGGGGAGGAGGAGGGGGAGGGTCGTCCACGGCCTGGCCCTGTTTGCTGGCAAAGTACTGCTTCCAGTACTGCTTGTAGTACTCCGAGACCTCAATCTTGTGTTTTTCGGCGTCGGAGAGACTCTTTCGGTTCGATCGCGACGATCTGCCGGACCGTCCAGACCGCTCAGACCGGCCAGATCGCTCGGAACGGCCAGATCGGTCCGACCGCGTGGAATGTCGCGAAGACGGAGCCGGCGCAGACACGATTTCCGCCAGCTCGGAGGCCTCGGCCATCTCGGTCTCGTCGAGCTCCACAGTCTCCCGCTCCGGAGGAGGGCCGTAGTGACCCTCGGTGCTGGCGGTGGGCATGAGCTCATCGGCCAGGGTGGTTCCGGCGGGAGGAATGAACGCAAAGGGGCGCTCGGACTGCCGATCGGGGGTTCGCTCGGTCATGTGGGGAGGAGGACCGGCGGGAGGACCGTACTGCGAGGGAGAAGTGGCGGTCGTCTGGTTCAGCGCGTGGAAATGAGGTCCTCCAGCAGAAGCAGGGGCAGAAGAGGACGACGTCATGACCGGCCGAGAAGGAGGAGGGGGAGGAGGAGGTGTGGGACGAGTATGGTGACCCATCATAGGTCCCAGAGGATGGAAGTGACCAGGACCATGGGCACTCACGTATCCGTGGGCAGGAATGATGTTGGCATGGGGACGAGCATGTCTGTCATTCCACCGGTCTTGCCATCGGCTTCCGTGTCTGTGACGCTTATCGGAGTCAAACGGCTTTCTCCAGTCGTCACCTGGACGCTTGGAGTCGTCCATACCGCCAGGAGTATGGTTGAGGCCGTGGAAGTGGCTATCGAGACCGTGGCTGTGAGGACGACCGTGAGTGTGGTGGCCTGCATGACTGTGAAGACCAGTGTAGGCTCCATGGCTCTGGGGCCAAGCTCGGTCGAAATAACCGGGGTTCTCGCACTCGTGGATACCCCCGATATGGGCACCATGAGTCTGACTGCCTCGATCAAGACTATCGGGCGTTTGAGTACCCTGGTGGTTCACAGGACTCTGGCTTCCATGAGCATGGCCGTGAGCATGTCTGCATCCAGGATGGAAAGTCTTGGCTCCAGGAGCGTGTCTGGGACGCCACAGGTCGGTGTTTGCAGCCTCGGCAGAAGACCCAGCAGCATTCACCTCTCCCTCTTCACTCACAATGTTCCCTGTGCTGTCGATGATGGGAACATCGAGGTTCAGCGCCTCGAACAAATTATCGAGCGTGAACTGCTTGTCGCCCACACAGACGCGGAAGTTCTTTTCCCGGGCCTTGGCGGCGGCCTGGGCAGCGGCTTCCAGACCGTGTTGCTGCAGCCGCGCCATGTGGTCCTGCACGTGCTGCTGGAGATCGGGCTCGAACGAGTTGAACAGCCGCTGGATCTCCTCGCCAATGGGCCGCAGCTCCGTGTTTGCGAACGACACCACGTTGGTGATGATGCGCTGCAGAATCTCCCAGAAGGCAGGCAAGGGAGCTCGCTCGGCAGCTCGGGCACGTCGCGATCGAGACCGCTCCTCCTCCTGGGGTCCAGGCACGCTGACGGGCGGGTCGTCGGCGTAAAAGTCCATGTTTTCGTCACGCCAGAAGTTCTCCTTGGCGTTGGAAGTCAGCGAAAACACGGGGATGGGCAGCCCGTTGAAATGGGCCTCGGCTATGAGAAGATGCAACGTCTCCTCATTGGGCACGGGCTTCATTTCGCCGGTGCCGGCATTGTGGTGCTTGAGGGGAACGCCATACGCCTCCACAATGTTGTCGTAGACTCCCCGGGGGAAGTTCTTTGTGGGAGCCGAGTTGCCCGAGACGTAGAACGGAGGCAGGTGCTGGGTGGCGTCAAAGTCATCCGAAGACTCCGAGGGGGTATCACTGTCGTCAAACACCTCTTTGTGTTTGCCATTGTCCTCGTCTTTGTGGTCGTCCTTCTCGGAGTCCTTCAGCAGTCTCTCGTTCTCTCGTCCGTACTCTGGGAAGTCTGCAAAACCAGAGTTGCGATCGACCCTCACACGACGCTGGTTGTGTCGCTGGGCCTCTTCTGCCCGTCGCAGTTTAGCCCGTGCCTCGGCATAGAACTCTTTGGCAGCCTCGTCGGACGACTGGCGGCGGTGGTGGTCGGATTTGGAGCCCTTTTTGATTTTCATGGCTCGAAAAAGTGGTGTGCAAGATGAAAACAGCGTCTCTCTCTTCTTATGTATATAGATAAGGTTGGTGGCGACATGCACCCCACATACGAGAGGGATTAGATGGTGTGGAGGAGGGAGTGGTGGTAGAAATTGGGGAAAATCAGAACAAATACTATGGACGGGAATTGTATTTATTTTGATTTTCTGGGATTTTCCGGCGTTTCCCTATGTTGTTTTATTATCTTTTCCCTTCCCTCTCTCACAAAGCCATTGTAAGCTAAAAACTGCGCCTGTCAGTTTTAGTGTGCCGTTAGTGGATGGGATTCAGTCTTTTCCCAAAGTGAGACAGCCAAAAACCATTTGCTCCTCTGACAGACACTCTAACCGCATTGAGACTTGTTGAGTGGCAAATCGAGGGCTATAAATACACATCCAAGAGGCGTACCCCTTACACAGAACAAGTAATTTCAATCAGAGTATCAGCAATGATCGACAGATGTGCCTGTACGTTTTGCAGCCTATTCAATCGTCATAAAACACCTATTCCAGTCCCCACTTAACAACCACACACAACCACTTAATACTGACATTTGTCTAATTCCCTTCTCTCCATCTTCCATCTGTTTATCAAGCTCCACTTTACCCCTTCACACAATCGGGCTGTGTTATCACATGCCTCATGCGCATGTGAAACTTTATCGCAGAGTCGCAAGTGGCAAAAATGAAGCTGTTCCGGGGCAGTAACAGAGCTGTAACGTCGTCAGAATACTCTTTAGACCCCGAATATTCCATTTCCGGGCTCAAACGGAATTTTTCGCCGGTAAATCGCTCTGCAGCTCGCCTCTGGGTCTCACGTGACCCCTGTTTTTTAAGTTCAGCGGATTTAGCTCAGTTGGGAGAGCGCCAGACTGAAGTCATTCGGTCTAGTAATCTGGAGGTCCTGTGTTCGATCCACAGAATTCGCAATTGTCAAAAGACATTTTTTTTACAAAACTACGAAGTGATGGCTTTCTGCAGCCGTATTCTTACCATGTATGTCATTTTTTATTTTTTCTATCAATGTCTAAACCTCTGAAACTCTGGGAGATCAAAGGCTCCTGTTGTTCTTCTCCATCTCCAAAACTTGATGATACCGTTGGACATACCCGCAAAGAACCTGTCGTGGGGGTAACTGAGGTCCTTGGGCATCTTTTTCTGCTTATAACAGGTTCGAGTAGATAAATCAAACACCATATCAGGAAAAGATACCAGACTGACGAATCTCTGCAGTTTGTCCTGCCTTTGCAGCAGTTTAGGACCAGCAGGAAAGCCATGAGTGTGGCATGAGATTCTCCAGTCGGGTCGAGTCTTGACACTGGCATACCCATACTGGTCAGTGTGTTCCAGATCAATCTGGTAAGGCACCAACAGGTTGTTTTGAAAGTGCCATAGAATACCGTTATGGAGGGCAAACTTTTCCCAGTGATCGCCTCCAAAAAGACCGTTGGTGGTAGCCAGCACTGTCACGAGACGTTTGGTTCGGTGGTTGATGTAGTAGATCTTCTGGGAGCTGGTTGAAGCCTGGGTGATGAAGGTAGCGTCGAGAAACTGCGTGATCATGTATGCCCCAGTCATGGTGAAGCTGAAGCGACTGTCGATATCCAGTTTTCCGTTTTTAAGAGGAACCATGATGAACACGTGACCAGTGACAAACAGCACCTCGTTGTTATTGGGGTATTCAGTCACATGGATAGTTCCTTCAGGAACAGGCACCAACATGTCTTTGTAGACGTAAAAGGTGTGTCCTGAGGGGGCGTTGCGGATGATTTTGTTGATATAAACCGGTTCAGGAATGGTATTGATTTCCAGAGTTGACAGGTTGATCGAAACTTGCTCGCCAAAAATGCCATTGTTGGAGTTGGTGATGATCATCTTGTTTCCCTCAAGATACTCACCTTCAGCCACAGGTCGATGGTGGACAGCTTCAAAGTCAGCATCATAAGGGAACTGGTATGTGGTTTCAATTTCGACAATATCGTCAATAGGAAGGTTAGGAAGCATGAACGACGGAGGCTGAATGACTCGTGCTTGCACCATATTGCCATACACATGATCCCAGGGTCCCTTTTCGCTGTAGTAGACTTGTTCGATAGACCAGGGTCCTAAGGGAGAATGGGGTGTTTTGATTCGAGCACAGAAAACGTAGGCAAGTTCTCCCCAGGTGTTGATTTCCACTCCATCTTCCTTGACTCGCAACCAGGGACATCTGGCTAGCAGCTTCTCTTTCAGAAGAGCTTCAGAGAACTCGAACATGTCTCTGAAGACAGTGCATGTCTGACTGAGAGCCACACACGTCTCCACCGACGAGTACCGGAAGATCATTTCGACAATTTCATTTGGCAGGTTCATTTTGGTTGAAGAGGAGTAGAAGTGGAAGAGGCATATATACATAGGACAGGGTGCAAGACAGGGTGCCATATATTGGTCATGTTATGGCAAAGAGAAGATATGGTGGTGTGGTGGTGGAAAAACAATAGTGGAAAAATAGTGGTACCAGGAAATAGCTCTTGATCAGGAGCTTCTAACGGTGGTATTTATATTGCTGTGGCTTTCTAATTCAGAAGTTGTCTACTTTTATCTACTTTCTGTATGGAGAGTACTTTATGGAAACAAGCACATATGAGAAATCAGCTATCCACCAGAAGTCAGAGATGCCATTTACGCCATCTGAAGCACTGCTACATTATATTCAGTTACCATTTTCTATTCTGTTCATCAACAATGCGACTTGCAGTGAGTATCATGGTAACCTCTTTTTTTGTTATACTTATTCCATTTACTATTAAGAGATACACGAAGACACATTCATAGTATAATCAATTGTGATCGCAAACATCCACTAATTATGCATTTTGTAGTCACAATTCACGTTTAATACACTCCCTTTCCTCTACTCTCCACTCTGTCATTCAACAACGTCAGTTATTTACATATGTACATTTATTTGTCCTCCTTGTCCTTTCCGTCCTTGGGGTCCTCCTCGTCCTTCTTGACGTCGTTCTCGTCCTTCTCGATCTCCTTCGCCTCGGACTCGGCCTTGTCGGCCATCTTGACCTCCTTGTTGTCCAGGTACTTGTCGAACGCGTCGTTCTTCTCGGACCACGGCCGCTTGCCCAGCAGACGGATCATGTCTTCTCGGGTGATGACCTCCTTCTTGAGCAGCTCCTCGGCCACCAGGTCCATCTCCTTGGACTTGGACTTGATGAGCTCGTGGCACTTTGTGTGGGCCTCCGAGATGATTCGCCGGATCTCGTGGTCAATCACGTTGGCCGTCTCCTCAGAGTACGGCTTGTTGAAGCCGTCCTCGGCCACCTCGTGGTTCACGGGGCCAATCTTGGGCGACATGCCCAGACTGGTGACCATGGAGGTTGCGTACTGGGTCACCTTTCGCAGATCGTCGGCGGCTCCGTTGGTGATGTCGCCAAAGTAGATTTCCTCGGCGACTCGGCCTCCCAGCGTCATCACCAGCTGGTCGGTGATCTGGGCCTCGGACAGCAGGTTCAGGTCCGGAGGCAGGTACTGCGCGTAGCCCAGCGCCTTGCCTCGGGGGATGATGGACACCTTGAGCAGGGGGTGAGCGTGCTCCAGGAACCAGCCGCAGATGGCGTGGCCGGCCTCGTGGTACGCAATCGTCTTCTTCTCGTCGGGCGTGAACACCATCGTCTTCTTCTCGAGTCCGGCAATCACTCGCTCGATGGCCTGCTCAAAGTGCTTGATCTCCACGGAGTCGGCGTCGGCTCGAGCGGCAATCAGAGCAGCCTCGTTACAAACGTTGGCCACGTTGGCTCCGGAAAAGCCGGGAGTCAGAGCTGCCAGACGCTGGGCCAGGTCCTCTCGGTCCAGATCGGTCACAATCTTCTTCAGATGCACCATGAAGACGGCCTTTCGGCCCTCGACGGTGGGGTTGTCGATGGAAATGTGTCTGTCGAACCGTCCAGGTCGCAGGAGAGCAGGGTCGAGGACATCAGGTCTGTTAGTACCGGCAAGCACAACCACGTGGTCAGACGACTCAAAGCCGTCCATCTCGACCAGCAGCTGGTTGAGGGTCGCTTCTCGCTCGTCGTTTCCGCCTCCTCGAGTAGCGTCGCCTCGGGCCTTTCCAATGGCGTCAATCTCGTCAATGAACACAATGGAGGGAGCCATCTGACGGGCCTGCTTGAACAGGTCTCGAACTCGCGACGCTCCCACACCCACAAACATTTCCATAAACTCGGATCCGGAAACAGACAGGAAGGGGACACCAGCTTCTCCAGCGGTCGCCTTGGCAACCAGCGTCTTTCCGGTTCCGGGGGGTCCAGACAGAATGGCGCCTCGGGGGATCTTGGCGCCCAGCTTCTCGTACTTCTTGGGGTCCTTGAGGAAGTTGACAAACTCCATGATCTCGACCTTGGCCTCGTCCATGCCGGCCACGTCGGAGAAGTTGGTCTTGACGTCCGTCTCCTTGTTGAACAGCTTGGCCTTGGACTTGCCCATGCCAAACAGCCCGCCGCCTCCTCCGGGGCCGCCCTTGCCTCCCTGCCGTCCCAGACGCGAGATGAAAAAGAAACCGGCGAGCATGAGGATGGTGGGGATCAGGGGGAGAAGGGTACCGAGAAGAGAAGACCGTCTGACATAGTGGATGGGGATTCGATCAGCAGCTGCGACGTGCAGTGCGTCCTGGGCCTCCTCCATCCGTCGCTCAAACGACTCAACTGAGCCAATGGCAAACTCCACCACAGAGGTAGTGGTGCCATTGGGCTGCTGCACGGGGGAAGTCAGTTCAGCCACGACACGTTGGCCGTTTTCCACAGTCATCTTCTTGACCAGTCCCTTCTCCAGATAGCCGCTCTGGAACTCCTGCCACGACAGCCGGGGACCAGCGTTGTTCGAAGGGGACGACAGAAACCACGACAAAAGAGCAAACACCAGCAGGTTGGTGATGATGGGCAGTTTGGGCTTTTCGGGACCGTTAGGCGTTCCGGGACCCTGCTGGTTGCCTCCGGGGCCACCCTGGCCGTTATTACCGCCTTCCTGACGGTGATTCTGCCACCACATGCCTCCAGGGGCGTTTTTGTCGTCCTGTTCTTTTCGGTCTTTCTGGGGCTTGTTGAAGACCCACGAGTTGAGAATCGAAGGGGTCTGGAAGCTCAGCAGCCGACGCTGGGCCACGGGCAGCCGCCGGGGCACTGCCGCCGCTCGCAAACCCACTCGTAGCGTGCGTAACGACACGATGCTGGGGTTCATGTTGTATGTAGAGAAGAAGATGAGCTCTGATGAAATAAGTTTAAGTTGGGAGGACGGGGGAGGTGGTGAAAGTGGTTGGAGATAGATGGAGAGGTGGTAGAGGGAAGTGGAAAACGGATTTTGAATCGCCGTGGCTGGTTTAGTGGATTTACGCTTTTAAATCGCAGAAATTGGTTCTCAATCACTTCTTAACTGACTATCCTCAACTTTCAACCTGAGCTAATCATACCACCTGGCTTACTAATGGGATAACAGACGTTCAGAAATATGATGGAGAAAATGCTAGAAAAATGTCTTTGCCCCAAAATACCTTCAAACCTGCTTATTCAGCGGTCTAGAACGCTCCCCTCTGCTCAGCCACACCCAACCAATCTTTGCTTTGGAAGCTTCCCGATGCCTCCAGATAGTATGCACGGTGGCGAACTCGTCTGAGGGGGGTAAGAAGCATGGAAAAGTCACGTGACTTCGTCCAAATAGTGATACGGCCTATATTAACACAAATACGTTTTCACTTTGTCTAGATCGCTCGTCTACCGGCCTCAAATCACCTCTCCTCTTCGACCTATAATGTGGCTCGTAATTAAGGTTCGGGCACCAGCCACAAAATTTTGCAAACGTGGCGCAACAACCTAATATGAGCATATTGCTTAGTAAGTGGGTGAACTGGGAGATAGTGAAAGAGTAGGGAGAAGGAAACGCTGCATGTTAGGAGTTTCAGGGAGCAGTGGGGTACATATGAGAGGTTTCAAAAAAAGCATTTCATATTTATTGCACGCTCTGCATTTTTTCAGCCGTCACGAAGCAGATTTCGCAAATCCACTTACATCATTATAATCCTGAGATCTCGGGCATCATTTAGGTACTCATATTGGCACTACCACAATTTTTGATCAAGTTTTTGGTGCTCGGTTAACATCGTCTGGGGTGTGGTAGTTGAGCATACTCAAAAGTGAGGTATTTGACGTACAAGAGTTGATACTAGTCAAAAACGCAGAGAGCAGGTGAGATTCGAACACCCATTTGAACTCACACCCTCTTCCGCTTACATAATCACTTGTCGTCTCATATTGTCAAACTCGATACACGTATTTTTGACACGAATAAGCTCTTGCAGGTCGCTATCTGAGGAGTCGAGGAAAGATATTTTATTATGTCAGGAAGCGGAAAATTGGTATTTTTTTTGGCCGTGGACCTCTAATTGGTCACGTGAATGTCTCTCCTGGCGCAAAAAACACCCCGAATCCGTCCATTTTCCGTACTTTTAACCACTGTCCACCTTACTCCTCCACCTCCCTAACGTCATATCACCTTAACCTTGCATAACCTCTCCACGTACAGTATCTACACACCTCTTTCAGCACCTCTAGTCATGGATATTCTGGAAGATACCACCGAGGAAAGCAACTACTCGTCGATCCCCACGACGCCGCGCATCAACAAGAAAAAAGAGCGGCCCTCGTCGACCTACTCCAACCTGAGATTGTCCATTTACGGCGAAGACGACAAGTCGCTGCAACTGCCTGCTCCCGTCACTTCAGGCTCGTCCACAAACTACTCTGCTGGCCTGCCGTCTCTCGCGCAGCTAGCAGACCTTCCCACAGCTCCCCCTCCTCAATGGACACAAGCAGGAATGACAGGATCGCCGAATAGAGCGTCGTTCAGAGCCAGCTCTCCCACCCGCAACAGTCCGCTGATGCCTCCTCGATCCCGCTCTCCTATGCGTTCCCAGAGCCCCCAAAGACCACAAAGCGGGCTTTGGGACGGGAAGCTCGATCCCCGAGCGGATTCAAACGGATTTTTGACCCCTAACAACGCCAATACGGCCAACAACTCAACCACAAGTGTCAACAATGCCAACCCGTTCAACTTTGAACAGACCACGTACTCGCTATCGCCACCGGTGAAGCCGTCACAGCGACGAGGCCACAGATACAAACACTCGTCGGTGTCAATCAACTTTTTTGAGGAGCCAAATAAAGCGCCTTTGGCAATCCCGAAATCACACCCGATTCCAAACGCACGTGAGGCGCTACAGTCCATGTCACGTGACCAGCGCGCGCGGATGTGCTGGTCCGGTGTCCATCTCTTGGCCGCCTTTGTCATCTTTTCGTTATCTTCGCATGACTATACTGCTCTTGCTGCTCTTGCTCATCTTGTTCTGTACGATGCTTTGGGTGCTACACTTACAGCTGCAGTCGACATTTTGGGCAACTTTGAGGTGTGGAAGAAGTCGTCGATCCACCACCCCTTTGGGCTTCAACGAGCCGAGGTTCTGGCTGGTTTTGCGCTCTCTGTGGCTCTCATTTTCATGGGAGGCGATCTTCTGTCGCATTCAGTCGAGTCTGTGGTTGAGGTGTTTTACGACGCCGATCACGGGGTGCACGACCACAATTCCGAGATGACCAAGGTGCCCCATGCCGACGACCACGGCCATAGAAACACCCACGGTCATGGTCACGGACATGCCAAGGACGGAACCTCTGTTCTTTCAGGCACCGATCTGAGCATCACCATTTTGGCTCTTCTTGTGACCATCATCTCTGCGTACGGATTGAAGAACCACCAGCGAATCGGTAAAGCTATGAGACACAATACTCTTGCTCAGCTTCCTCTGCCTTCTTTTCTGTCCAACCCTTCTCATCTGATGACCATCACCTCTTCTCTGGCCATCATTGCGTACCTTCTGTGTCCTGGATCTGGGTCTGAGATTCTTGACTCTATTGTGACGCCCATGATCGCCCTTTCCATGTGCTACGTGGGCTGGCAGCTGGCCAAGTCACTAGGAGGAATGTTGATCATGTCTTTCCCGGGTGTGAATCGAATTTCTGAGATTGAGCAGGCCGTTCTGGCTGAGAATCTGGTGAAATCCGTGTCCGACGTCTCCTTCTGGCAGGTTCACCATAACCTGTGTCTGGTCAGTATGCGCATTGAAATGAACCAGGCGTCGAGTATGGAGGAGCAGGCGTTGAAGGTGCGGGCTGCAGAAATTGCAAAGAATATCCTGACGCCGGATTACGAGGATATGATGGATCAGGTGAAGTGGGAGACGACCATTGATATCACGAGATAACGAGCGTAGCGAGTTATCTGTGCTGCTGAGATGACGAGCGAAGCGAGTTATTGGCGTCAATGGAAGCAGACTGTTTGAGGAACAACGCTGAGTCCACGAGCAGCAGTTCTACGAAATGACTGCTCCATAATGCGAACGTCAGCTTTGAACACGAGCTCAAGCAGTTATACGCCTCTCAACCACTACGAGTCATTCACCGACTCACACAATACCCAGTGTATAGAGCCCAGGAGCTAAGGGCAACCATTACTTAATAGATTCTACGATAGATGGAGGTGGAGAGGATAAGAAGAGGTGTACTATGAGTTGAATGAGAGGATGAAAATTGTATATTCTAGAGCCTGGTTCTTTACGTGATATCATAGGAGCTCGTAAAGGCTACTGGAATGGAAGTTAGCTGAGAGTAGTGATCCTTCTACAAGTACTTGTAGTGTAGTGGATGAGAGATTGTTGCTTAATATGGCATCGCTGGAAGTGAAAGTACACATGATGCCTATTACATAATTACTCCACATAGCCATGCTCCTGTTGGTCGTACAACTGCTCTGAGTAACTTGTACCCACTTCAACGGACCCACTCAGTCACAACAATACCAGAAGAAGCAATTATACTCATCCTACAAGTAGGGCACATGACCCACCATGACATCACCGCCAAGTGAAGTCTCCAACCATCTGCATAGTTCCTGTGAGGAAGATGGTGTGACTTGGAGAGGTGAGAGAGGTACGAAATGGGTGATTACAAGTACTTGTACTTGAATTTACTTGTAAAGGTGATTCTGAACACAAGTACAAGGTACAAGTACTTGAACAAGTCAAACGGACATTTGAAGTTTTGGGTGGTTTTCGACAAATTTCGTCACTTGTCAACACTCAAACATCACCATGTTCATTGTCTGTCTATTCAGTCCATATGCACCCAAAGGAGGACCTACAATATCGCCACATTTTGGCACACGTCGGAGATTTGCTTCTTCCGCCTCCGTTGCGCACATCTTCTTCGAAACCGTTGTTCTAGAATCCTCTCCAGGTCTCCACTATCGAACCACAGAGCTCCACTTATGGGGCAATTGTCGTCAAAAATAGATAGGCTTTGGAGATGCTTTTTGAGCGGCTAGAAAGACGTTGAACTTTAGTAGGGGGAAGAAACCAGAATAGAATCACTAATAGCGGAGAGACAGGGAAAAGAAATATACCATTATGATCGGAAGAGCGAGGCGAGTACGAAGCCACTTTCAAATTTACAAATCACTTACTTTTCCACCCTCAAGAAACTCCGACCACCTCCGATGCTCCGACACCTAAACTTTTGCTGTACCTCGGCTCATGCAAGGTCCACTTTCTGGCTTGTCTTCTGGATCCACGTTTCACACCTCTGGGCATTGACTCGGAGATGCTATGGTGAAGATTTGGAGACAGGTGAGACAGCGGGTGATCGGAGATGGCAGCAGAAAAAGCAACGCGTAGCAGCACAGCAATGTTCAACTGGTGAGGAGCGAAGCAGGACCAAACAAATTCGCCATTTTGGGATGTGTTATGGTTCTGTTATGATGTCATGAAGTTGAAGATTCGAGATGTGTCAAATATTAACGGTGGGACCTTGTACAATCAAGGCTAAAGACTACAAAGAATAACAATGACACAAGTGATTAACAAAACTGCTCTCAATTAATGGTAACTTGACAGCCACAAAAACTCCTTTTCTTCCGCTATCTCCTATCTGTTTCACTATCGTGTAGATCGATCGAGTATAGGTGACTCCATTTGTACAACGTTGACTCTTCTGACTAACAAGAGCATAAACAGAGTGTAAGCTAAAGTCGATGCTCATTAGTATGGTGCCAAGAAGACAGTGACCACTTCAAGCTGACTTGGCAGAGTTATTATTCTGCTGCCCAGTCGCTACAGCACCACCCATCGGTAACCACTGTATCCACCATCCAACCTCCTTGTCCACTTCTACAGCAACAATATGGGCTGTTATTTTGAAACCCAAAAGAAACGTTTTCGAAAAACCAAGACAGAAACTAAAAAAGATTAGGGTGACGGGAAGCAAAGCACGGAGATTACCGAGGTAAAAAGAGGGTGGAGGAAGTAGTCGAAATGGAACTAGAACACGTGGGATGATCACGTGACCAAAACAGCTCACTCCAATTGCCACACCAAACACCCTCCACCTACCCCTCAATGTTTTTGCTCTCTTCACCACTTCCAAATGCATCCGAGCCTGCCGTATTAAACATGATACGGCTAAACCTAGTACTTTATATTTGCTCGGTGGAGTGGGGGTCATATAACGTGTTGAGAAAAGCAGTTTTAGTGGCTAAAGCAAGCACAGAGCTATTCATCGCATTTTCCCCTCCACTCTAGACCAACTCCGAAAGCTGTAGCATCAAAACTCGTCTTTTTACACCTCTTTATCTCCCTGCAGGGTCCGAAACACAAAAACCCCACCCTGTAACAGCTGTAGAAGAGATAAAAGAACAGTAGCTGCACCAAACGAGTCCTCCAGGTGAGGGGGCTACACCAGGGCTTTTCTTTTCCCCCTATCTGGTCTCCAACAGCCTCTGTAGTGGTTTGAAGTTTTCCCATCCATTTAGCTTTCTCTTGGAAATCTTGGCTCTGCGGTACGAAAAATCCTTGTGGCCGAGCAGCAAAGATATACAGTAAAAGGCACAACAGACTACATAAAAAGATCTTCAGCAATCCAACCATCTACCTCCCATATCTCCACGACGTCTCATTCCGCGACAATCCGCTTCTGAAAATAGGTTTACACTTTGAAGATGCATGCGAGGACACTCTACCTCGGATGAATCCATAGGGAAAATCCAAGATGCACGATCGGGGATTGCATGAACTGTGTTTCACTTGTTTGGCGGTATATAGCGAAGAGACGTCCTTTCAGTAGTGCGAGTATCACGACTTTTCTGCTTTTCGAAACTAGCGTCTTGAATTCAGCATGACCGATCCAGTACCGATCACGCAGGATCCCAACATCTACTCGAGTCAGCAGGATGCCGAGATTCGGTCCCTGGCCGAGTCCATCCACTCGCAGCACTCCAACAACTCCAACGGCTCGTCCGACCTCACGAATCCCTACATTGACACTTCCGACCCGGAGCTCGATCCCTGGTCGGGTCAGTTCAACAGCCGAAAATGGACCCGCACGATTCTCGGTCTGAAACGGCGGTTTGGCACTTCCAAGGAGATTACCGCGGGTGTCTCGTTCAAGAACCTCGGTGCTTATGGTTATGGAGGAGGAGCAGACTACCAGAAGACTGTGGCCAATGCAGTGCTGGGTCTGGAGGGTGTAGTTCGAACACTGTTCCATCTGGAGAAAAAGGAAGACAAGGTGCAGATTCTCAGCGACTTTAACGGCGTGCTGTGGCCTGGAGAGACCTGTGTGGTTCTCGGAAGACCAGGTAGTGGTTGTACTACGTTGCTGAAGAGTATTGCGTGTGAAACGTATGGTTTTCAGTTGGATAAAGAGACGGAGTGGAATTATCAGGGTGAGTACTAAAGGAGGGACAGCGAACATGCGGAGCATGTGAGATGTGAGCGGACCTATAACAAAGTCGTGTCGCGTTAGCGATACGAATTTGTGGGTTCATGGTGGATGAGTGAACAGCCAAAGTGAGCGGACATGAATGAATTGTTTTTCTTTGAAACACTTCACTTTATGGTTTTCTTTCATTTTTGCTCTCAGCTATTTTTGAACTGTTTTGGTGAAGACGATTATGACTGCTTGATTACCGCTTGGTTGGTGATCATGGGCAGTTTGGAGTTTGGAGGCTTGATCGAGGTGTTGGGAGTTGTCTTGGTCTGATGTTTAGTTGGACTGCTGGAACATCAACTCTTAATTGAGTGTTGGGTCTAGCTGTGGTAAGACAAGGAGACCCTTAACCCTTTCAGCTGATTGAGATATTCGATTGGACGATTGAGTCAGCGGATACTTCAATTGGCGCTACCGAACAAGGCACACCAATTGAGCTAGCTGATCAATTGAGTCAGTCCAAGACCAGCCATAACACATCTTCCTTCAAACTCCAACTTCAGTCATGGTGGGCAGTCAAGCTGTCCCAGTAAGAGTCACAGCTACTTCTCATCAAATATAGGCACTCGTTGTCTCTATGGTAAATTGCCTAGCCCCACCTTATCATGAACAGTCTAGTTGTTGTCCATTTTTGCTTCGTTACAAGTCGATTAACGACTGAATGGGTCCGCTCAGTCTTACGGCCTTCGCTACCAATACTAATACAGGAATCCCCCGAAAAATCATGCAGAAAACCTGCCGAGGTGAAATCGTGTACAACGCCGAAGTCGATGTCCATTTCCCTCATCTCACTGTCGGCGACACTCTCATGTTTGCCTCTCTGGCTCGAACTCCCCAGAACCGTTTCGACGGAGTCACTCGAGAACAGTACGCCAAACATACTCGAGACGTGACCATGGCCTCTCTCGGTCTCTCTCACACGCTCGACACCAAGGTCGGAAACGATTTTGTGCGAGGAGTGTCTGGAGGTGAGCGAAAACGAGTCTCCATCGCTGAGAGTATCGTGTGTGGCTCTCCCCTGCAGTGCTGGGATAACAGTACTCGAGGACTCGATGCTGCCACTGCCACCGAGTTTCTGCGATGGCTGAGACACTCTGCCGAGCTCACTGGAGCGTCCATGTTTGTGTCTCTGTACCAGGCTTCCCAGGAGGCTTACGATTTGTTCGACAAGGTCACCGTTCTCTACGAGGGTCAGCAAATCTACTTTGGTCCTTCAGAGCACGCCAAACAGTACTTTGAGGAGATGGGTTTCCAGTGTCCCCACAGACAGACCACTGGAGACTTCCTGACCTCCATCACCTCTCCTGCCGAGCGAATTGTGGCTCCTGGCTTCGAGGGAAAGACTCCCCGAACAGCCTGCGAGTTTGCCGAGCGATGGAGACAGTCCCAGGCGTTTGCCAATCTCCAGGAGGAGATTGAGCGGTTCAACGGCGAGTTTCCGGTTGGCGGAAACCGAGTGGCCGACGTCATGGAGCTCAAGCACGAGAAACAGAGCGACCACATCAAGGTCTCTTCTCCCTACACCATCTCCATCCCCATGCAGGTCAAGCTGTGTCTGACTCGAGGCTTCCAGCGTCTCCGTGGCGATCTCAGTATGGCTCTGACGACTGTTCTGGGTAACTTTGTCGTGGCCCTCATTCTCTCGTCCATGTTCTACAATATGCCTGAAGACACGTCCTCCTTCTTTTCTCGAGGAGCTCTGCTCTTCTTTGCCATGCTGATGAACGCCATGTCTTCTGTTCTCGAAATCATTGTCCTCTACGAACTGCGTCCCATTGTCGAAAAACACCAGCGATACGCCATGTACCATCCCTTTTGCGAAGCTCTGGCGTCCATAATCTGCGACTTCCCTACAAAGTTCCTCACCATGCTCTGTGTCAACGTGACTCTCTACTTCATGTCCAACCTGCGACGAGAAGCCGGGCCTTTCTTCATCTTCTTCCTCTTCACCCTCATGTGTGTTTTGGCCATGTCCATGATCTTCCGAACCATTGCTGCTGTCACCAAGACTCTCCAGCAGGCTCTGGCTCCTGCAGCAGTCATCATTCTCGGTCTCATCATCTACACCGGCTTCACGCTGCCCATCTCCTACATGCGAGGCTGGGCTCGATGGATCAACTACATTGACCCTATTGCTTACGGATTTGAAGCCGTCATGGTCAACGAGTTCCGAAACAGAGACTTCCCCTGCACCGTCTTCATCCCCCAGCAGTCCACCTACGACAAGCTGGGATCGCCTTACCAGGGCTGTCTGGCTGTGGGAGCTCTTCCCGGCGAGCGGTTTGTGCGAGGAGACCGGTACCTGGAGGTTGCCTTTGACTACTCGCAGGCCCATCTGTGGCGAAACCTCGGTATCCTCTTTGGATTCATTCTCTTCTTCGCTGGTACGTATCTGACGGCTGTCGAGTTCATCCAGTCTGCCAAGTCCAAGGGCGAAGTTCTTGTCTTCCTGCGATCTTCCCTCAAGCAGCGAAAGAAGCGAGCTCATCTGATGGACGTCGAGGCCCATGCTGAAAAGGTCGGCGCTGCTGAAGACCGAGAGATTCTTGTTCAGCAGGAAGATGGTCAGCAGGACGAGTCTTCTGCCTTCTCCGACTCTTCCCCCAAGGACATCTTCCAGTGGAAGGACGTGTGCTACGATATCAAGGTCAAGGGCGGCGAAAAGCGACTTCTGGACCACGTGGACGGCTGGGTCAAGCCTGGAACTCTCACTGCACTCATGGGCTGCTCAGGAGCTGGAAAAACCACCCTTCTCGATGTTCTTGCTGACCGAAAGGCTACCGGAGTCATCACGGGAGATATGCGAGTCAACGGTCAGAAACGAGACGCTTCTTTCCAGCGAAAAACGGGATACGTGCAGCAGCAGGATCTGCATACTGCCACCTCCACTGTCCGTGAAGCTCTCGAGTTCTCTGCTCTCCTTCGACAGCCCTCTTCTGTGCCCAAGGCTGAGAAGATTGCCTATGTTGACGAAGTTATTGACATTCTGGAAATGCAGGCTTATGCTGACGCTGTAGTTGGTGTACCCGGTGAAGGTCTCAACGTCGAGCAGCGAAAACGACTCACTATTGGCGTTGAACTCGCTGCCAAGCCTGAACTTTTGCTCTTCCTCGATGAACCCACCTCTGGTCTCGATTCTCAGACTGCCTGGTCCATCATCTGTCTTCTTAAGAAACTGGCTAACCGAGGCCAGGCTATTCTGTGCACCATCCATCAGCCCTCTGCTATCCTGTTCCAGGAATTCGACCGTCTGCTGTTCATGACTCTGGGAGGCAAGACTGTCTACTACGGAGACATTGGAGCCAACTCGTCTGCCCTCATCAACTACTTTGAGTCTAAGGGAGCCGATCCTTGTCCCGAGGAGGCCAACCCTGCCGAATGGATGCTTGCTGCTATTGGAGCCGCTCCTGGAAGTGTCGCCAAACACGACTGGGCTGTGGTCTGGAACGAGAGTGAAGAACGAGCTCGAGAACGAGACCTGCTGGATAAAATGGCCGAGGAACTCGCTGCTCAGAGTGCCCACGACGAGAAGAACGAGCTTGTGACTTCCAAGAGCGTTGGATCTACCCAAACCACCTCGTCGTCCTACTCTGCCAAGTCTCAGTATGCCACTTCCCAGGCCACCCAGCTGTACTACCTCACCAAGCGTCTGTGGACCTACTACTGGCGATCCCCTCGGTACATCTGGTCCAAGCTGCTCATGTCCATTGCTTCTGCGCTGTTCATTGGTTTCTCGTACTACAAGGCTTCGCAAGACATCCAGGGTCTCCAGAACCAGATGTTTGCCTTCTTCATGCTGTTCCTCATCTTCGTCATCATCATGGTCCAGATCCTGCCCCATTTCGTCGCCCAGCGAGAACTCTACGAGGCTCGAGAACGGTCATCCATGGCTTACTCGTGGCAGGCCTTCATGGGCTCCAACATTCTCGTTGAGCTTCCCTGGCAGACTCTCGTTGCTGTTCTCGTCTTCTTCTGCTTCTACTACCCCATTGGACTGCAGAACAATGCCACTGGCCATCTTGGAGAACGAGGCGCGCTCTTCTTCCTGCTGCTCTGGTCCTTCTACGTCTACAACTCGACTTTTGCTCACATGATGGGAGCGGCCTTTGAGAACAAGGAGAACGCAGCCACCATCGGCTACCTGCTGTTTGCCCTCTGTCTCATCTTCTGTGGAGTTCTGGCCACCAAGGAGGACATGCCCCACTTCTGGATCTTCATGTACCGAGTGTCGCCTCTGACCTACCTCATTTCCGGTCTTCTCAGTGCCGGTGTCGGAGAGACTCGAGTCGAGTGCACCGACAATGAGCTCGTCAAGTTCAAACCCATGCAGGGAACCACCTGTGGAAAGTACATGGGAGCCTTCCTGGAGGGTCTGGGACACACAGACATGCCCATGGGCTACCTGGTGGACAAGGACGCCACCGACATGTGTGGATACTGCCCCATCAGCAACACCAACGGCTACCTGGACCAGATTGATGTCAAGTACAGCCAGCGATGGCGCAACTACGGCATTCTGTTTGCCTACCCGGCCTTCAACGTCTTCATGGCCTTTGCCTTCTACTACATTTTCCGAGTCCCCAAAAAGTCTCGAAAGCAGAAGGTCTAGACTGTCAGTATTTAGTTTCATATTCATTAATTAATTATTCAGTAAAAAGTGGTCTGTGTAGGATTTCGATGGTTCTGTAGATCACCCTCAGACGTGGTTCAAGTCTGAGATTATTTGTAGAAGAACACCCTCGAAAAAATTATTGCAGTGTTCTGAATGACAAAAACAACCTGGTCATGCAAAAAAATGTCCTCCTTCTTTATTTTCCACCGAAAAAATAAATGCCTATTACCAGAGTCGAACTGGTGCTCTTCTCATGTCGCACAAGAATACGAGTGAGACGCCTTAGCCACTTGGCCAAACAGGCTGACTACAAGGTTTCGAGAAAACGTGCCCACCACAATGCACAAAATAGATCACGTGACCGCGAATTTTGGAACACGAATTGGGCGCTATTGAGGAGGTGTGGGGGTCGAATAAAAGAAAGAGGGGTATATATTGAAGCCAGAAAATTGATTAATAAGGGGTTTGAAGCAGTTCGACGTCTAGAACTCAAGCTACAGCCATTTCTGTTGCTGGGATGGTATGTTTAGCACCACAATACACACTAAAGAGATTAGTCAGACAAGAGGAAAAGACAGACGTTGACCTAACAATGCATAAATAATATTTTGGGTATATTCCTCTACTTTAAACTTGCTGATAATGAGATATTGAGGCATCTCTATCTTTGTCAACAAAAATTACTTGGCTGCAATTTAGCTCAACAATAAGTTCATGATAGACATGAGGTAGTTAGCTCGATTGTTGGGATTGGTAAGTTTATCGTTGAAACTATTGTTGAAGAGTTGGGATTTAACGAAGTGTCGATATGGGGCTTTGGGGACCGTAAAGAAGATAATCGAGGTTTCAATATTGCATCAAAAGCAACAAGAAGGGTCACAACACTTGGATCAAGCTTCTGTTGTTTTCTTGTTCAGTCTAATAGCTCTAAACATCTTACCAGACACCCACGAATAAGGCTCATCAAGTCACAGCATACAGAAATTATAACTGAATACCATAACCATACTCCTTCAACTTCAATACAGTCACTCATTTTTACTTGCATTCAATCGTTTATATTACACACCTACTTCTCGTCCCCTTGCCCCTCTGGATCAAAGACCTCCTCTCCTACCTGATACCAGTCCAGTTTAAAGTCATTTAGTCCACAATCCTGAACATATGTCGGCCAGTTTTTGTTATTTTTCGCAGTGGACGTTTCAGCCTGTACCTTTTCCATCAGACAGTAACTGCCAGCTCCAGGAACAATCAGACAAGACTGCGCGAAGTTGTCGTTGCATCTCCAAGCACAGTCCTCGTTGCTAGCCATAGCCAGCGTCTGTTTAGTCAGCGGATCCAGCGGGTTCAGATGATTCTCCTTTGCTCGAATCTCGCCAAACGGAGTGGATCCCGAATTGTGGATGAGCAAACAGAGCATCTTGTCGCTCTGGTCACACAGCCATAGAGACAGAACAACGGGAGGACTGGCCTTGTAGGACACCGCGTTCCAGCCCTCGGGAACCTCACACCCCTCCTTGATAGTGATCAGAGTGCCTGTAGTGTTCTGAGTAGGGATCCATGGAGGAACATAGCACGACTCCGTGTCGTCGATGACAAACGTGTGGAACCTCGTCCTGAACAACAGATCGCTGTTGACTTCTCCAATGTAAAACTGCGAGAAGTCGAAGTTGGCAACCAGGTCGAACCGAGGAGGCATATACAGCCATACCAGCAGCAGACAGAGACCCAGCACCAGTGCACGAATCAACGCAAAGTATCGTCGCATCAGTCGGCCAACTGAGCTCATTTCATGGTTAGCGAGAATTGAGGGCGATTTCGAGACAGTCAGAAGGTCAAAGGCCAAAAAAGGAAAAGCCTGCTCTACATGGACCCACTCAGATGCTCAAAGTCAAACGTTTATCTGGGTGACAGAAGAGCATCATACGAAATGGTGAGCAAAAAGAGAAAAAAACAGAAGCCGTAGACAGAGTCACGTGACCAAACTCCTCCACAAACACTTTTGTTCTAATCTCACGCTTACTAGAGTCAATCGCAACACCCCTCTCACACCATAGTGCGCCATTTATGACTTTCGCCTCTTGCTCAAGGTTTAATTCGATACGCGAGGCGTTTGAGCGTTACGCAGGAGACGACGCTAAAATTATGCGATACGCGATAGCACCCTTTGATAGCTCAGTGAGATGCACCAGATAACCGAATCATAGGTATTGCGTTAGATATCCAGATCCCACGATACATCTGTCTTCTTTACAGGATAAGCACCAGATACCCTACCGAATACCCTACACCTGATCACTTAAGATACCTCCACCTAATCACTAAGCCTCCCCCTTCATTCTATCAAATGCATATCATTACTAGCTACGAATCTACCATACAGCTACATCTCCCACCCCCCATCAATGGTCTAACACCCCAATCTGCCGCAGATTGGCGATCGACCGCATCTTCCGGTTGATGGAGTTGGGCGCAGGGAACTCCTGGGGCTGCCCTGCAAGCGGGCCGTCCGTGTGGAACAACAGCGGCCGGTAGCTCTCGTCCTGGTCCATGACCGACGAGTTGCGGAACTTCTCAATGAGACATTCCTTGCCCTGAGTGCTAAGTTAGTTTTGCGTCCGCGACTAGTGGTATCAAGCGGGGGTATCGCTTAAAGGGGGAATCAAACAAGGTATACTCATATGTTGGCGTAGGTGAGGTCGCAGATTTTGCCGGAGTTGAACGAGCCCCACTTCTTGCTGCATCGCTCGTTGGCAAACTTGATGATATGGTTGGGCGATACAAAAGAGATGAAGGCGTAGCCGACGCTGTGTTAGAGAAGGGAGAGAGTAGTAACAAGTATCTTTACTCACTTGCAACGATTTCGGAAATCCATCCGGAGATAGAGGAAGTCGTAGGTGCCCCGGGAGGTCTCGTCGACCCAGTCCTGGAGCATCTTCTGGGTGAACTTGTTGGGGATGTTTCGGATCATGAGGGTGGTGCGGGTGTCGAGACCGTTGGCGACCCGGTTCAGATCAATCGTGTTCTTGCGAGGCACCACCGCCATGGTCACGATGTTCTTTTCCCGCTGGGCGTCCTTGCGCGAGGCCGACGACTGTTTCATGAGACTCGTGTCGATCCGCAGCGCCTCGTAGGCCCGCGTGGACAGGTAGTACTCGAGCATGAGGTCACCAGTGTCGGGACATGTGTCGATGCGGCTGACCTCCCCGACGAGGGCGTACCAGTTGTACTCCTGGGGCTTGCATGCCACTGTGCCCTCGTAGACACGGACGCCCACGCGGTCCAGCGACATGACCACAGACTCGTCCACGGGTCTGTACACGCAGGATCTCATTCCCCCAAACCGCGAGAAGGCCATGGCTGCGTGTCGGATGTCTGGGAAGTAGACATCGATGGTGTTGTTGGTGTACGCCAGGATGACGTAGGATCCGAGTTGCTGGAACTGGGTTCGCACGTGGTTGGTCAATGGAGCCTGCACAGTCAGGAAGCGAGACGAGAAGGGTTTGTGTTCGTTCTCCTTCTTGTTAGTGGTTGATCTGCTGGCTGGTGCTGCTCCGTGGCCGCCGACCTTGATGCCCAGCGCCTTGGATCGCTTCTCAAACTCCGACTTGAGGTCCACGTTGGGGTCCATGTTGTGAAGAAAGTGGTGGTGAAGAGAGAGAGTTGAGAATGTTGAGATTGAGTTGAGTGTTGAGTACATGTAGAGAATAAGGTGAGGCCCTTATTATGAGTAAAAAGAGAGATGAGGTGCAGAGTTAAAAGGAGCTAATAAAGGAGATAGTCTGGAGTTATAGAAGGGCATTGAACCATACAGATCAAAGATCAATTGATCCCACTGCCTAGATCTGAAGATCGCACTACACCACTCCATCACTAGCGACATGTGGTTATGCGTCACCTGCGTTATCGAGCTTATCGAACCTTATTTGTGTCACCCGAGATACGGCTGAACATGGGGCGTGTGGGGTTATAAAAGAACTGCTAAGAGTCGAGTACAACTAAGACAACTGTCACTTGAGAAGAGTGAGACATCAAGGCGGTATTCAAAAGGTTACTGGGAAGAGGGGCTGAAGATCAGCTGATGTTTTTGCAAGATATTTGACCTGTTACCGGTGGAATATTATAACAATGTAGTGACGGTAATGTAGGTACAGTAGATTGGATCAATCCATGATTGTTACTCTACTTGAAATGATTAGCGTGCTTCTTGAGACCTCAATATTTCATCAGACAAAAGATTCACAAGCCGTATGGGACGGAAACCAAGCCATAGAAGAGGATGGTATGTTGACTGAAATAATTACGCGTACAGCTGTGATCTTTGGATGTGATCTTTACGTGGTGCTCTTCTCAACTACGGGAATCGATTAAAGTCCAACTACTTCCCAACAAAATATAGTTGGTTGGAAATATTGAAACGCTCACATTTCAAAAAGTTCTTAGACACAGCCCAATTTGAGCACCATACACATTATCTCCAGCTCTTCAGCTACCTTTTGGTACCACTCTCATCTCTCCAGCACCTCTGGATCCTTCAAAAGTGACCCCCAGCTGAATTTCACTCTTAACAAATTCTCACAAAACTTTCAACAAAGGAGACAAGGTCATAGATGAAAACAACATACTGTACCACTCTCACTCCTTAAAAAATACCGCCCTAATTATGAATGAGTAGTATATGTGAAGTGTCTTCTAATTATGCCATTATGTATTAGTATTATATATGATCTTTTGACTTGTACCAGCATCTCGCCTTGTACTTCAGTTAGCTATATTTTTGCTCGATTGTGAGATCCAGATCCATTAATGAATGAATCTCGTCTTTAGCGTTTTTACTGCACAGTAGGAACCTGGACATTGATGGGATCATGGGTCTGCTGAGTCTGGGCCTGAGCAGTGGCAGGTTTCTGGGTAGTGGGCTGCTGGGCAGGAGCAGGCTCCTTTTTCTCGATCGAGTTGGCCCGCGAGTTGTTTCGCGACAGAGATCGGGCCTTGGCCATGGACATTCGAGGCGAGCTCGACTCCGGGGGCATCTTGGTGCCTCTGAAAAACGTAGGAATGCACATTTTGAAGTGGGGGGTTGAGTGGGGGTTAGGTAATGTTGGTGAAGACGTACAAGATCAATACACTCCGGCTCTCTTATATATATATACAATGTCTCAAGGGTGCGTCTCGGTAAAGAGGAGCTGCACACACATGACTCAACGTAAAGCAGGTTTACGCAAAATCTGCAGCTCTTCGGATCGCTCTTTCCGTGACAATAAAATAAGACCAAAGTGTGTTTTGTAGAAGAACCTAGAATTGACGAAGTTTGAAAAAAACAAGACTTTGTGGGAAGCACACTGAGGGCATAAAAATGATAATAAAAGATACCCACGTATTCAACCAGCCTTTCTCCACCACTACCACCTCATCCGCAGCCTCAAATCAATCTTTCACCCCCGATTGCGCGCTAACTTGCATCCTGTCTGCCTTGATCCAGGCTCAGGCGATGTTTCACTTTGCTCCGCAGCTCAGACGCTTTGCGAGGTGCTGTTGAACACGCCGCACAAGGAGCCGGCAGTAGAGACGCAACTGCTCCGGTCTCGGGCCTCCCTTTTGCTATGGTTTCCGGGTGAGCGGATGGCTGTGAGAGAGACACAGTGTTAGCCTTTCATCTGAGTGACACGGTCAAGATTATCCGAGGAGCGGCTCACCGTTGCAAATGTCTAAATTTAGCGAAAAGGAATTTGACGTCTTTTCACGTGCCAGAGACAGTGTCACCCTATACCCTTAGGATCATGTCTTTTAGAGGAGTCTTTGGTCAACTCCATGTTATCTTTCAACCAGGTATTAGACACATGTGCTATGGTAGTGGCGACATCTACCTACTGTGCTTGTAGATGCGTGGCTACTCATCCCTATGCTGACTCGTATTCGCTTCTTAAGCTTGTCCGTAAGTAGACCCTTCAAGCGGCTCACTTACAGGAAGGCTTCACCTTAAGATGGAGGGCTTACTAACACAGCAAAGGCTTCAATCGCCAACTAAGTATTTCTACACGTTCCACTTTAGTCAGTGTGTAACTTCTGACTAATATGAGTCCAGATCTATTCGTTCTGTTTTGCCTCATGTCATTCTCTCTTCTTGTCAGTGGTGTTTCATTAAGTATTCGTATATCTAGTTGCATCTGAAGACTCCTACTCCTTATCCAACTTCTCAATATCGGGAACAGGACCGGCAGGAATAATACCCTCGGGACCAGGACCCTTCACGTAGTACAGCTGCTTGATATGGCTGAAATCGGTCGTGCTCTTGAACGCCTTGTTCTGCCAGTACAAGTGTCTCAACCAGAGATGTAGCCAGGGAAAGTTGTATCTGATCATTCCTGCGTTACATTTGAACTTTTGCACGTAGACAGGATCAAATCTGACGATGGAAGTGTATAGAAACACGTCAGCAGGTGTCAATTCGTCTCCCAGAAGGTACTGGGTGTCTCTGAGGTTCTCTTCGAGGTTGTTCAAGGCCAGAAACAGATCTTTCACAGCCTGAGTGTAAGCATCTTGATCTTGAGCACCTCCTACCTTGTACACCTGAAGAGTGATGTTTCGGTTGATATACTCGGTGGTCTTCTTGACTTTCTCGTCGAATTTGCCTCCATCAAACAGCTCGACGATTCTGGAAGACTCGTTACTAACCAGCTTGTTCTCTTTGGTGTCAATCAACAGAGGAACAGTGATAGATCCAGAATACCCGGGATCGACTTTCTCGTACACCTGACGCAGCGTCTCAAAGCCATACACGGTATCTTTCGTACATCCCTCCTTTGAGGGACTAAAGACCCAACCCTTGCCTGGAAGAAGCACAGGGTCAACAACGTCGACGGAAATATTGTCGAGTTTGTGCAAGTCACGTGCAATCAGCGCTCGGTGCGCAAACGGGCAGCCGCGACATACGTAGAGATGCAGGTTCTTGGTCTGTCTGGTTATTTGGGTCATGGTATCAGGGTGTGGAGAAGAGGAAGTGTGGCTGGCCAGGTTAATTAAGGCGTGCTGACTAATGAGGTAAAAGTAACGCAGCAGAAGGAGCTAAAAGGGATTGAAAAGAAGTGCGTTAGTGGGTCTTTCGCTTAATTGAGTTCAATTAACTTCTTGATTGTCTCATATTTTGCTGAATGTTACTTGTTGGTGCTCATGTAAGCAAGTAGGGGAGACAGGCAGAGGTCTATAAAAGACGCAATTGGAGAGGTGGAGAGATAGAAATTGAAGCGACGTTTCTCAGATACTGGATGACGACGCTGATAGAATCTCATCATCATAGCTCCTCTCTATGAGCCACAATCGAAGTATGGACTTCCATGACTCCGGGAGCTGACGTAAGCTAACAGAGAAGCCTGTAAAAGAGACAGTTGGAGTGGAAGAAGTACGGAAATGGAAAGGCACACTTTTGGAGACTCTGCGGGAAGATTACTCTTTGAATTCAATTGTTTTCTTCTTTTTGATGACCTGCAATTGTGGCTTGTAGTTGCTTAGTAAGGTCTTTTTACAGCACAGTCTCTAGAGGTCGCCATTTTTATGGTAAACATACCAAAGGTAGTAATATGACTCTTGGTACCTCACTCAGTATTTCTCAGAAGCTCTTATATCTCTCATTTACTTCTGAAACTCGTAACTTGACAGTTGTTCAGGTTGGTCAGATTCTCACGACCACCTCCAATGAAGAGAAGAGAACGGTCTTCAAGAGCCTCAATTTGAGAGATCAACGTTCGAAAAACTCACACAACACCTCTTATAGACCCATATAACACCCCCTCAAGTCCTCACCTCTCCACCTCAACTTCCAACCTCAAATTCAGACCCACCCTGTTCTCTCTCTGAAGCCTATCGCTCACCTAAACTAGATTCTCGTATCGAGACGGGAAAAACAAATTCCAAAATTAATCTGGGAAAAAGATATGAAGAATTCATCGTTTTGCCACCTTCCTGAGGGCGCCTGTGCTAATACTTGTATACGAACCCACTCGCCTTCCTCTGCTAAAAATAAAATAATATATTAAATACAATACAGGTGGTTCGCTAAGCAGATAAACGCTGCTTAGTCTCAACCACTAATCGCAGACGAAACGCTTCTAATCGCTTCTAATCGCAACCGCTTCTCTTAATAAGCACAGTCCTTGGTGGCCTCGGTGCCAGGGGCGGAATCGGAAGATCCTCCGTAGGCAGGCTCGAAAGAGGCAATGTCGGCATTACCAGGCTTGGGGTTCTGGCTGGAGTAGGCAGGATCAAACTGCTCGTTGGTCTCGGGGACCTTGCCGTTGTGCTGGTCCAGGTACTCGGGGTTGGTCACCTTCTCGACCTTCTCGTCAATCTTCTCGACGGCAGCTTCAATTTTGTCTCCAAGTCCCATTGTGTAAGTGTGTGATAAGTGTGTGTGGTAAAATGACTTTCCATAGAACTCACGGGCTATATATACTGGTCTCAAATCCCACATGGCTTAGTACATGGTTATTTGCTTTTGACGCTGCTGCCTGATGCACTGTGGGTCGTGAGGATGGTTGCAGGAGATGAATCAACGTATATCGTTGAACAAATCACGTGACCAGAGAAATGAGGAGTACTTAAACACGTGTGTCCCCTCCCATGACACTCCTATTCATTTTCCACCACCCTCAACTTCCCCTATCCGTACGCTCTCCCTACAAACTCATTCAGCCTCTCACTCCAAGGTTCACATTAAACTCTGCACACGGCCTTTGTTGAAACCCTGTTATGGTTGCTACTTGGACGACAATAGTCATGTGTGCAACAGACAATGGAAGCGTGCGTGAAAGAAGCAGAGAGCAGGTGAAAGCGGTGAGAGTATGTGCCGATGATTACGTAAGCAACAATTTGGTAACCACCTTAAACGTCGTCGCTCTATAGTATCTCCAACACTGGTCGCTTGTCTTCATATCGCTATGACAGCAACATGCAGCCCTTGCATTGTTTTTGGGCGTTATCTGCAGCTAGTAGGGCATCACCGATTGCGGCTACGTCTTTGTGTGAGCATTTTTAGAAAATCGGGATTTCGTGGAAGATGTTTAGAAGTTTGGTGGTGGAGGTTGATGACGTATCGAGAGTACGGTGTTGTATACGAATGTCTCTGATAAGGTCGATCGTGGGGCTTAAGGTTAGGAAGAGGAGGGTTGAGTATGGGGGTAAGTAGTTTAGTTGGATTTAGTTGGGAGGTTGTGATGGGTGGTGAGAGGTGGTGGAGGGTAGCAGAAGAAGAAGAAGTTGGCAAGGTAGATTTTTATAACACTAGAAAGCGATTAGTGCTATTTTTTTGGTCAATTCGTGTCTTCTAGTATGTTTCATAACGATACCAAATTGTCTCCCCAAAGAGAGCTTATCTCAGAGAGAACAGAGACAGATCAATAAAATGAAGGAGAGTTAAGGGGGGTTTTTTGGTATGAAAATGATCGCAATGAACTCCTGAGTTTTGCTATTTGGCTCGATTCTCCTCAGAAGACTCATCTACTCCATACTCCATACTCGACATTTGCTTACTAAGCTGAATTACTGTGACGGCACTGTGTTGGCTGCTGTTGAGATAAACAGTCAGAACTTTGATAACATGCCTTAATATGAGTTCTGAAAGCAACATCAGAGCACCCATAGCTACCCGATAATTCTAGCTTGAGAACCTGGACCTTTCTTCTCAGCTTATGTAAGAACACATGTGGGTACAGTAAATGTGCAGAAGTGAATGTAGAAAGCCAAAAACAATAGCATTTGGTACAGAAACGACCGATCTGAGCTCCCTTTTCCAAAGAGATAGATATTTTACCTCTGTCTGAACCCTCTCTCACCCCTCATCCCCTCTTACTAAGCATGCATCGCACCCAACCAAAAGATACCGCGACGCAAAAATTTGCAAAAAGAATGAAGCTTGCGCTTCTATGCTGACATCCGAGAGATTCGAACTCTCGCCTCCGGAGAGACCAGGATATTGATTCAGTCACCTGAACCTGGCGCCTTAGACCACTCGGCCAGAATGCCCGCTGATGAATTTTGGGGTTTTTTCTGCGCATAGAAAGTCGAAAATAGCGCCTAAAAACGGCTTACGTAAGCAGAAGAAGTCGGTGAATTTTGGGGCTGTCGACAAATAAAAGTGTGGATGATGAATTGAGATGGTCTATCTATTCATGTAAAATGTTTTTAACATTGTTTGGTGTTTTTGGAGCGACTTCTCGACTTTTTTAGAAATGCAAAATTAGCGTGAAAATGATCTAGAATTTGTGGATGCTACAATGTCACAAGAAGGGCTGTTCAAAGAGTAATTCATATACCACAATTCGCCCACTGAGAAAGGCTATAGGGTTATCATCTACAGCATCATAGAGTGAGTCTTGGTGTCTCATCAGTATGATACAAAACTCAGGTAGACCAGTAACATGTACCATTCAGGTCAACATACTACAAGTACCCCCATACACTCCTCCTACTTTTTCATTTTCAATCATTCATTATTTCATCACTCTACAGTAACTCCTGGAAGTCCTGCAGATCATCCACAGGTCTCCATTCCACATAACGATCTTAGAAGATCGGTAATGGTAGCCTAGACCAACAGAACAGGTAGACGTATTCTATCGACCTACCTGCTCACCTTCATTCCCCTACTCCAAATCCCTCAGGGCACTCTCGATACACTGTTTCAGATCCTTGTAGGACACAATGAGACAGTTTTGGCCGTTCCTGCTAATCAGTGTGATTCGCTCGTCGATGCCTGCGTCCAGCTTGTTGAGCGTTCGCACCACGTGGCCCAGATCCATGACCGGTTTGCCCATCTCGTCCTGCTGGTGGAACACGTAGTCTCTGAACAGTTTGATGAGGTATCTGTCTCCCGTTTCGGACCACTGCTGTGACATTTCAGGGTCGGGGCCTGGCCGTTCGGTGATGAAATTGAGCTTCGCCATGAGTCGAACCAGCCGGCCGTTCTCCAGTTCTCGCCGCAGCTCGTGCTCCAGAGCATCGTTGGTGTTGAGCGACTCGTTGAACGTGGCTGTGAGAAGAGGCGTCAGAGAGGCCAGCACTCTGGAGGCGGTCTTGGATGTGTTGGACGACAGCAGGTACTGCACAATCTCCTGCAGCTCGCTGTCGAGACGCTGCAGGCTCTGTTCGACGTTCTTGGTGGCCTCCACGGAGTTGCATGCCAGACAGAGGACCAGCAGACCGAGGTTTCGGAGATCCTGCTGCTGGAAAAGCGTCACGTTTTCGTCCTTATCAAAGTTGATCACGTCGTACAGTCCGCAGCAGTTGAGACGCACTCTTCCGGGTCCACAGACGAGAATCTTTGTGGGATCGACTGTTTTGGCAGCCAGACCGGCAGAATGGATCGTATCGAGCACAGAAAGAAGCTGCAAAAGATACGAAATGATGACGTCACGTGTGAACTGATGACCCCGACTCAGCAGGTCAAACAGCGTTTCTGCCGACGGATAAAAGTCGTAGATCATGCACAGCGACGCGTCTCCGAAATCTCGGGTGGTGAAGGCCTCACACAGAGACACAAACGCCGGGTGAACAATGCTCTGCCACTTGCGCACGCTGCTCATGGCCTGCTCGTTGGTCAGCACAAACCCCTGGATGCGTCTCAGAGCGTATTGTTTGCCGTCTTTGCCGTTCATGCACTTGTACACCCACTGGGGCGACTCTCCAGGCGCTCCGTTCTCCTTGGTGTTGAGATTGGAGTCCAGCAGCACCAACGAGTGGTACTTGTCTACGAATCTGGGCAGGTTGGAGTTCCCCTCGACCTTGAGCAAGTCTTCCGACTGTTTATGTAGTCTCTGGTGAAGCTGGGGGTCCAGAAAGAAGTCCTTTGCGGTCTTTTGGTGGGACAAAAGTTGCCGTTGTCTGGACGCAGACAGGTAATGGGGCGCGTACAAGTGGTACTGGAGCGGAAACTGCTGGTTTTGAGCCGCAGCCATCACTGCCCCATTACTCATTTCGTCGTAGTAGTTATCGTAGCCAGGTTCGATTTGCGACGGTCCCTGTTGGAATCGCGGCTGAAACGACGCGGCGCCTGGCTGGAACGACTGATTGGGCTGGAACGACGGACCCTGTGACGTTCCAGAGGTCATATTGCTGGTGTTTGGGGTGTTGTTCATGGACGCCTGATTGGGCTGAAAACTAGGCGCTGTAGCCATCTTTGGAGTTGTGGAACCGGATGCAGACGCGCCCGGCGTGAATCCCGCAACGGCAGGGTTCAGTTTCGGAAGAGCGCTCTTGGCATTCTCCTTTTTGTCCTTGCTGATGGTCAGCTTGTTTTTGATCTGCTCCAGGTCGATGGGCGACTTGCCAGGCACAAAAGCGGGCGCGGCAGCGGGTGCGGCACCGCTCGACGAGTCGATTGCCGACTTGTCCACCACGCTGGGAGTGAAACTCGGCGAGTTGATGTTGAATTTCGGCATAGCAATGAGGACTTGGTGATGTGGAGAGAAGATGTTGGGAGGTTTAGGGTTAGGGGAGAGGTGTGTGAAGGAGGTAAGAGAACTTGGTTGTTGATGGAGGTGTTATGAGTAGAGATTATGAGTGATTGAGAGGGTTTTGTGACTTTCCTGCTTTACCGTGTCCTAGTGTATGCCAGAGTACTCGTTCTGGTTGTCTATGTATGTCTCATACAGCGTTCTGTTATGATCTCATGCGGCGCTTATCTACCAGCATAGAGTTAGTTGGGTCATGTGAGTAAATGGCTCATTGGGTAGGTGGAAGGTGGAAGATGAGGAAAGGAGGACATGGGAAGATTACCGAATTATCAATGATACCATAGATACCAGTTCGTGTCTAGATACCAGGTCACGTCTAGATACCAGCACATCTCTTGATGCTTGATACCCTACGAAGGGTGGCACTTGTCAGCTATTTAGTGTCATATACCAGACTATAGTACGGTAGACAGACTAGACGTTCTCCTCCTCTCAACCCCATCCAATGCTCCCACCAGATATTCTCGCCCAAGTGTGCAAAGACTTCTCTCTTGAGGACGTTGTGTCTCTGGGACTCTCCAGTGATCGATGGGTCATCCCTGAATCAGTCTATCGACGACTGCTGGTGGACAGATGTCCCAGTTTCTCACCAGAGAGAAGCCCCAGAGACTCCTGGAAAGAATGCGCTCGTGTCCATGTCGCCAGGTTGAACTGTGCACCGAGAAATAGTATTTCACGCGAGATACGGGACCCTACCGCTGCTTATACTCTTTTCAATCTCTCTAGCAAAGTTGAGCCCATATCGGTGATCAAAAACACTCCTGTTCCAGACGACTTTGAATCTCTGATGGATGGATTCAAAGGATTTGTTGGCTTGATTAATGGAGGATTGCTTCCTTGTGACCATCTTCCTGGAAACGTTATCAAAACACATGATACCGTGATACATCTTGGATCTAACAAGAGCATGGAACCCCGACCTACTTGCAGTCGCCTGGTCACCTCAGCCGGAATTGAGCTAGAGCTTCCTTCTGAAGCCAGATCCAGCTATGAATCTTTTGCCATGTCCGACACTTCCATTGGATTCGCATCAACCCGTTGGAACACAGTAAAAAGGGCCTGGAATGCATACATAGCATTCAAGTTCGGCACTTCCGGAAGAGACGCAGACGTTGTCAAGACAACGAGCTCGCCTTTTATGCTGCCTCTGAGTGTACATCCTTTCATCAATGAAGACAAGGGCCATATCATATTTGTACAGACTGGACACAGACTTCTGAAGCATCGGCCCCCTGATCCGGTGTCGTTCATAGAGATTCAGAACGGAAAGGTGATTCAGAGACAAGAGGGGTATATATACATGTATCATGAACATGGACTCCTATGGTTTGATGGACTCATTGTGGCTCCTTATTTTGGTCCTTCGTTTTTTCGCAATGTCGGAGAAGGAGAAACCACCTGGGGCGTGTACATGTACGACATGGATATTGGGGTCGTTGCTTTCTTGAGGTTTGTGGTTCGAGATTCTCACAGCATTCACGTCTCGAAAGACAGAAGATATGCTGTGATTTTTGACGAGAACGACTTTGTGGCAAGAGTTTGGGATCTATGGACTAATACTCAATATTTTGTCTCGCAGAAAGATAGAGGAGGTATACCAACAGTTGGATTGGTCAATGGAGAGCTGGTTATTCATACGTTTGATGGAAAGTTTGCCAGAGAACACTCAGTTCATTATGGAGAAGACAGAGTCGATTTTGGGAAGCTATTCAAGTACCGGTACTCTTGGTGGGAGTCTTTCCAAAGAGACAGGAAACCGTTCGACATGTTTGATCCTCCTCCTCCCAGTCGGTTGCAGCTTTGGGAAGATTTCTTGAGGCAACATGTTCTCCAGTATCCTCTGGTCGTTCTTGAATTCGTTCTGGACGTTCTTCAACTGGTTCTCAAACTAGTTTGTGGTCTTTTGGTTCTGCTATTGATGCTTTTAATCACGGTACTTGTATGGACTTTCAGGGATGAGCTCCTGAATGAAGTATTACTGCTTCTGGGTACATACTCGTAACACTACAAGGACTTCATCGTTCAAAGAGAGACCATCGCAGGCTTCCAAACAAAACTAATAGCTGATACTTGACAATCATATCACACAATAGTCGCTACAAGTAGCTTTCTAGCTCAATAACCACTTCTCCATAAGCACCCTGTACCTGAAGCCCCAACCTCAGAAGACAGGGCAATCACACTCTTAATCCACCATATTGTCCATCCACCATTACGTCACTCTCCATGGAACTTTGCCGCTAACTCCACGGCCTATTAATTTTCAACACTCTTCCGATCTAAACAGGCGAGAACGAAGTCTGAGCCTGAAGAGCTTCCTAGAAACAAAGTCTCGAGCTAGAGCCAATTCCTGTGTTTATACGAACATTTGCGAGTTCATACAGTAGAAGTTGTAGCGTTGTCAGAGAGAATACGTAAAAGTTGAGCAGAAATGAGGAGACCTCGAATGTGACCTGAAGAATAGTAAACCAAATAACAAGCCGTACAAGTACAAGTAGCACAAGCACCCTCAGTTCTCACTCAGAATACACCTCTGAAGATCAAATCCAAAAAAGACACGAACCCCAGAGAGTTATTACGAATAAGAATACCCAGGCATGTAAGCTAATGCTTGCGAGGGGAGCAAAAAGTGATTTCTGGCAGGATCGAACTGCCGACGTTCTGCGTGTTAAGCAGATGCCATGACCAACTAGACCAAGAAACCAGATGTTGACGAAAAATGGGTGAAAAACAATACGCCGGGCCGAAAAAGTCACGTGCAAACCTTATTTCGAAAATCTTGAATGGGCGATAAAACGGCAACGAACAAACATTCTTGTTGAAAAAGTAAATGAGAACAATATTTGCACCTCAAATTACCCCCCAACTCTCTCCGATTTCATTTCTGACCTTTACATCTCGAGATATGACAGATTTTGTGATTCCGCTGACTAATCATATTTCTGAGTGCTCTTACTCTGCCAAAAATGGAGAGAAAAAGACCAGGAGTTCACCATTCTACGTATAAATGTCTACAGATTGCGTCTACACTCGACTATTACCGTTAATGCTTAATGTACTCTATAAAAAGGAGTCGTTTTTGAGCGACTCATGTATGATTGATCCTCCGCTATTAGGGCCCTTCTAACTGCATCCGTGCATGAGGGTGTTCTGGGGGAAGGTGTAGCCGGCGTCGGTCCACAGGGTCAAGTTTGCGTTTTCGTACGCGTTCTTGTGCTTCTCAATGTAGTCGTAGGTGGGGTAGTCCGGAGGGTCGCAGGTGACACTGTGTTGTCCCGACGGCTGGTAGACCCGCACGTAGTCGATTCGCATCTTGGACGGGAAGTTGAGCGCGGGCCAGTCAATGTAGGTCCACGAGTTGGACAGACCCAGGTTCATGATGATGGACATGGGTTCCTTGGAGATGTCTCTTCGGCCAACGTTACCGTTGGGTCCCAGAGCGTAGCCGTGCAGGTTGAACGTCGGGTCCTGGCCCACAAACCACTTGATGTAGCCCTTGTCGTCGTCGTTGAGGTACTCGAAGCCAAACGTCTGGTAATGCAGCTCGGACTCGTCCTGGCCCTCGACCGACACCAGGTCGTACCAGTCGTTGTTGAGCATCGTGATGCCGGAGATGGCCTGCTGGAACATTCCGCCGGCGTACGTGTTCATCGACGTGACCGACGAGTTGTAGATCTCGATGAAGTTGTAGTCGGGAATGTACCAGATGTCAAAGGGCGCCACCTGCAGCGACTGCGAGGCCACACCGACCTTGGGACCAACGGAGCCTTCCAGGGCATCGATTTCGGGCGCTCCTCGGCCGGTTCCGGCGTTGGGATGGTCCTCGCCCTGGCACGTGCACTTGTTGAGTCTCTGGCCGGGCAGGTACGAGATTCCGTCGTGCGACGACTGGTTCGGGGTGATGCCGGCGTCGCACTCGTTGTAGCCGTAGGGCCAGACTCCGTCGGTGGTCGACAGGTAGCCCGGACGACCCAGATTGCCCATAGTCCACAGACCAGGCCAGAGACCGGGGGTTCGACCCTGACCAGGCAAAGAGGCCGAAATCTCAATATATCCCTGGGTGAAACACAGCTTGTTCCACGACTGGACCATGCCGGACCGGTAGTACAGGTCGTGGGACTTGAAGGCGTCGAGCTGGAGCACCAGGGTGCCGTTTTCGGTGATGGCCGCGTCGGGATCGTACCACTCCAGATCCTTGGTGGCCGCGTAGTGGATGTCGACGGCCGTCCAGTAGGGGTCGTCGTTGGGGTAGAAGGTTCGGCCCTCCATGTTGAACTCGTCGGAGAAGACGAGGTCCCACTTGGAGCCGTCGTCGGCGGTGTGGGACATGGCTGAAGACGGGGTGTCTGGGTCCACGAGCTCCTTTCGGAACGACAGCTGCGGGAATCGGTATGCCGACAGCACCTCGATTTCCTTGTGGATGACGGGATGGGCGACTCGTTCGGTGACTCCCGAGTAGGTGAGAATCGGCAGGACGATGAACACCACAATGAGGCCGCCAATGAGCAGAATGAAGGCAATCAGCGAGGAGATTCCCCTCCGGTCCATCTTCTGGCACTGGCAGCGCTTGTCCATCTCCTGGTCCAGCACGGGGTCCGGGTTGTGTAAGTAATCGTCCTGCTCCTTTTCGTCAATGTGCAGCGGGAAGGACGATGCTGGGTAGCCGCCAAACGGCGAGAAGTCCGCGTTCACCACAAACGGGTTGTCGCCGTTCTCGGAGATGGAGCCGGCCTCGGACGCCGTGGCCGACCGGATGTTCACCGACGAAATGCGGTCCGGATACCGGTCAAAGCCGTTGGGGGTCATGGAGCCTCCCATTCCTGCCAGCGAGCCTGACGACGACGACCGGTCAACCAGATGCTGCCTTGACGAAGAGCCGTCGTGCGAGCTGTCAAAGTACGGCTTGGTGGAGCGCGAGGGCACCTGGGGCATGAGATGCTCTGTGCCACTGGGGTTGTGGGACTCGGACGTGGAGTTGACGTCGTGGTAGCTGTCGTTTTCGGGGTATAGGTAGTCGCCCGAGCCGTGGGATCGCTCGTCGGACGACTGGTACGACTGCTGGTCAAACGGGTTTTCCGGCTCCCCGGTCAGATTTCGCATTTTCGATGGAGGCGAGGGTGTGAAGGTGAGGAAGGATGCTACACTTTAGACTTGACTATGAGAGACTCTACTCACACTTTGGCTTAGGTGTCACAGTAGCAACTTTAACGCGGTCTAGAGATGAGCTGTGAGGTGGAAGAAAAATGAGGAATAATTGTAGGAAAATGAAGTCACGTGATTGAGAGGTGGGTGGGCGGTGTCCGTGTCTATCAACCTACTCACTATTCCACTTCTACAAGACCACCACCACCACTCCTTCAACGTCCTCTTACGCGTTTCACATTAACCTCAGGAGGCAGTGTATGTATGATACGTACATACCAATTCAAAATTAGAAATGTACCCCGGTTGATTTGGGCCGTGGAAGAGGTCAGAAATGGGGGAAAAAAGAAAAATCTACTGAACCAGACTCAACAACCACCCCTGTCAACTCGCTTACCGCCTTTCACCTCTTTTTTCCCCTCTTTTCAAGCTGCCAATATCTTGACTACCCTCGAGAAAAATCCCCAACCTTAATGGGAGATGGGCAAAAAATCTGCTCAAAATAGAAACCTTTAACGTTACACTTTGAGAGGTAGCGGTAAGTTTTCAGCCGTGTCACGTGACCAGATGGGGAGAAGAAGAGTCTTATATAGCGGTTACTGTGGTGCATCAAGTTGTATTTTTCTTTCTGTGTTCAAATATGTGTCTTTTCTTGTGTTGACATCTCTGTTAAGCGCCACTTTTTCTCCTGCACTGACGCATCCGCCAATGTTCCACCTAAAAAAAAAAAACATCCTGGAAGGCAACCCACCCAAGCCTTGGCGACGAGGGCTTTTTAGCCAAGAGAAGAGAACCGAATTGCCGTTTAGGGAGGGGCAGTGGAATGACATGTTTGTGGTTTTAACAGGCGTTTTTGTGGTGCATTTGTAGCCGTTAACCACCTCTACAGTTTAGGACTGTTTACGTCTCCTTTAGTTGGCTGTCTCAAAGTTAGCACTGATTGACGGTGGAGCTTTCGTGTTCTTCTACAGTTAGACTCTGGCTAAGTGAAGGCGTCTTGCTCAGTAGTCGGTAGGATAAACTCACGGTTCACGTGTCGGGCCACTTTCAAGGGGTAGCAACTTAAAGGGTTGAGCTGTTCCCCATTGGTAAAAGACACAGGAGAGATGTATAGGGCTTTGCAGATTGATAGGAAGAACTTGGTGAAGGAGACTTATAGCTGAGATACAGACTATGACTTGAGGACTACAGTACTCATCGCTATTGGTTCAAAGAGTTCGTTAGGGACAAGAACTCCATCCTCCATGTCTTATCACAGGTGCCTGCATATCTCTCCTTCAACGCGACGGAAACGCAATGCTGAGATAATATGGCACGCGACTAAGACAGATAGGAGTGTGGTGGTGAGCAAACGGGTTTTTGTGTTGTTTTCGATAACTGACTTCTGTTGACAACTCAGTTTGCTCAGTTTGTTGACGTCACTCTAATCGCTTCTGTTGACACGGCTGTAAATCCCTCACAGACTCCAGTGTATGCTCCTGTTCTCCATGGAGATTGCAGCGCAAGTACACAAACACAAACACTCGTATTCACGCAAAGGAGCAAACGGGTGTTTGAGTTGAGCCTCGAACTGAGCAAAGAGGTGTTTGAGTTGAGCCTCCAACTGAGCTCAGAGTGTATCTCGGGAGGAATCACATGCCAGAGAGATAGTGGAATTTTTAGGGTGTTTTGTATGACAACTGTGGACAATGTTTATACCGTTTTGATCTTCTGAATCTCAGCTATCCGATGCTCAACTCCCCATATCTCCACGACCTCTAGTTCTCATTTTAAAACACTTTCCCTCTTTTTCTCCAATGATCGACAGGAACGCGTCCCGGTGTCCATCTTTGCAAATCATAGATTCCCACGTTCAAGACACGTGTTAGTAAGCGGGAGAGAGGCTGCCAAGGAGGCGGATTGCTGCATTGTTCGTTTTCAAAGGACTTTTGAGCAGCCAAGGATCGCAAGCAGCACGAAGCGGTAGAATAGTCAAAAACGGAGATTTTTTCTCAAAATCACAACCAATCACTTCTGTACCGCCCCCTTCATCTCTCTGGTATGTTACATTACCGATTTGGGCAAATTCCAACCTAACACAGCCATTTGTCTCAAAAGACGAGACGGCAACGCACTCTTGGAGCAGACGTAATACAAGTAGGAGTTGAGTTAAGTGGGTGTGTTAGGTGGGTGTGACTTCACGCAGTATATACTGCAATACCCCATACTCAGGAAGATGGGGCTACAGTGATTGGCCAAATATATGTAAGTAGCTTACTTGACTCTGATGAGTAATTTACTTGAGATTTGAAGACGCCAAAAAGCACACAATCGTTCAAAGGACATCTCAGCGAGTATTTCAACACCAAACAGTCCCTATCATCGTCTATATATCCCCCTTGTACATCTCTCCTTCTGTGTTCTCATACCCCCCCTCAACCATATCTCTGTGTAGGTTTCGGGTATCTCGGCACGTTCGGGTCCACCCTAGAATGAGCAAGTACAAGATGATGGGGATAATTAATATATTTGCGGCATGCACAACACCATCGTGGCGATTTGGCCAATTTTGGCGATGATTGGAACAAAACTGCAGTTTCTGTGGTGGTGTCAAGTTGCATTGTCAAAGTCGATCAAATTCCTCTTCGAAGGGTCTGTATGAAAGGGTCAAAAAACGTCTTCTGAAGGTCATTCAAAGATCAGGTTATGACCTGCCACTCTAAGATGCTTAAGTAACCCTCTACTTTCTCCCTTGAACAATGCAACGGTGTGAATGGTCTGCAAAAGCAATTCTGAGACATGTTTCAAGAGGACAAGAGGTGTACTGATCTGATGTACTAATTAGTGGTACAAGTAGTCCCAATTGAACCAGCTACCTTTGATAGCACTTTCTCTACAGTTCATCTGTTTTATCAATTTCATAAACTACAAACTCCTGACTCGTGACTCTCATCCGAGCTCCTGAGATAAAGACCGTCTACCCTCAGGTGAATAAATAACCCTACCCTTTCCCCCTACGACGTATAAGACGACGACGTGATCGATCTGGACGACGTGGACTGCGAGCTACTGAACCTGCAGCAGTGGTTCAACAGGGTCTTGAACGCAAAGTCCACGTCTGTCCCTTCCAAAGCCGAAATCTCCATGAACAACATGTCGTTTCTGAGCGCGAAAAACTCGGCGTCAAACACCGGAAACGCCCGCTGCTTGTCCAGATCGCACTTGTTGCCCACCAGCATCGGCACAATGTACTCTTCTCGCTCCTCTTTCATGTCTTCGAGCCACTCGGTGATGTTCTGGAACGATTGAGCAGACGTCACGTCGTACACCAGCATGGCTCCCACTGCGCCGTCATACAGCCCTCCCATGGTGCCCAGATGCTCCTCGCCGCCGGGCGTGTCCCAGACTTGAGCAGTCACCTTTCGTCGGCCGATATTCATCGAGTGAATGTGCTGTTCGGCGTGGGTCGTCGAGTTGGCGTGGGGGTTGTATGTGTTGTGTAGGAACCGGCCTACAATGTTGGTTTTGCCCACCCCCGAGTCTCCCACTACCAGTACTGTGTTAGAGAAGAGAAAAGCCAACGATTCCGTCTAGGAATCGTTTGAATCAACGGTATTCCAATTTCTCAGATTTTCCGTGAAATTTTCAAAAAAACTGAAAAATTGACCAAAATTGACCAAAAAACACCCTCCAACGCACCAAAGTTCGCTGATTCATTTTCCGCCCTCCCCCCTCCCATACTCACTCTTCAAGGCGTGATTTTCCAGATCCTCCATGAGCTGTGGGTGTTCTCGTCGTCATGGAAGAAGTAGACTTGTATTAGAGTTGTGGAGGAGCTGGTCTAGGTGCATACAAGGGAGACACTACAAGTAGTGCATAGATGCAGTGTGATTAAATTCAAGAGCAAAGGGGTGGGTCACCTCTTGTCCAATAGGCGAAATTAATCCGATGAGGCAGACGAAGGAGAACTACGATCCTTCTTGCTTAGTCAGCCAAGTTTGGACGAATTTGAACCACGGCTACCTATCTGTTCAGTGCATTCAACTTCTCACCATTTTAGATTGCCTATACACCAATGTAGGTTTAGTTTGAGGCTAGGTTACACGCCGATATTATATTCGTTAAGAGGCCTTGTCTGTGGTGGAGAATGGAGATGTGGTAGTGTGGTTGTGTACGGTACAGCGTTGTTCGACGGCTCAGGTCGTCGCAGCTTCTCCCGTCTTCTCCTGTGGCACGCTGATCTCTCGTATTCTGTACGGCTGACATGTAGTCTTTTTTTCTTCTTTTCACACAGTGGAATAATATACACGCACAGAAGGCAAGACTCCACAGGAAAGAACAAAAGAGAAGAGGGTAAAAGGGTTATGAGGCAGTCGTAAAGCAGAGGGCAAAAAAGCAGTAATTAGCGGTAAACGGCGGTAAAATGCAGCCAAAGCAGCAACCAGAAATGACAGCACAGTGACAGCACACAGACAGCACACAGACATCAAAAATACACTACCACTTCCTCCTGCATGACCAATCGTCTCATTCGGTTTGGTCCAAAACGGCCAAAAGAGCCTCTTGCAACTCTTTGAAAAGCGGAATTTAAACGTTGCAAAAGTTAGCGTGGCAGATAGACCTTACAGATAAACTGAACCGAAGATACGACGTATGTGGATACCCGATTACCGGTGGAGACGTAAATATTACGGAACTCCACTGGCAATATTATCCAGTCATAATACAAGTAGCCCGAGTTTTGCCCGTACTGTGCTTGTATCTCAAATTTTCCTCTGCACTTCTCTCCTCTTGCGTCCTCCACCTCTCTTTCATGTATAATCGCCGTCTTTCCGTTCTTGGGAGCACCCCTGTATGGTGGGTGACAGCTGACAGGCTATAACAGATGTATTCGGGTTATTGAAAACGGTGAAAACCATGGTTTGGGCCGTTCGATCCCGATCTAGCCCAGTTTGTGGCAATCAAAGAATGTGAATACAGCATGATTGACGGTCAAGTGAAGATGTTCTCCAAATTACCCCTAATAAACCCAATAAAAAGGACGCCAAATTCAGCGCCAAATTCAACGCATAAATCAATATCATCCACTCATCAAACTCAGAGCTTCCCTGTTGCCCGGATTAATAGATCCGTAGATATTTCACCAATAGCCGTCTTTTCTCCATCTTTTTCTCCATCCTTTCCCCATAATTTCACCACCCTCTAAAAGCTCTATTTCACCGTGATCAATATTATGATGCCCACCAATTGGGCCCTATATTATCAATTTTTCCAGGATAACTGACGATATTGTGATCAATGAGTCATTTTGACCTGTCTAGAACCAGTTGAAAACACCTCCCTAATACGTTCAATGTATTTCTCCGTTCTAGCTGTACATCTCCTTACATCTCCAATCCATTGAACCCCTTCAACACCCCCTCTAACCTCCCTCTGAAGTTTGAACGCTCAAGGTACGTGATAACCTCCATCGCATCGCACTTTTCACCTCCCACCATCCTCTCAAAGTCTCCAATCAGCTCTGTATCTCCTTCTTTGCCCTGTAGAGCTCCCCACCAAGTAATACTCCGAATGCAGAACCCACAAACTAGCATCGCTCCATCTAACCAGTCTGTAGCGATCCCTTCATCCACGGAGAACGCCTCTATAAGCCTGCTGTTTCCCAAAACTCCCTTCATGTTCATTTCTTCAGCCAGATACTGAGCATCCAGAGAAATGGGATTGCCGCTTATATCTCCTAGTCCAAGCGTAGAAGAGAGTTGAGCTTTGTAGTGCTGAACGTGGGTTCTAAGAGCATCAAGAAGAGGTATTGTTGATGTCTGTATCTTCCTTACTCGTTGAGTTGGACCTTCCTCAGTGTCCATCAACCCTGATAATAAAGGAACCCTCTCAAGCACTGTTTGGAACGATTTCAGCATCTGAAACCAACTTGAAACGTACTCACAAAGCCAGTTTTGTTCTCCATTGTCTTCTTCTTCGTTTTTGTCATCTTCTTCTTCCACTTGTAAGTCCACTTTAGTCCCCCTAAACACCCTCCCCAACTCCTTATCTAATCCATCTACCCACTGATAAAGATACAAAACCAGAGCACTGAGAAAGACCTCGTTCTCACACCGACCCTGCTGCAACCAATCAGCCATGCCTTTGCCTCCTAATACATCCATTTGCTGTAAAATGCCTTCATAGTCCAAACCAGGAGAATCATGACTAATCTTGGTCAGTACTCGATCAGTGTCGCTAACAAGATGATGAGTCAGCCGACCTCCAACACACAATCCCCACGCATACACACGAATGCAGGTGATATACTGATTCGACAAAGGATGAGCTTTGGAATCAGTCATGGTATCAGAGAGAGGTGGGAAGTGTATCGGCTTGTTTAAGGGTATAGAAAGTCGCAATTGAGTCAATCTTGGTATAGGTGGATAGTTCAGCTCTGTCCAAGACCTCCAAAACAACGCCTTTCAAAATTAACCAACTTTTGAAGTTATACAAAAGAAACCAACAGTTGCATGTGAAAGCAAGAGTAAGGTTGATGAGAGAGATGAGATGCGGGATAGAATGTGTCATGAGACTGATGGTGAGAGGGGAGCAACTGTGCGAAATTAAGATTTAGAAGCTCGTCCTGTTGGTATAAGTTTCAATCAAACAACTCCTTTTTTCAACAGTATTACGTAATCAGTTTCTTACGTAAGCCAACTTTAGAGTTACGTAATCAGTTGATTACATAAGCCTTTGCATTTAGAGTTGTAATTGTTTGATTATGTAAGCCATATAATTAGAGTTTCGTGGTTTGTCTTGCTTACGTAATCCAGAAAAGTTGGTGAGCTCGTATTCACAAGTAGTTGGTAGACATAAAAGACAAAAAAGTAGTCAGTTACACTTAGTATCTGAGACTTATTACCCTAAATAGGCTCAAACGCTCATTTCTACGTTTTTTCAATATTACGTAATCAATGGTTATGTAAGCAAAACTGGTAGAGTGATTATGTAATGCTTATGTAAGCATTACTTTGGGATGACGAAATGACAATAAATGCGATCCAGATGATTGTGCAGCTACACTTCCGTCATCAGATTATGACCCATCCCCCAATCTTCAGCTCACTCCTTCTCCTCACTCATAACCTGATCTAACTCTGTATCTCACCTTTCTACCACACAACAACAAACCTGTGCTCCCCCAGTAATGCTCAAACCGTCGACCAACTCGTCGTCTCTCTCCGCCGAGTCGCACACGTGTGCCTTTTGCCCTAATCCCAGCAACTACAGCTGTCCCAAGTGCCAGTCTCTGTACTGTTCTCTAGCCTGTTACAAGGGCGACAAACATCTTTTTTGTTCGGAGAAATTCTACAAAAAAAATGTCCAGGAGGAACAGGAGTTTCGCAGTTCGAACCGCATGAATCCTGCCAAGATTGCGGACCAGAAAAAAGTGCTAGAAATCGTTGACAGATATGCTGTTGAGGAGGATCAAGATGGATGGAAGTACGAGGTTCCAAAGGGAGTAGATACTGAGCAGATAAGGAAGGATCTGGGTTCGATTCCTGGCGATACCGAGCCCGAATGGACCCAGGACGAGGAAAACGAGCTGAATGAGCTGCTGGATAAGGTGCCAGAGGAGGAACTGTGGAAGTTGTTGTCCAAAGAAGACCAAGAAAGGTTTTTGCAGTTTGCCAAAATGAGCGGGGTTGAGAGGTAGCTAAACAGGTGGTATCACGTGTTCATATGTCACGTGATCTTGAGCTATCATGTGACCTAAATATCACGTGATTTGATGGCTTTAATAGAAGATCAATACTCTCTCTGTTTCACGTCATCTCTTTGGAAGAACTCTGCCTAGGGTTGTGTCACGTGTTTGGTCACGTGAATGAAGTCTTTGGTCACGTTAGTGAAGTCTTTGGTCATGTGACATTTCTGGTAAATCATGTGATACTGAACTTGGACTAGAAGAGGTACTTGTACAATACCGGTACCGGTAGGTCTTCTAGTGTTCCTGATGATCTTTCAAGTCACATTCAGAAGACGACAATGACTCGAAAGATACCGAGGGTTTGGACTAACTGTCAGTTGGTCTCGGTACATGCTCTATTTTCTTGAGCTCTGTCTTCTGAGACTGGATCAGCTGTGTTTTCTCATACCGGTAGTCAGATAGAACAAAGTCAGCTGTATTGAGAGGTGAGACACATCAAGCTGTTGTCTGATTTGTCTCAGTGCAATGTCTGTTTGGTGGTACTCCAGTTTGTTTGAGTATGAAGGTGTGTACTCTCTTTTAAAGAGACACGACTACACACTTACAAAAGACATTCTTACCACTTAAAAAGGACAGTACGGGGCTAATCTGTTCAGTTTGTTACCTTGGCTATTCAAATTGTGGAGATTTGTTAGTCTCTCTGAAAGCGTAGTCTTCAGTTGGCCCAAGTCAAGAGACGTCTCTTATTGAGTGCACAACAAGACATAAAAAACTGCCAATTATTTATTGTATATAGTCAATTTGAAGATTGCACGAGCACACACCTACTTGTACAAACTCAGTCAGTTTGATCAACTCCATTAGCACGCTTAGTAATCAACGCTTGGTAGCTCACCAAACATGGAGAACGAAACGTGACAGGAAAACAAAACAAAAGGGGAAAAAAGAAACACTCGCATACGCTCGTATTGCTGACAACCGAGAGATTCGAACTCTCGCCTCCGAAGAGACCAGGATATTAGTTCAGTCACCTGAACCTGGCGCCTTAGACCACTCGGCCAGGTTGCCCGATTTGTGGATCGGAGGTGGGGAGGATTACTAAGAGTTTAGGTCTGGTTTTTTGAACCGCGCGAAATACCGCCAAGAAGTGCCAAGAATGCTGTTTGCGGGATTGAGGAATTCTGAGGAGTGGTTCTGAAGGGTGATGTTGAGTTTTGAAGCTGTTCTGAGGGTGTTCACTGTTTGGATGGTGCTTAGTTTACTGGTGTAGATGAGTTAGATGAAGAGACTTTCAAGGGAATTCTGAAGATGCAGGGATTATGTTGACATAGTTCCCTTGACTTGTTTGCTTCTAGTTGGTCACTTGTATGGTCTAATGTCTTCACCGTCTCACCTCAATTTTTTTCGAGCACTTGAGCTTCTGACTGAATGTATAAGTTAGATAAATGAGTTGCTCTGTCTTTGAAAAAGCTTGTTTTGAGTCTTCAACTAGTCTTTGACCTTCCCTGGAGCAATTCATTAGTCATACAATGTACTTTACCGTTCAAAGTCTTCTTCATGGGTTGAAATGTTTGGACTGTTGAGCTATCTTGAAGAGACATTATTTTCAACAAACATCTCCTTAGCTACTTTACATCCGGTTGTATCTCTCTAAGCTACTCTTACGTCCTTCTTGTCTTTCCAGTGACCCTTCTCACACTAGATCATCTTAACTAAAGGTCCACAGAAAGGTGTCATACAACTTTGAATAAGGAAGCAAGTGCGACCGAGACTTCCTCTTAGAAGACCTTCGCTGGATTGATCTTTCTCAAAAATTTTCTACTTACCTGAAATAACAGCATGAAGGGCTCTAACAAGAGAAGCGATTCATTATCATAGTCTTTTGAAACAAGTGTAAACGTCCTGTGAAGTCCTTCCTTGTCCTAGATGTAAGAGAGAAGAATATAAGGTACAAGTACAGGACATTAGAGAATAGCTAGAAGAGACCCTGAATACTAGGGAATATCTCCAGTAGTTCACACAAAGTAACAACATTGGCCTTTCTATGTCCTTTCATTTCTCTTTGTCATCTCAGTGCCAAACAGTCATCAAAGTGCTGTTCAGTGAACTCCACCCTTGTTCTTCTCTTCCGTCTGATCCACCATCACCATTGTCACCTCACCTGTAGCATATGAACACGTGAACATCTTCCAGTGAAACGTCTGGCTCTACTTGTACGTGCTAATCTCTCTCAAATATGGATCTGCCTGACTTGTTGCTGACATTCCTAAAGTACTCTCTAATATATTGACCGTCAGAATGTTTGTAACATGGGGCATGACCACCACCTGACGTGGACTTTGGGGCATATGACCCACCTGACGTGGACTTTGGGGCACGCGTAGACTGTGCTTATAGCTAATCTGACCCACCTTAATTTCTTCTTCATCATATGAAGGGATAGCGACTGCAGTTGTACAATAATCGAGGTCTCAAGCCCTAGAAACTCCCTAAAGGCTCCCTGAGGACTCGATGTCATAGCTGCGATACTGAACAATAGGAGATGGGATCACTAAGAGTAGCTACATACCGGCACCGAAACTGTGATCTGTGAACAACAACGTTGGTAGTAGAAGCAGATGTGGAGGTACCAGAATGGCCAGTGGTACCTGTAGAAGAAGGAGGTAGTTTTGAAGCTCCAGCAGTTCCGTATCATTAAGAAGACAGTCCTTTAGCTCCAGCAGCTCCAGTATCATTCGGTGTGGTATCAATTATGCCAACATTGGTATTACGTTACTACAAGTAGAGTCACAACCACCTCAATGAATTGTAACCGGTGCTACATCCACACCCACTTCTAGTCACCCACTTCCGCAGGCTCTTATAATACATCTATACACTATAAATTAAACGCTGGCAGTTAGGAGAGGGAGGAGTGTTACCAGACACTTGGCCAAGGTCCATCTGGAATATGAAATAGCACAAATGTCTCCTTTGGAGGAAAAACAAGACGTACTTCTTCATAAGACCACTCACAGCTCAAAACGTCAGCTTTCTCAATGTTTGAGGGGAGTGTTGGACTGCCAGAAGTTGGTCGGAGAGTTGGACGACGATTCCTCCAGAACTTTGAACTACGTCCGTTCTCGAGAAGATGGTCGGAGAGACGGACGTCCTCCATCCTCTCCTGGACTACGTCCTATCTCCTCCGGTAGTTTGGGTCAGAGACACTCGGGCTACGCCCTCATATCTCCTCTGGCTGTCTTGGTCAGAGACGTTCAGGCTACGCCCTCACATCTCCTCCGGTAGTGTTTGAGCCACTCGCTACGCTCGCGGCTCAAAACTCCGCCAACAACCCATCCAACAACCCATTCAACTCCTTCTTCTCCCCCACCTCCTCCCTCTTCATCTCCTCCAGCACCTCGTCATTCTGCAGCATGACATTGTTCAGTCTGTACACCGGGGCACACGTCTCGACCGTCAAGTTCGGCGTACTCTCCAGCACCACAGCCATATCCGACGCCGTGGCAATCGCCTCCTTGTCCTTCATCTTCCTTAGCTTCACCATCTCAATCGTCTCCTGAATAATACCCTTGAGATAGTACTCCAGACCCACCTGGATCAGCTCCACGACATTCTGACCCAGACCTCCCAGAACACCGTGCTCCAGAGCGATACCAATCATCCGGGACCTCAGATGGTCCGCGTCCGGCAGCTCACGTGACTCCGTCGCCAGCTGCGTCTGGTACGCGTGGATAATGTCCTGCGTCCACGTCACCGTGTTGCCCTGCTTGCCGACCTGGTCTTTATCGTGCACAAACGGGATACGTGGCAGCATCGCCTGACGCGTGTTGATGATCGTCGACGAAATGTAGCCCTTCTTGCCGGCCTCGCGGGTAATCGCCTTGATTCGTTTCCTTTCTCGAGGCGGCAACGACAACACCTCCTTTTTGAGCTGCGCCATCTGGGTATCGCCCTTGACCTTTTGAGCGCCGGCACCTCCGCGGCCCCGTTTGCGGCTCCAGCTGGTCATTCGGCCGGTAGCTCCATCAGCTGGAGCTGCCCGTAGGGAGTTGCACAGATTCGCCAGCAGAAACTGGTTGTGCATCTTGACCATGGAGCGGTCAAGGATCCCGTCCAGCGCCTCCTGCAGCTCGTGTCGGCTCAGACGGCCCACCAGGAAATGCGTCAGCAGGTCCCGGTACCGGTCCCAGTTGGGGCCCAGCTGCTTCTGGAACGCCGTCATCATGTCGTCGACCTGCAGCCGAGACGCCGACGATGAGCCCGACCCAGAAGCTCCAGGAGCTGGAGTTCCGCCGACAGCCGGGGTGGATGCCGCCGGAGTCGCCGCCGGAGTAGCTCCAGCACCCCCGGCAGCTGCAGTTTCGGCCGCTGCAGCTGCCACACCTCCTCCCCCAAGACTCCCAGGAGCAATGCTCATACTGGGAGCCTGGTTTTGTGCCCCTCCCGCACTGCCGCCCATCATCGACGGCGCTATGCCTCCATTTTGCTGTTCGTCTTTTTCGACAACGCTAGGTGTAGCGTCCTTGGAGTCTTCTTGTTTGACCTCCACTTCGACGGATTCCTCCTTGTCAGGGATTCCCAAAAGGGAATCGTCTTCAATGTCGCTCATGGTGGTAATGAGGGTGTGTGTGTCACGTGATTAGTCACGTGGTCTATGGTATCTGTGTAATCACTGGTGTGCAAGTGATGTACTATGACAAAGACTCAGTTGTGATCAATCAGCAATCACAATCAACGAATCGATCTTTTTGTGTTGATCTTTTTGTGCAATCTGATTCTGGATCGCAGTACTTCTGTGTAAAAGTCGCTTCTTTTCGTTTGTCTCTTCTGACTCGATTTATCAGATGCTTCTCTTTGTATCGAGTAGTCAGATTAGTAATGACAGAACGAGGTGTAGTCAATAAGTCGTAGTGTCGAATGCAGGTATTTTCGTGGGCTGTTTTGTGTCGTTGTTCCCTTCGTAATACCCTTCTAGTCACGTGATTGCCTCCTTGTCACGTGAAATCCGTTAGTGTCTTGGTCTGACCAAAAGTGAAAGAGTTGGAGAGTTTGGGAGGAGGTGAACCAACACCACATATTGGCGTGCATGAGACATGTCTTCCGGGGTAAGTCACGTGAGAGAGAGGAGGGAAGGTCGAGAATCATGTGATGTAGGGGTGCTAGGGCCACGTGAGAAAGGGAAAAGGTGGATGGGTGTGAGGAGAGGAGGTGGACGAAATTTGGCGCAATCTGGGGGTGTATTGGTGGAGTAATATTGGGCCTTGAAGTGAGGGTATTAAATTGGCATTTATGGGAAAAAAGGTGATTACGTAAGCGGAAGATTGGAGTGGAAGACGATTGTTGAAAAGTGACAGTAATCATTTCAGAAAATGTTGATCCAAATGAACATGGGTGATTGTAAAATTGCTGTTTTGATTCTTCTCTCAGAATTGAACTACCTATAGGTCCTTCTCTGCTTTGTGTTGGGGTCTCTAATTGTATTGGGGTCTCTGATTGTATTGAGGTCAAAATTACGCAATGAAAGTGGGAGTTAAGAGAGTAAGGATAGCCATTCAGATCTTAGGTTCGATAGATGACACCATCTGTTCAATGTCCTGTTTTGTACAATAAGGCATGCAGCATCACTATATCTCAGACGACATGATAGTAGATACAAAACGTTACAGACACAATCTCTCTGGGTGGAGCACTCTATTTTACTTCTTTAGCGTCCTTAATTCCTCCCATGTACTTTTTCTCTATACATCTGCTTTCAACACGATTCTATTCAGAATCATGTCTATGACTAAACGGTACACCATGATGCTCCTAGAATGCCATTGAAAAGAGGTGGAGGGAAATTGAAACCTTTCTTACAATTTTCAATCTCCAAACATCATACTGATATGTTTTAATTTGTTACTGCTCCTTCTAGACGTCATGAGGAAGTGTTCTATCATCTGCACTACCCACACCATATTATTCAACACATAAACTGCCACGATGAAGATCTCATCATGGGAACTTCATTATTGTGATACTCAGCTGTTTCTGATCAATTCTAAGTATCTCCCATAACTCCATTGTGAATACTGACAAAGTTGGACTTTTTCCCAATTCTACATCATAACATCGTCTAGAATCCCCAAAAACCAACCTACAACAACGTATTTTGACACCCACTATCACCCCCAAACTCCCAGTATTCCACCCATAGTACCCTTGTACTTCCAAACATCCTCCATTCTCTATATACAATCTATCTAATCTACTGCTTCTCCTTTTCTTCTTTCTCTTCGACCACCTTAATCAGCCCCTGGGTGGGGTTTCTGAGCATGCGCACCTTGCCTCTGTGGTTGTACACGCCCTTGTGCACCTTGTCAATGTCACTCCAGAACTCGGGCTCCTTAAACTCAGGCTCCTCGGGGTTCATATGAGGCACCGTCATTCGCAGCTTTTCCACCTCTTCTCTGAGATGAGCAGCGACTCTGGATCTCAGTTCTTTAGCCTCCTGGCCTTCCTTGAGCACCTCAGGCATAGTTTCGGCGTTTAAACCCACATTTTCCTTCTCACACAGCTTGATCCACTCGTTTCGGAACTCTGCGACTGTCCTCTCACTCAGAGGCTCGCCAATTCGAATACTGATGGTTCTGTCGGTATTCGAGTTGTTGCCCTCCATCTCGTACCCCTTGGGGATCTCCTGAAACACTTTTTGCAGCCCGTGGGAGTACATGGGCACGATAATCGGCGGAGTCACGGGCTCAAGCACCGCTCGACTGGTTCCCCATCTAAAGTACCGCATAGTTCCCTCATGAGGCTCCAAAGCCTGGTGGACATACCCCTCGGGAAAGAAGTGCACCCAGTTGGATTCTCGCCAAAAAGGGTAGCTGGTGGCGTTGGTATGGACCAGATAGGGTGTGTACTTGGCGGTGTACTTGATCTTATCGTTCGGGTTCAAAAGTCGAACACACATGTCCATACCGGGCTGAAACGGTCCTCCCAGGCCAAATCGGGTGATCGGCAACACCTGGCCAGCGCCAAAAAACAAGGAATACAGCTTGTTCTTGTAGCAAATGTCCTTGGCACCGGTGGCCCATCGCATCAGATAAGGAATCCACCCATTGTCGTTGGGCAACATGCCCCACACCACAGGGTCGTCCAAAACCGAAGTATGGTTCATGACGGTCAGCAGACCTCGTCCCTCAAGTCTGGCTTGCTTATGGGCCTCCAGAAGATTGTCCAGACCCTTGATGTCCACCTTTCGCGACCGCAGAAAAACCTTGCACAGAGTGTACACCAAGCCAATGTTCCATTTTTTCGCCACGTACCAGCCCCAGCCGCGGCTGTCGAGCTTGCCCAGCAGCTGCGAGCCCCGCAACGTCACGTTTCGGAACGACATGTTGGTGAAGATGAGTGGTGGAGAGCGAGGATCAAAAGTTTATCAAAAGTGAAATTTCAGTGTGGTGAGAGATGGGGAGGAGGTGGAGATAAGCCGTTTTGGAAATCAATTAACACCAGGGGGATCTTCGAGCAGGCAAAAATTTGGCGCTTTTCGTCGACTATTGCCGTAGTTGAGGGGTTCCCGTAAACTCGATTTAGACGAACCCTATTGGTTGTTGGAAAAAACAGTGCTAGTTGACCCCCGTTGGGACATTAGTTGAAGCACGTGTTAGTGGGTGTGAAGGGAGAGTGTTAGGAGAATAGACATGATCTAACGTCTGAAAGAGATAAAACTGATTTGAAATTACTGATTCCAAATTATTTGTCTATTTGACCTATATTGAATGCTTTTATGTGCTTTATTGCTCGAATTTTATGAGATAAAACAAATCTACCCTCACAGGAATCGAACCCGTGTCCCTATTTTCGATCCATTTCTTGTCCACTGACAATGATTCATTAACTGATGTTTCCGAACTCCTGGTTGTTCATTAACCCATTGTATCACAATGATGTGCCTTACGTACCTCTTTGATCTAATTTTATCATGTTCAGAAGTAATCTGTATGCTTATGCAATCAACCTACTTGTAAGCTTATGTAATCATTATGTAATCAGCTTTTGAACATCATCCTAGTAGTTCTGTAATTAGCCCCTTAGCTGACGACGTAATAGACGGCTACACTCAATTTTTTTCCACCAGACTGTCGTATTGCTATTCCACAGCATGTTGTTACTCTGGCATCTTTTTGGACTATTTGCTGGGGTTATGTCTTCAAGCTTATGTAATCCTCTTGCATCAATGGCTTATGTAATCAAGGGCTTACGTAACCAACTTTCTTCTCGGCTTACTTAATCTGCTTACATAATCCATTCTGGCTCAGCCTCGGCAACTCTAAATGGACAGTGCAGGCATCAGAGTGTAACCACAGTGTCTCCACACGCCACTTTCACCATGGAAAAATTCAGTCAGTATCGAGACAAGGGCACGGGAGTGGCTCCGTATCTCCCCCATCCGCGTTCCAAGGCCGATGGCTCGCTTCCTTCGACCGTGTTTGTGGTTCTACAGGCTCCCTTAGCTCTTCTAGAAGCTGTGGTCAAAATTCCGATTTTGCTTGCTCTTCTCGTTCTGTACGCTTCTGTGGTCCAATTCATCTCCGTTCCGGTGATCCGCAAGGCGTACTTTTCGACCCTGCTCTTTGTCAGCGGATTCTGGTTCTGGAACGTGTCTGCTGAAGCTGTTCGTCGAAACAAGCTGACCGAGGCGTATCCCAAGGCTGGCGAGGTGGTAGTGTCGAATTATCTCTCGCCGGTTGATGCGTTTGTGTACTCTGCGCTTTTTGACCCGGTTTTCATCGTCCCCCATGCCTCTTCCCGAGTTTACCAGGAACTGGGACCGTTTGGAGTGTTTTTCAAAGCGCTAGGAATCCCAGACATTGTGCCTCCTACACATGGCGAATCGCTGTCGAAAATTGTGTTTGACGCCACCTCCAAGGGCCGAGCGGTGGTTGTGTTTGCCGAGGGAACCACGTCCAACGGAAGAGGACTACTGCCCCTGCTGCATATCGACTTTCACCAGCTTAGTCAGAACACAAAGGTGATTCCTGCCGGTCTAAGACTCGCTCCCCAGTATATCACCACTCCGCTGCCCGTGACGCTGCCCGTCTGGGTCTTCAGACTGCTGTCAAACCCCACAGGATGGCACGTTTCGCTGAGATTTGCAGAGCCGTCGTATGCCAAGGACACAAACGTGAATAATGCTCTGGTGGAGAGTATTTGCCGGGTGGGAAGGTTGAAGAGCATTGGTCCGGATCTGGGGGTGGAGGGGAAGAGGAATTTTTGGAAGGTGTATAATAAGAAGCAAGCACGAGTGGCGTAGCCATGAGTGCTCACCTACATGCTGTACAGATTACTTCTTTGTACAGACCACTTCTTCTGTGCAGCACTTCTCTGTGCAGCACTTCCTTTGTACAGTACCTCTCTGTACAGCTCTTCTCTTCAGTTCTCTGATATCGCTCTTGTACCATATCAACTTTCAGGCCATATCACTTCCAGGCCTCATATCATCTTCTCTCACTCTAGCTTCCTGCTTCTAACGCTCACGCAAAAGCGCTAAAACAATGTAATCGCCAAACGGTGTTAATATGATCTTATGAATTTACCTTGTAGGCGTGTAAAGCGATAGTCGTTGAAAACATGTAGCAAAGGAGAAACAAGAATGTACAGTGGAAGCTTCAGATTGTGGGGAAGCCTCAAATGAACCATTTGATCACTTTGAAGAAGCAATCTAATACCTTGCTCTTCTACTGTCTCAATACATTGTCATCTCTGACATACAAGCACCGTTCATCTTCAATATGCAATGAGGTCTAGAAAGCATGCACTGTTCAGAACCATTGAGTACTTTGGAAGATCTCAGATCTCATCTACGAGCCATGCTCCATAGGGTAATCAAATCATGCTCTAGAGAAGCCCAATTGAACTGGAATAGTTACGACAAGTTCTCACACTGATGTACTGAGGTGAGGTCTGTCCTTTGACCTACTATTTGATTGGACATCGACGTTACTGCCTTGAGTGCCTACCAATTGCAAGTATACGTTAGATACAAAGATCTTTTTTTCATGCTAGATGAAACAGCAAAAATTCCCATACACGACTACCAGTAGCACCTTGGCCTAATACCGTCATTTCTTTAACACTCGTTCGACTCTCATCAGTTCACATGTACTTCAGGAAGTGTACCGAAAGGATTCGTTCAACCAAGGATATTCGCTCAAGAAAGAAACAAGGAAGCACTTTTACCAAGATTCACAGTCTACAAGATAACAATATGTTTTGTTCATTTCAACTAAACGGGCATCAGATTCCTACTTTTCTAATCTAAGCTGAAGTTGTGATAAAGAAAGCTCCGTTTCCTGAGTAGCCAAACAAGAGCCAACCTCACACAGTATATTTCAGCTCACTATTTTACATGGCGATGTTCTACGGAGGTTTCAAACGCATGCCTTAGGTTGCATGTAACTGTCCGAATCCGTCTCATCAATGTCAAAAATCCATCTTTACCAATGTGCCACAAACACCTTGAAATCACATAACACTAAAAAGAAAACCTCTCTTCTTCCTCTTCTTCCTCTTCCTCACCTCCACCACCCACCTCAAAACACCCACTGACAAAGTCGCGGACGCAATCATGTTCTGTCTCCAACACGGCCTTGGTGGGTGTAAGAGGGGGGAGGTTGAGGTGGTTGATTGATGGGGGTCCAAAATAACCGTGAGTACTAAAGTGTCACAGATTAAGAGTCTTTTTTGGGTGACGAGAACAAGAGAGTCTTCAACACTGATGAATCTCACAGAAGGATGGGTCATCATGCAGACACAAGGACAGACACGTTCTATTGGAGCATGAGAGGCAGCTGTGTCAATGACAAGTGTTGTTTATGTGACGTGTCATGAGACTCGTACCATGATCACTGTCACCACCCATACTTCATCAGCCATAAACACTATCACTCCACATACTTGCCATGCTATCTGGACTGGATGAAATCGAGTGTCGTAGCCACCCACTTGTCATACTCAAGCATATGACAATGGCACTGTGATCCGTTCAAAGCTACAAGTACTTCGATTAAATGTACGATCAGTAGTCGCTACTCTAGCTGGAGGTGTCGTTATAATGTTTCAAGAACGAAGCATCTACAGGTGTTTCATTCGATGTCTTGTGGTCACTTTACATCAGCTGGTTGACATCACTCCATACTCGACAAGCTGTACACCTTGTTGAATGTCAAGTTTGAACTGCTTGAGATCGTGTACCTGTACAACAAGCCTCCCTCTTCCACCCTTAGTCAATAAATAATTAGTATTGCTATATGATACACTATAGTACAAGTGTGACTCTCCAACACACCTCCCTCACTACCTAAAAAACCTCATATCCCTACCATCGCCCATCTCCACATCATTCTGTCTGAGATACGAGGGAGGCGGGTGTTTCGGGGTAGTAGACGGTTGTCTGTTGTGTGTGAACATGTTTGGTTTCTGTCTGTTGTCTCTCTTGATATTGAGATCAAACGAGCCCAGAGGTTGGCGAGTGGAAAACGTGTTGGCAAACGGGTTTTCCGAGGAGCAGTCGTCTCCAAAAGTGGGCCCAGCTGGAGTTTGGTGGTTGAAAGTAGTGTTCTGGTTCTGGTTGAAGTCCTGGGTTTTGTTGAAGTTCTGGTTGAAACTGTTCTGGAAGTTCTGGTTGAAGCTTTTTTGGAAGTTGCCCTTTTCATTCCAGTTTTCTTTCCCGTTGAACATGTTCCCATTCCTGTTATTGAAACCGCTCTTGTTCTCGCCATTCCTCATCTCAAAACTCTTGGTCTCGTTCTTAAACGTCCAATTTCTGTTGAACTCGTCTCGCTGCCGCATGGCCACCTTCTCTGACGCCCGGTACGCCCTCTCCTTCCTCTCCAGAGTGTCCACCTTCTCCGTCAGAAACGCCACCTGTTCCTGGAGATGGTGTTCTCGGGATTTAACACTGACTAGCTCCTCATGCTGTACTTCAGCAGCAGATTTCACCTCATTGAACATCTGCTGTTGCTGTACTGCCGCACTTTTAACCTCGGTCAACTCCCTCTGCAATTCTCCTACTCGAGCTTCAGCAACCTCCAGTTTATGTTCCTTGACCCGTGTCTCACACCCAGACACGCTCATCTTGGACTGCAAGTGCTCAATCGTCATTTTCATGGTATCAATCTCGTTGCGCTGCTGGTGCTTGAGCATCTCCAGATCATGCTCCACACTGCGCTTCTCCATCTCAAACTTGTTGCTCTGCGTCATATACTTGCGTTTGTCCTCTTCCAGACGCTTGATTTTCTCCAGAGCGAGTTCCAGTTCAATCTGAGCAGTACTTTTAGATAACACAGACTTATCCTCTACACTCTCAATCCTCTTTGGGTTGCCCCACTTGAGCTGCCTCTCATGCAACAAATCCATGTTATTGTCGAGCTTGCGGAACATGGTCTTGGTGTCGTCGTTCACAGGGTCGTACTGGACAAATTTGGGACCCCGACAAGAAGCCACAGGTGTCTGATCAGCTCCTGCGTACTCTGAGGGTAGTTGCTCGGAAATCGAGTTGGTAGTCGACCCTAGAGAAGCCGCAAAAGACACGTTTTTGTGTCCAAACTGGGTAGTAGTGTCATTAGCCCCATTCTGTGTCTGTTTCAAAATCCCCCCTGTCCTGGGAAACTTGTTGGGACTCGTTTTGAGATCACTTCCTGCCCTTCTCTTAAGGTGCACCTTTTCGGGCTTGAAAAACGGAGTCGAGCTCGCTTTCATCTCAAACAGGTTGTCAAACGTCGGCTCGGTCACGTGACCACCGCCCACAGACGTCTCTGTGTCTCCGGCAGTCGTGTTTGTGTCTCTGGAGCTGCCTCGGTAGGTATCACTGCCCCGTCTCAAACGGCCCAGATCTCGCTCAAAATGCGGAGTTTCGCGCTGAAACATGGCCGGAATCGCGCCCAGCGCCCACGACACCGGCGGGGTGGCGGGATCCGGTTTTTCCGCAAAAATCCAGTCCATAATCAGTGCTCTTGTGTTGTTGGTGATGGAGGTGGACCACACGCTGCATAATCCAATGTTTACTCCCAAATGGAGATTGTATTTTTCGAGCCGCACGGGGTGCATGAAAGACGCACACTGTACGGAGATAGTATTATGTAAGCGGGAAGATTATGTAATCGGTCATGTGACCATAATTACAAGTATGAAAATATTGGTTTTTCGTCGTTCTGAACGTTTTCATTTGTGGCGAGTTATGAGAGCTGTTTGGGTGGTGTATATGAAGGTGAAGTCAATTGAGTGGGATGATGAAGCTGGGAAATATCGAAATGTTATTTTGAAGCAGAATTGGGCGGAATTTGGTCGGATTTTGGTCTTATCGCTGACTTTACTGATTTTATAGGTCAATCTCTCATTTGAATAGTCATTTTCAACTCGTTTTGATAATTTTAGAATTTCACCCTCCACTTGACTGCCACGAAATACCTCCTTATGGGTATAGAAATGATGGCGAAAAAGAGCTGGTTTTGGTGGTACATTTAAAATGTTTGTGGTTCTACTGGATCGTCTAAAAACGATCTATTTCTACCCCGTCAAATTTAAGGTGATGGGATTTAAGGCCAACAAAAAACTCAACTGTGAGAGACAGGTCAAGTAAAGCTAAGTAAGGTGGAGCTTGAACAAGTGTGCATCTCCTTCTTTTCAGAAAAGCGTCAAAGACTAATGAAAATCTCAGGTAATCAGAAAACCGACGTCAACCAACGAATATCAACTCCTGACACCTCTTACTCTCTCTGTTGGACTGTAAGAGTGTCTTCAATGACAGATACTACTACCAACTCTCAATACACCACAAACATCACTGAAGTGCATTATCCAATTATGATTGAAAGCTGCTCTATAACGTCCCAATCATTCGACAATTGCCAACATCCATGGTCACACTGCCCCAGCTTGGATCATTCAAGACGTTACAATTAGAGCAACTTGTTTCTATGCTTAGTTTGGAGAGCCTCAAACGAACCCCATCAGATACCTTACGCTCTGTGTTCTATTCTAGAGAGCTTAAAAAGAATGACCGTGAGAGTTTCGATCATCAGTTGGAGTATAGTGAGGATGAAAACGACTGCAGAAATACCACTCAAACAATTCAGTGAGGTGAGATGAAAGTCCAAGAGACTTCATATTATGATTAAGTACGTCATATTAGAGCCTTTCATGTCATTCTCATCTCGCTTCTTCTCTTCAGCCTTTTTCGTCTCCGAATTTATCTGGCACATGTTCTTGAACTCCTTCTGATTCGATTGTGTAGATCGTTATTCTTGGACCTCTCTAGTATAAATAGCAACATCACAAGGCACTATCAGACAGTAGTTTTTTCTGATTTTTTTCTGATTTTTCTGCCTGATTTTTTTCCCTCAAATAATTATGTCGTTACTCCGAATCGAACCCACGCACACCCCACGTTGACATCACCACTTAAGGTTTCGTGCCGTTGCGTGGCAACGGACCTGCATAAGGATGACCTTCTAGCGAAACCTTATTCTTATTGTGTAACTGACAGGGTGATTAGTCAGCACATGTTACACAAACACGAATGTCAGAGAAGACTGTGAGTGATAGGAAATCTTTGCTGTTTGGTGCCATTGCGGTATATACTCTGATCTGCTTTATCCGCTATGTAACCTTTCCTTATGGTGTTAAGCTGTTAAGCTCATATTTCAACAATGTATGAAGACTCAAGGTAAACATCAGAGTCGTTGATATCATGTTAGAGCTCAGATGTTTGTGTTGTGAGACTCTGGGTATTCTGTGGGATCAGAGCTTCCAGAATCAGTCCTTATCTTTTTTAGGGCTGGAATGTTATATCTTGCTGAGTGCTTAACACTACACTCTTTCTAAGGCATACTCATTCATACAACCATCAATTTTGCACTGGATGATAGGAATACTGCTGGTATTGATGGTATAGCAAGTTAGAAGCAACAGAAGTGAACTGATCTTATCACCATAAGCTTTGAAGTCTCTAGACTCTACAACAAGTACACATTGTGATAGAGCTACTGAAGACACCATAGAGCTAAGAATACCGAACTAACTGATGAGACAGGCGTCTGAAGTACTGCTATTGGTTGAGCTCTCAGTCTATCAAGTTTCATCATAGTATTCTCGTTTCATCCTAACGTACGGGAGTACACCTATCCATCAAAGAGAAGTCTCATTGTGTTTGAGGTGATGGTATGAAGTAAGGAAGTTGTCTTGGAGGACAATCATGACGTATTTGTACTACAAGTACAGTCAGTGCAAGTAATTACAAGTACTTGTAAGTCATAAACTGTTTGTACAAGCTATTCAGCTCTTGTACTTGTGTTTGCAGTTGTAGAACATGACCACCACAAGTTCATACAAGTACCGTGCTTTACAAATGCTTGCACTTGTACAAGGACTTGTTCAAAATTCTCAAATCACCAGACACTCCAAAAGCCGTCCATTTCTTCTCCTTCCCCCTCAAACCGCCTTTTCTTGCTTTTCTCGTTTCACCTTTTCTATACACCCTCTTATCAACGCACACAATCAGTGCACCTGACACATGTCTTCAGACAATCAAGCCAGAACTCACAAATGATGAAACACAAACGAGCTCTCTTGGTTCAATTCCACAGGTCTTTTACTTGTACTTGTACTTGTGCAATGTCTTATCGCTCGTGTTAGAGCACTTCCCAACTGAAACAACATGTGACAGATGTACATATCAAGATGATACAAGTTACAAATACGGATAAGACAATGACTAAAAAGATGCCTAGACCCAGTAATTGACAGACTTGTAGATCGGAGAAGATTGTGTAGATTCGTAGTGCTGATGGCTTGATGGCTTGAATCGATTGTTAGATGTCTGTTTTACTGGATCATAAGGCTGTATTTACAATGATCGACTTATCAGGGTCAACCATCTAAATTACTGTGCTTCTAGGTGTCATAGAACCGCTGTTTCTGTGATGTATTTGACCGCTCATAAACTAGTCATTTGTGACTGGTCATAATCTTCATCCAACACTTCATTTTTGACGTTCTCTCTTTCTCGTTTTTTTCTCACCAAACACGTCGATATTAGTATCAAAATAACCGCCAAAATGCCCTGATTATGAACATAGACTCAGAATCTACGTGACTTTGCTGTAGCACGAAATACCAGCACACATCTATTTCTCTCAATTTAAGCTATGGCGAATTTCCGAGCCGCACGGCTGGGGGAGGTGTTTTTGGCCCTCCACAAAGTGGGTAATAGCTGAGCTGGTGAGCTGAAATTTTGTGTGGCCGTTCAAAAAGCGTTTACTAGCTCTCTTGCAAAATCTCATCCCTGGATATTGAGTATTGATAAAGCAGGGAACTTTTGTTTTCTGTCGTTACTGAGTCAACTAAAGTTGATTTATTTTGAAAAAAGTAACCCTGACTAAACATCAGCAAAGTGAAAACCTCAGAAAGTGGTCGACATTGGTACCAAAAGGACGAGAAAATCACCCCGAGTCGATTGCAACCACTCACTAGCTCATCCGACCTCTCAGTCCTGAGAAATTCAACATATCCCTGTTCAGTCAAATTAAGGTGATCCCAGTATTACGTAATTTCCGAGCCGCACGACTGGGGGAGGTGTTTTTGGCCCTCAATAAAACGGGCAGTTGTCATGCTGCTGGGCTGAAATTTTGTGTGGCCGCTGAAAAAGCGTTTAATAATGCGCTGGCAAAATCTCATCCCTAGATGTCGAGTATTGAGAGAGTAGTGAGCTTTTGTTTTTTGTAGTCAACTAAAGTTGAAGTATGAGAATAATGGGTACAAGTACTCGTTTTGGGATTTTGGTCCTACAGTAAAGGGGATTAAAATAGGGTAACCCCCCGAACCACGTTTTACTGGTAGTCTCGTGCTTAGCACATTCATCAAGACAGTCCAAGTTGTACCAGTACGGAGTACAAAAAGGCACCTTCTAGACCACGCTAAAGCACAAACACTACAATAGTCACGCTAACCACCTTTTCCACTTTCCACTCATCTGTATGGAACAATGAATTCAATATACCTGTCTTCTCCTCATACGTTGTCTCAATTACAGAAATTACCCTCCATCCATGTCTCATCTCCACTTAACTGTAACATGTCTCAGTCTCACGTCTCACAGCTAGCGTCATACAGTCTACAGGGGTTGTTCAGGGGTGTACCGGTAGTGGAGTGTTAGCGTGTCGTTGATGAGGACAGATTAGCAGCAAAAAAAATTCCACACCAAAAATGAAAATTCACCAATTTTTTTTTTTCCTCTTTTTGTGTCACCCACCTATAGCAAGGGTCATGAACTCTCACCAACCGTAGAACTACACGAACTGTACGAGCTGTGAACTTTCTCCGCTATAATACGGTCACGTGATTCCAGCGTTGAACAAAGCTCAAATGAGACATATTGAGACAGAGGGTAAGAGGGTGGAAAGAGGGTGGAAAGAGGGTGGAAAGAGGGTGGAAAGAGGTCTATAAGCGAACCAAAAAAAGACAAGAAATTTTTTTGGAAAAATGAAATTTCCGAAAATCGTTTTCAACCAATTCACCTTCTTCATTCACCATATCCGTATTCTCATCTATCAATCCGTATCTATAAGTATGGGAATGTTAGCTAAACGCGTTTTGCACTAACGCAGACTTAGAATGTACACCTATCGTACTCTGTGTGCTACGATGCCTGTCCCGCTCACTCCTGATAGCCGGATCTCCTCCGCCCCCTGATAACCAGGAGCGTGCCTGACAGCGAAGATCAGGCTGAGAAGGGGTTGTAGATCGTAGATGGGAGGTAGGTGGTGGTAATGCTATTGAGAGTTAACTGTGGAACAGGAAATAAGGACAAATAGGAAATACAGAAAAACTGGTACTTGTACAAATTCATTTCTCGTTCAATTGACGTACACCCCTTTATTGCTGTGATTCCTCCTTTTTTCCTTTTGCCCTTTTTTTTCTCCTTTTCTCAGGGTCCAAGGCGTATTCTCATGGTGCATGGTAAGGCGCTGAGGATGCATGCACAGTTCGTCGTGCATGGCCCAAAGTCGTGTCGTATGCAGCTCATGCAAATATCTGCATGCTGCGAGTCTATCCAACGGTGGAGGAGGGAGATTCGAGTTTGAGGGCGTAAAAAGCGAGTTTTTGGCGATTTGAACGTGTCCCTTTGGTAAGAAAGACGCGCTTATTTCAAATATCACGTCAAAACCTCAATACCTCCTTTCCTTCATCTTCTACCACACATTGCTCTTTCCACACACCTTCCCGATTGGGAAAACCTTATTTCCCCAGCCATTCCTCCCAAACTGAAATCCTCCCTTTTGGGACTCTCTCAAGGAGGTTGGAGGAATGTGTCAGTGGTGGTGACGAAAGTTGATGAAAAAGGACTAGAAATGCGGGGTATTTATCTGGAATTTTACTGTGTATTTCTGCATATTTTGTTTCTATTTTTCTGATTATCTAGCATTTTTATTTTTATTTTTATTTTTATTTTTATTTTCATTTCTTTAATTTTCATTTCGACTTTTTTCTCCACTCTATTTAATCCCTCTAAATAACCCTTTAATATAGATAAACTCCCAAACCAGGCTGCATGGAAGAAGAAATACCAGAGTACGAGTACTCGTAGGGAACGCCACAGAATGGCGAGTAGTAACGGTAGAGAGACGGGAAATGTATTAAAATGGAGCCCGAAGTGAGAACTACCATCTAGTATTTTTCTTTTATTTCTCCCAATTTTTCTTTGATTTCCCATTATTTTTCCCACGCACACTCCCACCCAAGGGGTAGATTCCTCGCTGCTGGGCAACAGACGTGTGTGTGTGGGGGTGTTCAAGAATGAGCAATCGAACGAGTGGTGAACGGAAAAAATGGGAAACAAGTGGAAAACGGATCAAAAACTACGTCAGATAAATTCCCCGAATAAATCCGAATATTCCCATTTTTCTTTTTTTCCCCCTGATTTTTTCCCAATTTTCCCTGATTTTCCATTTTCCCGATTTTTCCAAATTTTCCTAAATTTTATTTCCCCTAAATCGGGAAAAATCGCAAACCGTCTAAACTCGTCCTACCTTTACACCACCTCTCGCTTATCGGTCACGTGACCCGCCAAGCCGAAAGTTGCGCATTCTCCGTTGTCAGGGGTTGTGGTATGACGTTTGAGATGCACTGACATGGAATTCAGACCATACTCAAGACGGACCTGGTGACATGAACGATGTGACCCACGACATTAACAATGTTGTCCCCCAACATCACCCGTGTAACCCCCAACATTCCCAGTGTCATCGTTTTTCCGTTTTTTCCGGCTCCTCCTCACCAATCGGTTCACATGTCCAGACATGGTCCCACGATCTACGTTTAGATTCGCGCCTCGTTTTCTTTTTGATCGACATACCCCATACGGAGGGCAAACAGTCGAGTACAAGTAGATGGGGTGTTGACTATAGCTATAGGCAAGGGCACAACATCGTCCATGTAATGGGCACGACATTCACCATGTAATGGGCACGACATTCACCATGTAATGGGCACGACATTTCCCATGTAATCATTCCACTGTATCTGGGCTGTATTACATGAAACAGAGATGTGCAGGGTTAGGGTTGGTGGTGGCCCAAAGTCGGGGTAGGGTTAGGGGAGGGCGGCCGACACGTTGAGGGGTGAAAAATGTGAGCAAATAACCAAGGAATATGGGTTTTTAATATACCATTGTGGAGGTCTGAGCTTGGAGAGCACGGATATACCCTCAAATCACCGATATCTCTACTAGTTACTCTTTTGCACCTGTTTATTGCGTGCGGGGACAAACTTCGTACAGTGTTACAAGGTGGGTGTTGTGGGGAGGTTAGGGGCGAGACTTTGTGGGCTAGGGCTGGTTTAGGGCAGTGAATACCCCTGGGTTAGGGTTTCAAGGTTAGGACATTTCTCCCCAGGTATAGCCACGACTCTCGGTCTGTAATCTCCTTCATGTCAGACGAGTATCTTCATTTTTCGAAATATAAGCTTGGGTTTTGTGTTTTTAAAGTTGGAGGCTAAAGCGCCCGTCTTTGTGGTTTGGGGGAGAATGCGAAAGTTTAAAAATTGGCGTGAAACGTGGAGGTTAAAGTGGTCGTGTTTAGTTATGGTTTTTGGAACAGAAAAAAGGGCGATAACTGGGTGGGTAAAAATGCGAGAAATAAAACAATTAGATAGAAATGAAGCTGAGAGTTATGAAAACATATCTGTGTAGTTTGTTTATTTTTTCTCATTTTTCCTCATTTTCTTTTGACCAATTTTCCCCCCCTCATTAAGCTCAAACCCAAGCTTGAATAAAATTGGCTGTGCATTCCACACCTCCTTGCATGAAGAGCATCTTGCTTTGGCATGTAGCTACCTGTTTATATATACTTGGGGAATCCTTTGAGGAGCCCCACTTGTCGTCTCTGTCGCACGCCTCCCTTAACTGAGCAATCAGTAGTCATTCATTCGGCGCATTCACTCATTAACCTGACGACTACCAAGTCACCCACGACATTACCTAAGTCACCCACAACATTACTCAGGTAACTCACGACACTACCCAAGTCATCCAGTACTCACGACATTCTCAAGGTAACCCACGACATCCACCAGGTAACCCACGACATCAGCCAAGTCACCACGACATTACCCTTGTAACCCACGACATTACCTTTGTAACCCACGACATAACCCAAGTCATCTCGATACTCACCCCCCACCATGTCCAACAACCTAGCATCTCTGATCAACGAAGAACTCCAGCGAGCGACCCCTACACCCGCTCAACGGCTCAATCTCATCGAGCAGGCCATTTCTCGCCGGGTCGAGGCCGAGTACAAGGACGATATCATTGCCCATATGGCCACGATGCAGCAGCAGACTTTGCCCGAGGCGTCCATGATGGATCTTCAGCCCGAGCTCGAGTGGCACATGCGACCTTACCTTCTCGATTTCATCGTCGAGACCCACGTCACTTTGCGGTTGCAGCCACAAACACTGTTCCTGGCCATCAACCTCATTGACCGGTACTGCTCCAAGCGGGTGGTGTACAAAAAGCACTACCAGCTGGTGGGCTGTACCTGTCTGTGGATTGCGGCCAAGTACGAGGACAAAAAGTCCCGGGTGCCTACGATCTCCGACCTCAAACACATGTGCTGTGGTGCGTATGAGGAAGACATGTTTTGCCAGATGGAAGGACACGTCTTAAATACCCTGGAGTGGACGGTGGGTCACCCGACCACTGACTCGTACCTCGACCTGTTTTTGGGACCCGAGTCGCAGCAGGTGACCCCCACGATCCGCCACGTGGCCCGCTACCTGTGCGAAATCGCTCTTTACCCGCGAACCTTTTTTTCGTTTGCCCCATCGCTTGTCGCCAGCTGCGCTCGAACCCTGGCCTACCACATTCTCGGGGTCCCGTGTTCGAACCCCAACATGCACACCGCCATTTACCCGGCCTCCGGAGGCAACTCGGCCGAGATGCACTGCCTTTCGACCCTCGCCCAGCACATGCAGCAGCCGTCGCGAGCGGTCCAGAAGAAATACTCGCGACAGAGCTACGGCAACGCCGCCCAGATTGTGCAGTCGTTTGTGTCCCAGGCGGCTAACCCGGCGGTTATCCAGAACCCTGCTACTCCTCCCCCGACGCTCTCAGCGCCCCATTCCCCTGCATCTTCGGTCCACACGACCTTTTCCGAGGCGTCCACGCCGTCGTCGGCGTACTTTCCCATGAGTCAGCAGAACTCGCCGGCGGTTAAACAGCATTTTTCGCCGCAGGTGTATTCAATGAGTAATTTGAGTAATGTTAGTGTCAACTATAGGTGATTGGACAAATTCGCAGAATTTGGACAATTAGCTATGGTTCCCTAGCCAACGGAATGAGCAAATTCGGCACGAATTTGGTCAGATTGTTCCCTCCCAACGAGGTGATCAACTTGGTACAAGTTGATTAAATCGTTCTCAACCAACGATTTACTTGCACAGTTGTTCAGATCGTTCAGTTGACCTCTATGGTCAGACACTCCCAACTATGACTATACTGGTCTAGTTGACACCCCAGTTGACCTCGAATCATCTGGTTCACATTACTCACTACTCCCCCACTAACTCTAATTCTCCAGTCTAGGACTGCTATCTATTGTATTTTCGAATACCGGGACTCCCATTAATGAACTTTGCATATGACAAGAAACAAACTGGAATCTCGAACGAAGTGAGAGATTTTGTTTGTTTCGACTGTAGTGAGGCTTGTAGAAGACTTGTAGAAGAATAAACTGGAACCATGAGCGAAGCGAATGGTTTTGTTTGTTCTGTCTATCTTGTATATGTAGAATCGAGCTCTTAGTTTCGTTTGCTCTGTCTATCTTGTATGTGTAGATTTTGAGCTCTTGATTTCGTTTGCCCTTTATAGTCACCGTAGAACTGTCAAGTCCCCTATGAAGCTGGAGTCGTGAGCCTAAATGATTTTGTTTGATCTGTCTAGACTGTAGAATTGAACATCCAAGCTGCAATCTTTTGCTTCACTCGTGATTTTGTTTGTTCTGTGTGTACTGTAGATGTACTTGGAGATGCTGTTTAAGATCAAACTGGAATCATGCTGTGGGTGATTTTGTTTGACCTGTCTATCTTGTGTCTGTAGAGTGAAGCTCGTGGCACTGTTTTTTCAGTATTAGAGCAATAAGCCGAAATCATGAGCCGAAATTGTTCTATTAGTTCTGTCTAGACTGTAGAATTGAGCCTGAGTGGTTGGTTTCATATGCGTACTTGTAGAGTGGAGCTCTCAGGCTAAAGACTGGTTCATCTGTCTGGTCTGTCAAGCTGGATCACTTGCTTGACTAACAACTATTGTAGTTAAAAGTCCCAATTGGACTTCTTAAACTGTTCACCTTATTTTCTAGACATATTGAAATCACAACAACTCATTCAGAACTCACCAAACAAGACTGAGACATTTACCACCAGAGTCGCTATATCTTTCTCCTTCGGACGATATCAATATTGCCCAGTTTTCTGTGGAATTGAAGATGAGAACAGCTGCGATTTTGAGTTAAGACTTTGTTCTGTGTAGATTACAGCTCAAGCTGAAATCATGTTTCATGGTGTTTTAGAGTGTAAAATTAGTTAGCTTTAGTTGGGCTTTAGTTTTGGGCAAATCCAGCTGGGGGTTAGTTGTCGAGGTTCCAGGCACGGTAGAGAGATGTGAGGGGTGTTGAAATGGAGCCCTCGTAATGGGGAGTAATTAGATAGCTCGAAGTTTGCTGATTGCCTCTCTGTATTTTGAGCTGTGAGGCTTTTCCTAGAAACCATACTCTTTCTTTTACTTAGGCTTTAGTTGGGATAAACATATGCTACCCCACCAGCTAGAACACCTCTACTCGTAGTTGTTCACATCCATCAGTCATTGACTATCATGTATGAACATTTACCGTACTTGAACCATTAGTTTGAAGATCTTTCTCCTGTTCAATTTTGAAGTGTTCTGTTTTTTTTGTCAATCCACCATAACATCTTTATCAGCAGTCGTCTTAATCATGTATTCTTCCATCTGTTTTGTACCCTCTCCCATCTATTTTCTTCAAAGTCATCTGCCCTCCGTTTAGGTTCCTTGTGTAAACCTTGCCAAAGTGAGTTCGAAAAGCCATCTTAGAGCTCACCTCCTGAACGCCACAGATGTCCCACAGACAAACCAACACTACCACCGTGCTCCCCTCGTCTCCGGGATCACCACCGTACCCTTATTATTGCCAAAATCTGTTTTTTTCACCTACTTACTAGCCCCCCGTCACACTCCATCTCATTCACATTAGTCTCGCATAAACTCTCGACACTCGCCGGAACCGTCGATACGAAATGGATGCGGAAAAGGCGTAAAAAATACGTTTTTTCCGCCGCAAAAGGCATAATTCGCTGCTATACGTTCTCGCAGGAGAGTTATGGAATGGTCAACGGTTATTAATGGAAGGGGAGGAGGAGGAATGCAGTTTGGGAGTGCAAGTAGTGCTACTTAGGGTGGTGAGTACTTTAGTTGGGAGATTAAGATGAGTATGTTGGTTGGGACAAGTGAGTACATTAGTTGGGAGAAGAAGACGAGTATGTTACTTGGGAGGGTAAGTAAAAGTAGTTGAGAAACAAAACTTGTCCAAAGTTGACAGAAAATGACAGAAAGGAATGGGAAATGAATAGTTTTGCTTAAATAGCCATCCAGAAGTCATTCCAGTTTGAAATAGATTCTTAACTATTTTACCGTGTTTTTCCCTCATTTTCACTGCATTATTATCCCCTCCACAGATACTCCAAAACCACCTATTTTTAGCCACAAATGACACTTCTCTCTTTTTGCAAGGGTCTCAGCTCAACACCCCTCTTCGCTTAACTTCTGGTTTACACTGTATAATTGGATAATAAAGGTGTAATAAGTGTAGTTTGGTGATAATAAAAGTTGTTGAGTGATTAGCAGAATGCAGTCAGTTAATTACTTGACTGTTTAAGTAAACTGGTGTAATTTTGACCATAATCTAAACCAAAAGAAGAGCATTATGAAACGAACAAAAGCAGAGAAATTCAGCAATTTTTTTCAAAAGAAACAACACAAAAAATCATCGTTGATCTATTTGTAGCTATGGCAGATCTCGATCCACCCGTCAAACGTCACTTCAAGCCATTAAGGTACGTCCTATTTTTATCCCACTAAACACATCTGTCAGTGTCAGAAAATGCCCAAACTAGGACAATGTGACATCACGTGATCATGTGACGTAAATCACGTGACCACATCAACTACCACTCCTCCCATTGCAACCCTGCTCATCTGACGATACAACGTTCCATTAGCTCCACGCTAGCAAATACGGTGGGCTAGTGAGGATATTAGAAGAGGGTGAACGGTGGAATTTGAATTTCGGTGTTTTTGACAAGTTTCATTTGAAGTGACTAAATTCGATGAGGGAAGTGATTTCTGACAGTCAGAGAAGATGCAGAAGTTACTGTTCTATCTTGTGTAGCTTTCCCTGAATTTTTCTGATTTTCTGCGATTTCTTCCAATTTTCTGATTTTCTGCAATATACGTGATTTTTCTAATTTTTTTTAATTTTTCTTTTCTTCTTAATTTCGTAATTCTACTCCCCCCTCCTCTCCCCTAATACCCCCCTCCAAGTCCATCTGCCACACGCTCCACTCTCCAGGGCCTGTTAGGGGCGCACGGCATTTTTTTTTTATTTTTTGCAAAAAAGCACACATCAAGACATTTTCTATTTTCTACATGGTTCAGGGGTGATTAGGGGGTGAAGGTAATGAAATGGAAAATCAGAATAATACGAGAAAAAAAAAAAAAAAAAAAAAAAAAAAGAATTCCCTCAATTCTTCAACATCAATAATCCCCACCTCCAGCTGATTACTCATCACCTCCGACCCTGCTCTCTTAGTCTGCTTTTGCAGCACGACGCTTCTTGCTGCCTACGTACATTCCAGACATAGCTTTTTTTTTTTATAATCACATAATACATTAACTCTATAGATATTGAGAAACCTATTGGTATGTCCACGTTGTGAGGATGGAGCACGCCTGATACAGAGCGTGTTTGAGTTTGTGAGGTGCGGTGTACAGCGTGTGTTTCCACGTGACAGGCAAGGTTATCTGGGTTTGAATTTTGTCATGCTGTTTTCCACGTGACTAGTTGGTTTTTGGCAGGTTATTACAGGTCGAAATGGGCAGCCAAAAAAATAAACCGAAAATGTTCAATATTAATTGCTTCCTTTTTGTGCTCCTTTTTGTGCTCCTCTTGTCTGCTTTTTGTGCTCACCTTAATCTTCTCGCTTACTCCCAACTGATCGACATATTATGATGCAATCTCGTTTCAGACTTTAACGGTGGAGAAAATGGAGCAGCTGAAAAGTGGTGGGCAAATGAGGATTTGTGGGTTTACGAATTATTCGTCAGTTTATTTGTGTGTTTTTCGTCATTTTGTGTGGTACTCAATTTTCCTCATTTTCCCTCATTTTCCACAATTTCTCCCACCTCGCTCTATTTCTCTCAATGGGGAAATATTAGTCCGAAGCACGTATGGGCAGATATTACAGGCCATTCTATAAATATCTTTGATGAGGTAAATGGGAGGTGCCATAAAATGACGGGTAGAAGAGGTATGGAGAAAAGAACAACACCTTCGTAAACAGGACATCAGCGCGATCATTTTGGTACCCTGATGACCCATATTTGTCGTTTTTGCCACCCCAAAACTCCACTCGTACCGCCCAAGTCTCGCATATAATATCGGATCTCAGACACTGGTAATTTCACGTTGAAATTGCTCAAACCAACATGGGTACGAGACTCGGAGCTACAGCGAGACATGAGACTAGCTGCCAGTGATCTGCGTGAAAAATATCCTTACTCAGTGATTGGTTGTCGTGTGACATAAGGGGGGAGTATTACTAATCGAAGATGGAGAAAGTACAAGTACAAGTTGACACAAAAAGAGAACTGCAAGAAAGAAACAAAAGAGAACCGTAGAAAGAAGAAAATAAGTCCACATTACAAAAAGCAATACCTCTACTTGTACTCAGTCATATTATCTCACTTATTATTATGCAATCACCTGCTCCCTGAACATATGGACTCAGTTACTCCATACACCAGATCAGAACACAAAAAGCAAGGACAAGGTTCTTCCATCAGATCAGGATAGTGGTGGCGCTAGTGTGACTCTGAGTTCGAACAAAAACTACGTAAAACCCTCGAAAGGGGTACCAAAATGATCGCCTGGGTGAGCAAGTTTCAACTAAAAAGCTCTCAATCTCGTACAATGACGCCGTCGTGAGATAATGGCGTTTTCGTATTACCCCTGAAATAAGGTGGGGGAATTTCCGAGCCGCACGGAAATTAAAAAGTGGAGATTTCAGTCTGGATTTTTGGTTGTAGCTTACTAAGCAGCATCTGAAGTGCCAGCGAAAGTTTCAGCTTTTTTATGGTGTTTTTGAGCTAGTTGTGGGGGTCTGTTGAGGCGAAGTAAAGGGTAGAAGGTGGTAAGTAATGTTGTTAATAAACGTGATTTTTCTTTTGGTCAAGAGGTGCATTGGAAGAAGAGTAAGACACTTTACTAAAATACTGCGGTAACAAAAAGATGATGGTTGTAATAAGCATCAGTCAGGGACTCGATTGGTATATTTCATGTGCTTTTGTGACCTCTGTAGAGCTGTAAAAAGTGATGTGTTGTGTGGTGCCATTCAGTTAGAGACTCCAAGTAAAATAGTTGACAGGAAAAGTCACCTAAACGTCATAGTCAAATAAGCTATTGGATCCGTCAAATAATTTATAGTACCTGCAAACAGAGTGAGCTACCTCAGTCTCTTCAACTCCTTAAAAAGCGGTTATATTACAAAAATAAAGGCACTAAATTACTCCCCTTGTTTACGTCCTTGCGAATATGTAATCAAAATTTGAAATAATCATTTTCTGAAGAGGTGCTTTGTCATCATACCCAAATAAGCTATTGGATCCGTTAAATAATTTACAACACCTGCAAACAGAGTGAGCTACCTCAGTCTCGTCAATTCCTCGAAAAGTGTTACTATCGCAAAAATAAAAAAACCATGTTACTCCCACTGCTCACGTCCTTACCTCAGTATCTTCAAAATTTCAAATAATCATTCTCTGAAGATGTGCTTAGTCATCATACTAACATAAGCTACTGGATCCGTCAAATAATTTCCAACACCTGCAAACAGAGTGAGCTACCTCAGTCTCGTCAACTGCTCAAAAAGTGTTTCCACCACAAAGATAAAGCCACCATCCTACTCCCCTTGTCCACTTCCTTACGACCATGTATTCAAAATTCAAATAATCGATCACTGAAAAAATGCTTAGTCATCAAACTCAAATAAGCTATTGGATCCGTCAAATTATTTACAGCATCTGCAAACAGAGTGAGCTACCTCAGTCTCGTCAACTCCTCAGAAAGAGCTTCTATCTCAAAAAGAAAGGCACCATCTTACTCCCCTTGCTCGCCTCTTTACGATTATGTATTCAAAAACTGAAATTATCATTTTCTGAAAAGGTGCTTAGTCATCATACTCAAATAAGCTATTGGACCCGTCAAATAATTTACATCACCTGCAAACAGAGTGAGTTACCTCAGTCTCTTCAATTACTGAAATAGTGTAGCTATCTCAAAAAGTAAAGCACCATCTTACTCCCCTTGTTTACTTCCTCACAAATATATATTCAAAGCTTCAAATAATCGATCACTGAAAAATGCTTAGTCATCATACTCAAATTAGTGATTAGTGATTGTTTTTGATCAAAAAAAAACAAACCCCTACTCACAATGAAAACGTACACACAAGATAACTACTTTCTACCTCTACTCCACTACACCTCTCAATATCATAAATACAATTCCATTTTTCCTCCTACTTAAAGCTCAACTTGACGGACAACCTCTTGACCTCCGTTTTCTTGGGTCTTGGATTAGTCGTAATCCTGAATCCCGGTCTCACCGAGTACTTGACCTTGGGGTCGTTTTTCGAAACAACCACAATCTGCTCCTTCTGGGCCTGTTCTTTGAGTCGTTTACTCTTAATGGCAGGCAGAACAGCCGTTTTTTCAGGCGCAGGAATGTTGCTTTCCACTCTGAACGCCAACGACGAACCCTCCGAGTAGTCCACACCGAGCTTGACCAGCGAGGGAGTCGACAGTTTGACCTTGAACGCGTCGACGGGCACAAACAGGACCTGGCAGACATCCAGCAGCTGGCTTTTGGCCTCCAAGCCATGGTAGGGGCTTCGTAGCGAGTCCCAGAGTTCCGTCTGCAGCTGCGTATCGAGTCTCAGCATTTCTCTGAGAATATCCGCTGCTCCGGCTAGCGAATTTCTTGCCATCTGCGTCTTTCGTGCTTCCATGGCAGCCTGGGTTCCGTCATCGACAATCATGCCGTCGTTTTCGTCAGCGTGGTTTTCCGCAGACTGGTCACCTTTGATAGCCAGAGTGCCGAGGTACCGGGTGAACAAGTCAATGATTCCGTTTCGAACCCGAGCTGAGTCATCTAGAGCAGCAGACGCAAAAACGTAGCGCAAAATGTAGTGGTTTCGCAGTCCTCCAATGTGCAGCATGGCCTCAAAAGCTGCCAGACGAACTTCCGACGAGTTGACTGAGCGAGTGAACTGGATCAAGTCCTGTAATTTGGCAGCAAACAGACCTTTGAGGAAGAGTCGTTTTTTCGCCTCCAGAGCAGCCACAGTGACAACGTTCTGGTACGACGGAATCCACGTATCTAGCCGTCCACAACGGTCGATTTCGTTGACGGCTTTGGCGGCAAAGTCACGTGTGGCCTCGTCATTGCCGTCTGACGAGCACAAAACGTCAGCCAGAAACGTGATCAGGTCAGCCAGGTAGAACGAGTCGCTCATCGAATTCGTCGAGTTTTCGTTGTACGCGAGAATATCGAGAATCAGCGACCGGATTTCTTTCGGACACTCGCCGTCGCCGTTTCTGATCTGCGAGAAAGCACGGGTAATTGCCTTCTGGACGAAATACGTCGGAAAGTCGGAAAAATCGTTCGACCTGGGAATCGAAGAGTTGGGGAAACAAAACAGCTCCTGGAAGGCCTTGAGAAGATGCGTTTGGCCGATATACGACGTTTCCGAAACAGCCATCTTCACTAAACCAAGAGCAGCAGCCACCCGAACTCCATAGTAGTACCGTCTGTCAATCAGAGTACGCAGGAGGATCGTAGAGTACACTTTGGACGGTCTAGAGTCCGCGAAAAACTGCACAGACTCGTACTGAGCAACCACGTCTCTGTCCTGCTGCAACTGCGAGGCGTACATGTAGTCCGGCTGGTTCACGTGAATTTTGCAGATCCACTCGAAATCGGCGTCGATTCGCAGCCACTCAAACGCCTCGTTGGACATGCGCATCTCCTCGTCTTTACCCCACTCGCAGAGTTCCCACTCCTCGAGTTCCGCGTCTGTCTGAAGCACGTCTCCCAGACACGAAATGACCACTCCTACTTCGTCTTCCTCGTTGGTGTTTGCCGGTGTGGCGTTTGTGGTCACCTGGGCAGCTGTCACTGTCGCTGCTGCCTCAACCTCCTTCTTGTTCCGCTTCAACCGCTTGTACTTTGTGTTGTACTGGATATCAAGCTTGGTGAAGATATGCTTGATGTCGACCACGTGCTCGTAGGGAGTTCCATCGGCTTCATGAATACGAATGGTGATGGGGCCCGTGAAAAGGGGCGTTTTGGAAACCCCAACTTCCTCCTCTTCCTCCACATCAATGCCTTCTTCACTGCGAATCACGTCGTTGATGAACGTTTCTTCCACAGGCTTCTTTTCTCCACTCTTGTCCGTTTGCGTTTGACGAATGCCCATCTCGATAAACATTCGTTTCTTGTTGAACCGCTGGGTCACTTGGAGAACAGGAACACCGCAGGAGTACACCCACTGGTCGAAAAACTCGTCCAGTTTACAATGCGAAACTCGTTCACAGAGCTTGTAAAAATGGTTGGTTCCTAGCGCGTTGTTGACGAGATCTCCTGACAAAGACTGCAGAAAGATCCGCGGAATGACTCGAGAAAGACCAAAAGTCTTGTCAATCTTGGTCATCCGTCTATCCAGGATAAACAGCACTCCTGGAGCTTTCAAATTGATGAACGCCAGATCTTTGGGAAACAAAGGGAACCGAAAATGAGGTTTGGCCAACGCAGGACGACCCACATCTTCGTCACAGATCGTCTCAGCGAGTCGCTTAAACCTGTATCTGTACTCGTTATTTCCCATCAGCCGCTTCATAAAAAGAGCAGCCATATAAATCGCCAAACCCTGGGTCAGCCACGTGTCGTTCCAGGTCCGAGGCACGATATTGACGCCACACCACTGCGTCGTCAGAGCAACCGTCAACGCTTCTGTGGACGATAACAGAGGATCAACCACATCCGGAGGGTACAAAAAGTCGTCAGAGGCGACACAAAGACCCCCCGAAGCTCCCATCTGCTGCTTGCCGTACTCGGACACAAACACCACGCTCATGGCGTCAAACGGGAACGAGCCGTATTCGTTGGTCAGAAACTCAATGGCTTTGTGTAAAAAGACACACGTGTTTGAGGCGTCAGCAACTTGATCAGATAAGGAAAAGACCTTGATGGGGAACCCGGCGGGTGTACCTCCATCCTCATCTTCGTCTGTGTCTCTGAAATCAGGCAAAGGAGCCTCCACAAAGGGCCCCACGGCAAAACCAATGTGCTGGGCAGAAACAGGGTTCCAAAGAGAGTAAGCTATGGTTTTTTTCTGCGCGTCTGGGTGTGCCAGCTCCTCAACTGCCGCAGCTCCATTGCCCACAACCTCGATTTCAATCTCCATTTCGAGATCAATCTCTTCTTCTTCCTTGTCATCTTGAGGGTCGATTTCCATGGCGTCAGAGGTGTCCTGGTTTTCCTTTTCTTGTCCTGTTTTTTCTGCACCCTTAATTTCATCTGCACCTTTAATTTCAGCCTCAATTTCGTTTCCTTCTGTGTCACCATTTAGCTCCTCCTCCCCTTCGTCCTCTTCCTCCTCCTCCTTATCCTCCTCCTCCTCCACTCTTCCTCCCAGCGCTCCCAACGTCCGCGGCACGGTCACCTCAAACTGCCACGTGCAGCGCGACCACAGCCCGTCGACACACGGCAGCCAGTGGCTTGTAGCAGCGCCGATGGGGGCATGAGTCGTGTAGGCGTGCCAGAAGGACTTTTTGAGTCGTGAGCCATGGCCGCCCACAAACGTGACGCCGGTCTTGGGGTCCCGCACCACAAAGTGGATCGTCACAATTAAGGGTGCATACACCCCCACGGCCTCCTCGTCAGCTGAGGGGCCCGTCTCCCGTGACGTGTCCACATAGGACACCTTGACGCCCCGCGGGAGATTGACCTCCAGCTCGCCGTCCAGCACCTCGCGGTGGGCATGGTCAATGTACTTGCGGTAGAGATGGTGCTGGTGCACGTCCGAGACGGTGCGGCTGTCGCTAAACGCCTCGTAGCCGCTGGCGTCGTGGTGCGTGAAGGTGGCCTTTTTGCCGTTCACAAACACGGACTTGATTTGCGCCTGGCGGCAGTCGAAGCGAAACTGGCGGATGGCAAGGTCCGACGGCACGATCGTCATCTCCGTCGACCCGCGCAGCACCTTGTCGCCGAGATCCACGTCCAGCGAGACCTTCTGGTGCGCCACATTGAAGCCCCGAGACATTGTGTATGTTGTGACAAGAGCTTCTGGTGATGGTGGGTATATAGACATGCATAAGGTTTGGTGGCGGAGGACTGGAGAGGGAGGTGGATGGTGGAGGGAAGTGGTTTGTATAGGAAGGTAGAGGACAGCTGGGTGACTATGGGGATATCTTTGGATCTGATTTTGGATGGGTGGAAGGGGCTGGAAATGGGGTATGTTTGGGTACTGGGTGGTGAGTAATCCCCTAAGTAGAGTTAGAGTTAGTTGGAGTGTAGTTGGGAGAATGGGGGTGAGTATGGTAGTTGGGAGGGTGAGTAGCTTAGTTGGAGGTGAGAGTTGTGCTTTGAGGTCTGAGAGAATGAGGCTTTAGAAGATACAGAGGAAAGCCGTGTAGCTCGGTAATGGTCTCTTGTCGTCATGAGCTACGTATACGCTTATTCATATCAGCACTGGTATATATCGTGTGATGTGTACAAAGCAATGTATTGTCTGAAAAGGTCATGTATCTTAGTTGGTATTCAGATGTTCAAGAGAAAGCACTGCTTAGTTCAACTAAAGTTCAAGTACCATGGATGAGATCAAATCTCGTTACACAGTGCTGGTCCTTATAATGTTGTTCTTGTAAGCATCTCTGGGCATTCTTACAGCATAACATGAACTGGAGCTTGAAATGAAGAGTCAACTTTCTGAAACTCATCAGGAGTCAAATCATAGGACTACTGAAAAGTTTGCATATTCCTCATGCCTTTTGGTAATTAATTTCCTTGGTGTTTGGATTCATCCTTATTACAACGTTTCAGCTCCAGTTAGGTAATACAGTTCTTCAAAAACTTCCAGAAGTTGACCATATCACAACAGTGAGTGTGAGAAAATCAAGGAACGTGTTACTTCGGCTCCACTGTATGTAGCTCTATTTCTATGAGTCTTTGTCTTCCATGTCACACCAAGACGAACTGGGGCTCAAAACAGAAGAACCAGTCGTGCAAAAAGCATCAGAAGTTGAGCAATCTGTCGCTAAAAGTCTGGGTAAAACACTGAGCTACTCAGTTTTGCTATATCTAGTCATAGTCAAGTTCATTAGTTAGTGTCTCAATTACGGTGTATCAAAAAATCAGTATACATCCTCTTCCCTTCCTTAGTCACCCACACATGCATTACCATATATACCATCTCTATCACTCATTCTTAAACCCCTTGAAGTACTTGACTCTAAAGTCCTCAGCTTTTCCTCCCTCAGTCTTTCTCACCACTCCCTTATCCTCTCCCTCCTTCCGTCTTCTATACACCAGACATCTTCTGGACCACTGGTTAAAGTCCTGCACACAGTTGCAAATCAGCTCCAAATCCTCGTGGAGCGGAATTTCAGCGTCTGTATAGTCCTGGTTAGCAGTGGGCATCCAGAAAGCAAGTCTTCCGTCCTCCACAAGTCTGTCTGCCGAAAACTGCAGCAGCTGGTCCATCATTTTTCCAAACTCAAACGGCTTTTTAGGCGGAATGTAGTCTCTTCTCGTGTGAGCCAGTTGACCCTCTACCATGGTGGTTTCGAGATGTTTCTTCTTTTCCAAATCCTCATCTCGAACTCCAAGCACCTTGAGACCCTCTCGAACACCATACGGAGGATCACAGACAATAGCATCAAACTTCAAGTCCTTTCTGAACGAATTGTTGGTAAAGTCAACTGCAAGCACATCCAGAAGCCGATTAACCGAATTATACTGCTTGAAATTCGCAGGAATATCGCAACCCTTGCCCTTACCCCTAATCATGCGCACATCGATATCTGAGCCCACAGTCAGAGCTCCAAAAGCCGCAGCAGCGACCAGGAAAGACCCAGTGCCTGCAAACGGATCGTACATGAGTCCATTTTTCCTCACGTGAGCCAAATTGCACGTGAGAAGCGACAGTTCCGCGTCAAACGACGTGGTGCCGATATATTTGCGTTTTTTCAAATCGTAAAAATCCATGGCGCTTCGGTTCGAGTTGGCAATGTGTCTGCCGAAAAAAATCCGCTCAGGCTCAGGCTCAGGGTTCTGACCAATCACTCTGTAGTCCTCGAGGATGGTGAACACGTGATCGGGGTTCTTCATCTTGATCTTGCCCTTGAAATCCATGTACGAAAACCCCTCCACCATCTTGATGAAGTGTTCTTTGGATCTGGACGATTGGTATCCCATGATCTCAAACTTGAACGAATCAGAGGCGTATTTCGGCCACAAATCCGCCGTTTGAGCCCGGATTTGCGCATGCAGCTCGTCCATGGACCGCGCAGGACCGCCCCACAGCTCGTAGATCGATTTGGAAAGCACAGACCGCCGAATCAGCTTTCTCGCAGCTTCATCGGAGGGAAGATCGACTATCATGAACGGAGAAGACTCGTCATGTGACGACAAATCGACCTGCACGTTTTCCAGCTCCGCCAGGGCAGTCAGCTCGGCCAGCCGAAACTGCATGTGCGTTTGCGACAGCAGTAAGAGGTATTTCATCGTGGAGTGCGGTTTGAAAGATTTGGAATTTTTTTGATTAGCCTTTGGGTGCATGAGACGATATTGAAGTGTGGTCTTGGGGGTTCGAACTGAGGGAGTACTGCAATTAATGTTTTGGTTATGCCATTCGCGAGGTTCGAACTCACGAGTAGTAGGGTTAGGACTCTTTAGGTCAGGGTTGGGGTAGCTTCAGGGTTAGGGTATACCCAGTCAGGCTCGAACTGAGGAGAGTGAAATTGAGATTTTATAGCGCAGATCGGAGGAGTCGAACTGACGAGCTACAGGGTTGGGGCATTTCCAGGGTTTGGTTTCCAGGGTTAGGACTATATCAGGGTTAGGGCATCAAAATTGGGTGCCACAGAATTAGGGCTTTTATGGTGCGGTTTGGGGGAATCGAACTGACGAAAGTTAGGGTTAGGGCTCCCTGAATCAGGGCTAGGGCTTTATTATGGCCGGGTCGTTGCGCCCGATAAACTCTGGGTTAGGGCGCATAATACAACTCACCTGAACTCCGGCCACGACATGTCTTCTTGCACATCACATAGCGACTAGATAGTTAACATGTCTGGACTCGACGACGACGACGATTTTCTCAACGATATTTAGTGAGTACCGCAACCGCCACAGATAGGTATTTAGAGTATCTAGGATTAGGATAGGATGATTATTCGGGTGGCCTAAGGGGCGAATTCGATCTCGGCTCTTCGGCTTGGATGTACTACACAATCTAGATGTATAGGAGGTGGGGTTTGTTTGATGAGTCAGATGGAGGATGATGAGATGGGTTGCATCATTACAGGATACTTGAGGACACATCAGAGTGACCAATCACATGAGGGAAAAGTTTTAAGTCTTGAGGAAGTTTTTGGTGAGTTTCATAATTGAGGACGGTGATGATTTCCATTTCCATTTCTCAGTCGTTATGTTTCAATGGCTTTTATTTGCTATGTGCTGTTGTGTCATGAGGCTTCATTCCAGCATTTATAGTCCTTAGTCGTCACCTCTGGTTTTGGTGATGTTGGGATGTTCAAGGCCACAACTTCCCCACCTTGTTCACAGTTTGTCCTTCTCGAAGCTATGACACAAGGCCTTTGAGGTGAGTTTCTTTTCCTCTCAACACATCGACATAACTCATATCTCCACTAGGGAGCTATCTAGGACCGCTATCTAGAGACATAACTTGCCCATCCACCAGTGCTAGCTTTCATAACCATCTCCCATTCCCATTCCCTTCCTTCCATACCCTAGATCATTATTCCTCTTGAGATCAGTGCTTCAGTTCAGCTCAGCTCAGTTTTGCTTCAGTGGTTCAGCTCAGTTCAGTTCAGTTTGCTTCAGTTCAGCTCAGACTTCATATACATCGTTCATACTCCTCATCTCCTCTTGCTCTCATAGTCTATAAGTTCTCATAGACTAGTTATCAGCTGGATAGGTGTGACCGCTCTCTTTTCCAGCTCTATCATCGCCACAGCTTCAAGTCCTAGCTCAATCATGGCAAGGCTGAGTTTATGACTGCGACTTGATTGCTGGCTGTCTACTGCTCTCTGTGAGCTTAGATTATAGCAAGAACATGGACACAATGTTTCCTGTTGTCTGTATAGCCACTGTCGAAGTTCTGAGCCTGTGATCTGAGACCAGTCCTGACTGTCTGAACTAAGAGAATCCTGAGCTACACCTGAGCGGCTTCCTTTCACCCCTTTAGAGCCATCCTGCTATTTCCAACTGGACTACATCCCGTCATGGTTCACCTGACGCTGAGAACTTGAGCGCATCCACCCAGAGCTGCATTCTATTGCCAGGCCTAAGCTTGATGCCAAGCTGTAGAAAGTCTTTTTCGGAAGCTGTCAGACCTCTCTCCCAAGACATGAAGTACCGAGACTATGACCCATCTGTTCAGGACGTCACCTGCTCTAGGACAGAATGTCATATAGTCTCAGACGTGTTCTCCTGTCTTCTGATGGATGATATCAAGTATCCAGACAAGATTGATCTTCCGAGTGATCTGGGTCTATAGACAATGTGTTCTTCTGACTTCGAAACAGGAAGACGCTCTACATGGAAGACTAGACATGTTGACAACCGCTTAGAGACAGACTTATTTAAGTCGACATCGGATGACACTCCAGTTCTGAGAACATCAACTCGCATCAACTAGAAGCATGTTCCCGAAGTCTTCAGATGGATGGTGTTCACTCAGGACATCTAGATGTTGTCTTTTGGTACCAACTGGATGTCGTCCTACATTAACAGCTTGATGCGTCTCCATACATCTTTTGGAAGTCTTCTGATAGGATGTTACTTTCAGTGCCAACTAGATGTGTCATCTCATCTCTGAATCTTCTCCCCTTGAAGTGACTAGACAGGATGTCGCTTCTCTGTATGAACTAGATGTCCCTTCTCGAAGTCTTTCGATTGAGTTTCTCTACTTGACGCGACCAGATAGGATGTGCCCGCACTAAGTCTTCAGACAGGATTGTCCACTCAGTTACAGCTCGATATCTCCTCTTAGGTCTTCAGATAGGGTGTGTCTTGATGTTGTCAACTCAGTTACAGCTAGATGTCCCACCCTGAAGTAGCTAGACAGGATGTGTCCTTTTTGGTCTTGAAACTGGATTGTCTTCTCTTGGTGATCAGACTGAATGTTGTTCTCGTTTTTCTCCAGACTGGATGTTCTCAACTCCCTAACAGCTTGATGTATCTTGTCTAAGTCTCCAGACAGGATGTACCATCTCTTAGCCTTCAGATAGGATGTCTCTCTCTTCTTGAGATTGGATGTGTCATCTCTAAGCCTTCAGATAGGATGTGTCTTCTGGAAGTCTTCATACTAGATGTTGTCCACTCGAGACCTCTGGCCTCTCGTTTCCGCTACATAGGCTTGATGTTGTCCGTTCGAGACCTCCGGCCTCTCACTCCCTTATACTAACCCAGCGCCGAGGACAAACCCAAGGTCGAACCCAAGGTGGAAGACACGACTCCCGTCGTTCCCTCTGCCCCTGCCCCTGCAGCTCCCTCGGCTCCAGCTCCTGCAGCAGTTCCTACAGCTGATCCTCGACTTGCCGGTGTTTCAGCTCCTCCCGCTGCACCTGCTCCCGTTCCCTCAGCTGCAGACATTGCCGCCGTAACTGCCGCTTTACCCGCTGCTTTACCCCCCCTTCCCTCCTCCTCCGGCCCCAACGGCGATCTCGTCTACCGATCCGACGGAAACGCGGCTCTGGGCAACATTGTCATTCCTCCCAAGGACGAGGGAAAAATGTTCATTGGAGGATTGAACTGGGAGACTACCGACGAATCCCTGACCAACTACTTTGCCCAATTCGGAGAAGTGCTGGAATGCACAGTCATGCGCGACCATTTCAGCGGCAAGTCACGTGGATTCGGATTCCTCACCTTCCGCGACCCAAAGTGTGTCAACGCCGTCATGGCCAAGGAACATTACCTGGACGGCAAGATTATCGATCCTAAGAGAGCTATTCCTCGAGAAGAGCAGGACAAGACAAGCAAGATTTTTGTCGGAGGTGTGGGTTCTGACGTCACTGAAGAGGACTACAAACAGTTTTTTGAGCAGTACGGAACGGTCATTGACGCCCAGCTCATGATCGACAAGGACTCTGGACGTCCTAGAGGTTTTGGATTCGTCACGTTTGACTCCGAACAGGCCATGAACACGATTCTGGCTCAGCCTCTTTTGATTCTCAAAGACAAACCGATTGAAGTCAAACGAGCCGAAAACCGATCCAAGGGAGCTGGAGCTTCGGCTGTAGCCAATGCCGTTGCCGGAGGGTCTCATAGTTCCTACAGCAGCAACTCTGGTAACCACGGCAACTCCGGTAACCACGGCAACTCGGCCGCTTCCGAAACGCCCCAGAATTCCTACGGAGGCATGACTCCCCAGGCCATGACCCAGTGGTGGCAGCAGTACATGCAGTACATGCAGCAGGTGCAGCAGATGCAGGGCGGGGCAGCTGATCCGGAAGCTCAGCAGGCAATGATGGCCCAGATGATGGCTCAGATGCAGCAGCAGGGTCAGGGTGGTCAGGGTCAGGGTAGCCACCAGTCACGTGACCACGGTAACCACGGCCACTCACGTGACCGTGACGACGACTCCTCCGACGACAACGAAATGCGACGGGTCGATCGGGGTCGAGATGACCGCTCGGGACGTCGAGGACGAGGGTACAACCAGTCGGACAGACGATCACGATCGCCTGGAGTTCCTACGGGTCCCAGAGACGGAAGACAGCGAGGAAGACGGCATGGAGGGGGTGGAGGTAGAGGTAGGGATAGACGAGATGGGGGGAGAGCGCCGGGGTACCATCCGTATGGAGGGAGTAGGGAGAGGCAGGGGGATAGGAGGGCCTGAACATTGAGCGGAGCGAAGGAGTTTGAGCGCTAGCGAAAACTCCGTTGAACTGCAGTTTGAGCGCTAGCGAAAACTCCTGACGTGGACATCGAGCGTAGCGAGATGTTCACAGTGCAGAGTCAAACTGCTATTGCTGGCACTTTGTTGTGACTCAGCAGCTTGTTGCTGTACTTCGTCATCTCCTTGTCTACTGGTAGCTACCTTCTGTATAGCCTTCTGTCTTGGAATACCTTAAGCAAAATAGTTAGTAAATGTTATGAAGAAATGTAAGATATTGTGTGTGTTAGCGAAAACTCCTGATTGTGAATATTGAGCCTGCGCTAGCGAAAACTCCTGCTCGATGTTCACGAACGGTAGTCCAAGGGTGCCAACTATCGTATCCTCTTCAGTTGCGCTGTCGTGACTTGTCCATCTGCCCTCTTGTTCTACCTTGAGCTTAGCCTTCTGTCCACCTCCAAAGTCTTCTCCCAGATCACCTTAAATAAAATAGTTAGCAAATGTTATGAATTGAGATGAGTGAAGTAGAGAATTGGATTCACATATGTGGCCTGTGAGGTGTTCACTAGTTCAGAGCCTGGCAGGCTGTCACTAGTTATTCATATGACTAGTGTTGTCTGGTTGGACGTCCTCTTGTTCTGCCTTAAGCTTAGATTTCTGTCTAACTTGGGTCTATTTCAAGACCACCTCTGTAGGATTACCGTAAATAAAATAGTATATCATATGTTATGAAGAAATGTACTGAGATCAGTGAAGAGTCTACTGTTAAAATCGAGATTGCGAGATGAACGGTAGTTCAAGACTGTCAATCGTGGAGTTTGCTCCAGTCTCGTTGTTGTGACTTGGTGGTCTACTTGTTCTACATATTGGTTAACGTTATGAATTGACATGAGCGGAGTTCATAACTGGCTGACTGTGAATATTTAGCCTGCATGATGTTCACTATGAGAGGTGCGACAGATTGTTCTTATAGTCACTTTGTGGTGACTTGTTCAATCGTTTTTTGTCCTTCCTCTTGTACTACTGTACCCTATGTCTTGTCCACCTTCTATATAGCCTCCTGTCCAGGAATAACTTGAAGAAAATAGCATGTTAACAAATGTTATGATATAAGTGAGCGGAGTTCAAATTGAATGTAAAGGAACTGGCGAGATGTTCACGAATGATAGTTCAAGAGTGTCGGTTATCAATGTGCTGGGTCTGGCTTGTTGGGTCTGTAATTTGCTGCCTACCGGTACCTCTTATCCTGTCTTCTTGTTCTACTTTAAACCTACCGGTAGCCTTGTCTCAGAACAGCCTAAATAAAACAGTATATCAAATGTTATGAAGACATGTGTTTATGTTGTATGTTCTGTTTAGGACTACTGGTGTGTATTATTAACTACAGTACCGGTAGGTGTGTGTCAGTGAGTGTGTAACGAACAGCTCAGTTTCAGTATCAAGGCTTGGTGCACCTGGAAACTTTCGTTTGAACCGTTCCCTATTGAGTGTCTAGCAAGCTGTCTGTTCTTCTGATGTTGTCTGCTTGGTTATCTCTCCTCTTGGTTGTCTCTTAAGCTCAGCCTTCTGTCTACATCTGTATTCTTGTGTCCCAGAACACCATAAATAAAAATAAATAAGCGGAGGTCAGAATTGGCTGTGAATATCGCCTGTAGCGAGATGTTTACCCTCTAAGGGTCTAACGAGTTCTTCATCTAGTTACTGTGTTGTGACTCCGTAGCTTTCTTACTGCACTTGGTTATCTCTCCTGTTTTAACTTCTGTATAGCCTCGTGAACATCGTTTTTGAAGTTTTCAGTTTTCAAATCTCTGATCTCGGTCGAATGTGTCCAAAATGGGTATCTTTAGAACGGAAAAAATACGATGAATTCAATGGTATATATCTCAATCTTGCCGTGCCATTTCTGACTGGTCAGTGTTGATTCAAAAATATCACAAAATTAAGGTGATCATCACGTTGAAGTAATTTCCGTTGGGACTTTCAACTGGGTGTTTGTGTTACTATAGCTTAATTTTTGGGGTGAACAAAATAACTCTTCCTCTCCCACGGTGCTTAGAAAACAGCAACACATCACAGCAAACTGAAACTGCATCAAAAATAACGATACTGTAGGTATAATCATCATTGCGGCATGATATTATGGTGGTTGCTGTGACAGTTGAGGACTTCTAACATCTGACATCCAAACATCATCACACCATAGAATTGCTAGTATTAGAAATAAGACATTCAGAAGTTGCTTGATTCATCTCATCGAAGTTGGACTTTCAAGGATGATTGATATTTACAAGTACAGAGTATTGTCAGACTGCTATTCTCGTTACTTTGCTGTGACAGACTAGTTTCGTCACTTCTTCCTCATGTGTTCCCTGTTTTAGAGCATTTAACATACCGGTAGTGCACTTCCAGTGTGTCTTTACAACAATGACATGACTGAAATTGTAAGCTCATTTACAGACCATCAGTGTTTAGTGTGTATGTGCAGATGTTATCTCTCAAAACAGGACCTGGACTGCTATAAAACAGCACAAACTCTACAAAACTAAACTACCAGTATATGCTTAGCCACTAATCTATCATTCTCATGTAATAGTGAACTCTTCTATACTTCACTTCCTGTATTGATCAATATTGAGTGCACTCCATGAAGCTCTAGCCTTATACAGTAGAACCAATTTAGAGGCCGTAATAGTGACTCAGTACTGACGATAAGTTGATGATTGTACTCCTGACGATCCTAAGAAACTATTGGTGAACTCCATTTTGCCACAGCATGCTTCTATCTCTTTTTATCGAGATCTGAAGAAAGGTCCCTAGCTCTGATATAACGACGGCTTACAGTAGTTGAAAAAGAAGAACAGAAAGCTACATATTGACTGTTGACTACCAAAGATGTGCATTAGTCAGAACACTCTTATAGATTGTCTGATTGTCTTCTACACAGACGTTTTGCAACATGTTCATGTTCTTGCTCATTCCAGGAATCGCGGACGAATTCACTTCTTTCACCACCTACAGTCACCAATTCAAACACTGCTCTCTATTATTCACAGATATATATACATTTTCATGAGGGATATTTACACTTAGAGCTGGGGAGCCATGTTGTCCATGAGGGAAGACTTGATGAAGACAACGCCGGCCTGGGTTAGTAAAGGAAGTGAGAGACGAAAGTGAGAGGCCGTAGGTCTCGAACGGACAACAATAAGCCGTTTTAAAGTAGTGAAAGGCTGGTTTCGAACGGACAAACAATATAGGAAGGAATAAGGTGGTTTCGAACTGACGGCAAAGACATAGCTGAGATAGTGCCATAGTCTTGGATGAACATGGTGAAGTCAATGGAAGGTCATAGAATGACGACTATGAATCACAAGATCTAAGTCACCAGATACCGAATCTGCATGCATATCACCAGACTAAGCTGATTACACCGCATCTGATCAGTCAGTTGGAGACAAGCTGTAACTGACTCATTCGTGACCAAAACTTTGCTCTCAATTCAAACTCCCAACGACCAACCTCAAAATATGGATCCTGATAATATCACCAAATTGATGACCCAAATCGAAGACCCAAATCGAAGACCATGATGCATCAGATCACAACACTGAAACATTGAGGTATCAACCCTGTAGAAGGAGAAATTGAATCACGTGACAGCACCAATTAGTTGATCAACCAATCAATACCATTCACATATCCAATCATCCTCATCTCTACTTTATCACTTCTCTCTCTTTCATACTCACAACAAAACAGGCAACGCTCCAGTAAATGGGAACGGTCTCTCGGGAGGTCAGGATGGTGGTGACCACGTTGAGAATGGAGTCGTTCTTGGGGGCGGGGGCAGCAGCGGGCATGGTGAATAGATGTGTGGTTGTGTTGGTGTGTTTGTGCGACTTTTCCACTTGCTGATTGTGATACTTGCAATGGAGAGCAAACCTTAAAATTTTACGGTAGGGTAAGCTTACTAAGGGGGGGGCGAAGATATGAAGTGGGAGGTATGGATCCAGGAGTAGCATCAATTAAAATCTGGTCACTTGAGGAGTCAATTTGTTCAACTCATGAGTCTGTAGCTATAGTATTGACAAAGTTGAGGAGGTCTTGAGTCGACGTAAAACAAACTAAATAGGTCTAAGTAATCCTTACCATGAAGGCTAAATAGTTGGGAGTAATTAGAGAGTCAATCAAATTAGTTGACGCTCACCACTACTGCCAAGAGACAATTTCAAAAAGTCTTACTACATATACATATAGAACTACATCTCGACTGTTTTATAGCGCCAAGAAACTAATATACGTTCAATCCCAAGCAAAATCTCCTCAATTGTATGCTCAGTCAGCTTTCTCTCGATCACTGAGACCTACTGTGCTGGAAGAAGAAATTTGACAGATAGCTACTCTAATCCACTAGTTCGACCTCTGAAAACAACTCCATTGTCTCACAGAGGTAATGGCACGCTTATAAAAAGCTTACTATACACTTGCCGGTTGGATGTCTAACAAGGCATAACCCAACTGGATGATACTGATACCGTCTCTATAACTTCTGACGATAGGAGAGTTAACCAAAAGCAAGTTCAAACTTATTGCTAAGAGTTCCAAGAGATCATGGCTTTGTAAGAAGTCCTGACTTAGTTCAAAGACCTCTACAGTGTTGGAGTATAGTTGAGTCTTACATTAAGGCCAACAGATCATCCAAACACACCTCAATGAAGGGCAAATAAATGAAATAAAATCCCCCTCTTAAGCTCCATCAATAACAGAATGACTTCTATATTTTATTTCATTTTTCCTAATATTTGGGCACCATATTATACAGTATTCCTTCTATCACGCATGGATAAGGTGTGCCCCATTTGACATGTAGAAAAAAGGACCTTGGGAAAATAAGGTCAATCAAGAGGTCCATGTGATGACTTCAAACGAAGATTATATGTAGACGTCGAACAAGTCCTCGAGTTCTCTCCTCTTACACCACACAAACACAGAAACGAAATGGGACTACAAGTACCTGAAGAGCCCAGGGCTACGAAGAAAAAACAAGTGCCTCTGTCTGATGACACAAAACTCATGATGGTTGTCTCTGCGAACTCACAAGACTTTGAGGACACAGACGCAGTTGAGGACACAGAAGAAGCTTCTGAATCAGATTATGAGTTCAGTGAAACCTCAGGAGAACTCACCGACTGCTCATCATGCGGCCAACCCAAGCCACGACCCCAGACATATGCTAATGGCCGTCGCCCTGTCAGTGTCGAGTTATAGGCGTCACGTGATGACTTCCAGTCGGCTATTCCAGCTTTGCTTAGTCAGCTTACTTCAATGCTTACGTAATCACTCCTACGTAATACAGATTTTTGGTGTTTAACAGAACTGCAGTGTATTTGTGAAAGCTCGAATTACCTAGAAGACTTCAGAGCTTGCCTTTTTCTGTCTCCAGCTCAATTATTCGTCACTCCGAGTGGTCCCCAAAAGTGCTCTACTAGCCGTGCGGCTCGGAAATTAGTAAGCGCTTAGTAATCACAGAGGAGGGAAAATTCTAGAAGACAGAATTCTGGATGGGTTTTGGAGATGAAAGGAGGTGGTATAGCTAGAGGTCATCTTTGGGTAAACAGAAATCCTCGCTAGCTCTCGAAACACCTTTACAATGTTTATATTGACAGGTTTAGTGAAATCTGTGAGCTGGTGCCTACATACGCCAGATGCTTACATAACACAGCTGCTTACATAATCAAACCGCCTCTATAAAGTTTGCTTACGTAACACACCTTAATTACTGACTATGACGAAAATGGACAATAACTGAGGACGCCATGCTAATTGCATACTGAGAGTTCTACCGTTGGATTTTGCTGCCTTATACCGTCATATTGAAATCAATTTCGGTCTTATTCCGAAAACATTGGGTGACTGCCACAAGTACAATAATACTGTGTGCAACTCTACAAACTTGCTTACATAATCATGACATAAGGTTTGCTTACATAAGCCACTTACTCCCCACAGTCCCGCCATTTTCTGGTAACCGCGACACATGTGCTAATTGGCACCCACCCTGGTCGTGTTAGTCTCGATGTATTGAATAGTGCTGAATAGTTTCACTATCGGCGCTTGGCGTGCTAGTGAATTGGAATAATCCCGAGAAGCCGGGGTGTTTGGAAATGTGGGCATATGAGAGGCTAGGTGAAGGGTTATGGGATTTGAGCGGCTTTCGGCTTTTGATAGATTTGTAGGGTTATGAAAGAGTTGGTGATATTATGTCAGATAGGGAGATGGAAGAAAGTGATAGAAGAAGTGGAGATAGGAAGGTGGTTGCGTGAGGAGTTGGTGTCTGTGGGGTATAGCCATTGTGACACTGTTTCATCAGAAGTATTCAGTACATGTGTCTTTATCTATAGTATCATGGTGAGACTAGGGAAAGGCGTATCAAGTGTGCGTGTATGATAAGTGCCAGAGTAATTGTGTCCTAAAGCGGCTAGAAATGAAGACGAATGCGGTATTTGACAATAGTCGTTGGTATAAGAGTTCTCATTTGTATGCCGTACTGTACGGTATCTCGATGACACAATAAAGACAGTCTGACATTATCTGAAACATCGGAGACTTCAGAATCTGAACAATTGCCCTCAAATCAACTGTCCGTCAGCTTTTCTTCACTCTGGCACACACTGAATAACTCTTAGTCTCACTCACCATCTAGCTCGCTTACATGAAAAATGCAGGGTGCTAATTGCCAATTTGAGAGAACTAGTGTATGAGTGATAGTGGCTTGCCAAATAGTAAAAGTGATACGAACCTGTACGAACACATATCCGGTTTTTTCAATGTCTACAGACTCAAAACACACTCTTCTTGCAGCAGCGCTTATCACGTATCTGCACACATACTTTTCACCATTATTTTGTCACCTCCATCCAGGACCCACATGTCAATATGCCATCTGCCATGTGTCAATAAAAACACCCCAAAAACCCTGTAATACGAGATCATAGCTCGATCTATACAGCCCATAAAAACTACTATTTGTACAGCATAACCACTCGTACCGTAATTCTATCCCTGCTATGTGGGGAAACCCTTGATGTCGATCTGTCGATCATATCCGCTCAAGACACAGAATACAATGGAAAACGTATTTTTTTTTTCACCCAGAAATATCCGCTGTTTCACACTAAACCGGAAGTCAGCCCAATCCGGACGCTACCCTAACCCTGCAATTATCGTATGCACGGCCTTCCCCGCACCAAACCTTGCATATCTCTGCGGGCCGATAAGCAAAAGAAATGAAGCGTAGCGATCGTCGTGGATGGTGTGGAGATGAAGACTTCCAGACAAGAGTCAATAGCCCGTATTCGCCCTAATCCACTACCCTAGCAATTCCCTAACCCAATATGCTAGTTTTGCACCCCGGTAACCTGTACCTGGGTCAGCTTTAGACTCTCGTATTGCAATGTCACATGCAAGACGGAGAGCTGTGGAGGGTGGTAGAGGAGAGATATGGGGATTTTGAGAGTACCATTGTGGTCCCCTGGCTGTGGCGATCAGGATGGTATATTGAACGTCTAAAAAACATGGCATAATCTCTTTATTTGGTTCCCCCAAAGTAACACATTTCACACGTGTTCGAGCTCGCTTTTTCTGTCGGAGCTAACCAGCCAAAGTTAATAAATGTGGCTAAAAATAAAATCAGAAAAAATCAGAGAAAATTGAAACAAATTAGCACATTAGAAATTCCAGCTCTCTGTAGCACAAAACCACCCCCTCATAGCTACCAACCCTCCAGCATTCTTTTGCACCTCCCATCCACCCCCTCCCTCTTCATTGCTACCGTGAACCTAGATATGCGCGATAACAGAGACCATCCAGTTTCTGTTTTGATTCAGCTTGTTTCTGGTTTGGATGAAACTGAGCTTGAGCTACAAACCCACTAGCACCAGGCTCATTGGCATGGCTCACGGATAAGGCCACGCTAACCGCCCGGCGAGGTTCCTGGACGTAGCTCCGGGTTATATCGCAACAATGGTCGTATCTGTGCCGATCACCTCATGGGTGGGATGATAAGTCCCATCATGTGTTCTCTGAGACATGTCGATCGTAAAAAGGGTGTAACAAGTATCCTACGTCATGCTACAGTCGGTACAAGTCACTCCACTACGGCTACACTCGGTCTACCATAAAATCCCATCCTCTATAATAAATAATGTGTGGCTAGGCCACGTGTGGCACGGTGGCCTTGGAGAGCACGCCCATCTGTTTCTTCATCGACTGGTACATGAATGCAGAGATGTCGATGAGAAAGAAGAGGGCGATTGGGGTCATGCAAAAGAGGGCTGCGAAGAGCTGTGTTAGAACGAACGGGAGAGAGCGGCCGGAGGTCGCGAGCGGACAACATCAAGCCATACTGAAGGCGATAACAGAAGGCATACAGTCTGTGGTAGGTGCACAGCCTGTGGTAGTGTACAGCCTGTTGAGGGCATACAGTTGAGGGCAAACCACTGCCTTATGCTGTAATGAACGGCCAGCTGTCTAGACTATGCCGAAGGACTATGCAGACATCTGATGGCTCACCACACCAGTCATGTCATTTGCCCTCAATCTGGGGGCCTTCTGTATCACTTATCGTGAACCGGCCGTCCATCGTTTTGTACTCACCGAAACAGACACAATGGCCTGGGTTACCTGGTCGGACACAAAGCCGTAGGAGTAGAGCACCGTGTGGGGCATGCTGAAATGTGTGTGTAGTGCTGGTTGAAAGTGAAGTGGAGGAAGACAAGAGCTCTTGGACGAGACTTTGGGGCTTTCTCTAGTTTTAAGGTCGAGTTGCTAAAGAGCAAAAAGGGACAGTCGTGATGGGGGCTGTGGGGGGAGATGAGGGTAATATAAATACCAGTGCTGAGGACGCAGATTTGAGCTGGAGAAAAAGTGAGGGACTCGGGGACTCGGACCCTTATATACCTGCGTAGGGGCTCTCTTTTGTGTCTCAAGCGGATGTCTCAGGTCCCTTTAGTCAAGTGTAGATATGGCTTGGAGCTAGGCAGTCGCGATAGAGCTAAATGGGTCCAAACTTTGGCTGCACTTATTGGAGTTTATCAGAAATAAAATAAAATGGAGGGAAGGGCTATTGAGGAAGGGGATATGAGTAAATATATACATTCTTGATTGTGATATTGAACATCAAATGCCATGTCATGTGTTTTTCCCCGTTACCCCAAATCTCTCAATTCCACACATACCGTTTACCCCTCCTCTCCGACAATCACGTTCTCACTCAGATTTATCCGATTGCAGATTTTGTGGCACAAATTATGAAAGCCAAAGAAAAACAAAAGCTGAACCGGAACAGATGTCATCTATCAGTTCTGAGGCTGACCAAGTGAGAGCTTTCTTAGTGATTGAGGGGTGAAAATGGCATTGAAAGTCTAGATATGTGTCTGTTCTTCACCTCCTGTGTCCCCTCACCTCCTCCCCTCTTCTTATCTCCTCCATCTCCTTGATCATCTACATTTCCTCCTTCGTTCCCTCCTCCGTCCATTCTCCCACCTCGCTTACCTAATCAAGGGTACATCTCAGACCGGCGTACACCCTGTCCCGCCAACTCTATTTCCCAAAGTATATATTTGTCTGCTGAAAAAATATCACGTCTCCAGCCTAACTTGTATACCTCTTGTTGTGCAAACAACGGCGGAGTAAGCGGTGGTGGGACTCTCCCGTCTCCGCGTACTACGCCCAGAATGATGATCGACCTACAATTCTTATCTACATTATCTGAACAAACATTGAAGAAGAATATTTCTGACTGGAGAGGCAAGGCCTAATTGGCACTGGGATTATATAGAAATGGTTATTGATACTAAATGGCTGACAAGTGCCTTGTTAGTTGTCTGGATCTAGCCTCAGACTAGTTCGGCTAGAGACAAGGACAAAGACGGCGTTTGACAAGGTGCTATTGACCATGACAGAGATGCTCGCTACAGGCATACTTCTCGTATACTTGTCAGAAGTCAAATGTCCGACATGTAGATCTTCCACGAGAAAGGTCGGAAGAAAAACGACATCAAAAGCATGCCACAAGAAAAAAAACCACAAGTATACTAAACAACTGGTAGAAAACTACTGAAATAATTAACCACTAGCAGACAGCACCCTACCACAGGGCTATTCCCAGCTATTATTATTCACCGCGTACGTCCACCTTTTTCGTGTCCTCCTGCATATCCCTTGGACCAGAGTCGTATCGCTGTACTCGGTCATAGGAGCTATGTGGGGAAGAATAGCATAAGTAGAACTCTTTTATCTGTTTACAGAGCGGATAATGTCTATAAACCGGTCCAAGCGTTGTCTTTATCTCATTCTTCTCTCCTATCGGAGTTATCTCGTATAGTCTATTGCAAAGTAGAAATGTCTTGGTAACTGATCTGAAAAGACGGGCTACAAGTTCCAATCCAGTTTTCGATGCCACTACAAGTTCGAATCCTGCTTTCGATGGTGTCATTCGTCACTATGGTAACTCGCCAAACGCCCTAAACTAACCAGTAGCAGCTAGCCCAGGTCTTCCTGAATTACCGGAAAACAGTTTACCATAGCTCTGCTAACTCTGCTAACTTGTTCCAAATCTCGACTACTTTTAGCTCGTCGTATTCGCTTGGACGGCCCTGGCTGCCTTGAAACCACCTTTCGCTTTTCCGTCTTTTTCGTGCACCTTTTTCCGCTGAAACATGTCTCACTCTTCACATGTCTCACCCGGCTCATCGTGTAAACCCGAGTGGAAAAGGGTCCGGATACGAGCCCCATCGGGCGTAAGCTGGATATCTCTTGTAAAACCAGTTTCCTATGATATACATATAATGTCTCAAACGAGCATCTCAAAAGGTCGGTTTAACGAGGGGAAGAAAGACGATAGAGGAATCGGACCGATGCCTCAATAGGGAAAACCGAGCACGTAGTCTGTCTACCGGCTCTTTAGTCAGTTATCATACAGAGGGTGGATTATAACAGAAAAATCCTCATTCCAAAAGGCCATGTTATGAGGTTCGTGTTCTGTGCCTTGTGACTACAACACAGGAATACGGGAATGTATAGAACACAGCTATATGTTGGTGTATACTGGTGTCGTGAGTAATCGGAGATATACACCAATCAATCTCTCCCGATTGGTCCTTCTCTCAGCTCTATCTAGAACCTCAGGTTATATCTGAGACCTGGGTGAAACCACGGAAGTTCCGGTAACTTCGGGGTACGTTTTGTCACGATCTCAAACGCATATTGGGAGCGAGGTTTACCCCGTGTGAGACAAGCACCTCCACTGTTAAGGTTTTGTTAGCCATTTGTTACTATGGCAACGCAGTGGAGCGCGTGAGCGCTTCCACTGAGTGACACAAATACAACTCCCAAGTATATAGTTCCCCCTTAGTACTTAGCTTCTAATATATCGTTTTATTCAAGTTCTTTTCCTAGCGTTTGCTCTAGCCTACTTGGATAAAGCGCCCGGTCTTCTCCGAAGACCACCGCTGGTCTTCGCCCAGCGCACTTTCGCTCGAGTGTCTCGCTTCACCTTCTTTCACATCACTTTCATTGTTCTCTTCGCTCTCGTTACCACTCGAGCTTCTCAAGAGTCAAGTCTGACTGCTTTCCAATCGATTTGGATTAGGGTTCGCGTCAGAATACTCACAACTGGTGGACGACACCTCCACTGTTAAGGTTTTGTTAGCCATTTGTTACTATGGCAACGCAGTGGAGCGCGTGAGCGCTTCCACTGAGTGACACAAATACAACTCCCAAGTATATAGTTCCCCCTTAGTACTTAGCTTCTAATATATCGTTTTATTCAAGTTCTTTTCCTAGCGTTTGCTCTAGCCTACTTGGATAAAGCGCCCGGTCTTCTCCGAAGACCACCGCTGGTCTTCGCCCAGCGCACTTTCGCTCGAGTGTCTCGCTTCACCTTCTTTCACATCACTTTCATTGTTCTCTTCGCTCTCGTTACCACTCGAGCTTCTCAAGAGTCAAGTCTGACTGCTTTCCAATCGATTTGGATTAGGGTTCGCGTCAGAATACTCACACCCCGCGTTTATGGTGATCGGCGCAGAGTATGACGAAAAAGGCAGTTTTTGCGAAACCGAGAGATATTAGTGTCAAACGAGTCCTCTGGGAGAGGGGAGTATAGTGGTAGTAGTCCCGTAAGTACAGGACATCTGCCTGGTTTTATATCTTGGGTCATGTTCTTCATTGAAAATAAGCTTTTAGATATCCCAAAGTCCCAATTTGAATTTACTTGACCTCAACAAAATAGACGGTGGTTTAGTTGGACCAGTAAATATCTTAGAAAGCCGATAAATGAGCAGAATTTTTCACATTTTTCACATAGCACTCACTTGACATATCCACCATCTCTGTACCCCCATTTATAATACGGTTTACCTTACCTCAACCTCCAAGTGTCACCAACTCAAGGTGTGTTGATAGAAATCTGACACACATGTGTCATGCATATGAACACGGCTGAGGTTTGGAGGTGGGATTTGGAGGTGCTAAAGGGAGTGAAAGAGATGAGCTAGACATGTGAGAGCTGCTACACAGTCAAAAATAGTGAGTCCATCTCTTCCAATCTGTCATTGACTGTCTTTTCACTGCTCTATAACAGCCACCACCTCCACCTTAAGTTACCCTAGCCCTGAAGGTACACATCATAACATTAATAATCTCGACACTCGACTTCAACCTCACCATCAACATGTCTCTTGTGGAAGAACTCAAGACCCGAAACTTCAGTATATACGGCCAATGGATTGGCGTGCTGTGCATCATTCTGTGCATTGCGCTCGGCATCGCCAACATTTTCCACGCCAGCTTGGTGATCATTTTCTCCATCATTTGCATGTGAGTATGGGAGGGGAGGGATTGTGGGAGTTGAAGGATTGGGGTTTTTTGTGTCATATGTGGTTCACAGTCTTTTGGTGATGTGACATTGGCTCCAGGGTGACACATGTCCTTTATCGTGGCTGTGTACTTCCCTATCTGAGCTCGATGCATTGCGTGAAGACTGATTATGCACAGCGATGACAAGGACAAGTGAATGTTATTTGGAGATCTTCTGGATGGATGGTGTGACATTGGCATTGTGAGACAGTACGGAGGCAGTGCAGTGAGGTGGGTACTCGAGACATGAGTTGGTGTCTTTACGTATGTCAATGACAGGTCGTTGATATGGTGGTTCTGATCTGTTACCTTATGGTATTTCTGGTTGACCCACCTTGGATGACATTCTGACCTGTTACCTATCACCCCTCTCATTCCAATTAATGCACTCGATCTATCAAACCAATATCAGACGCAGTGATGCAATTGATTCAGAGCAAGAGGTGACAAGGAACGAGGCGGATTAGAAGTGTGACAAGGAGGTTCTTGTTGGATGTCTGTTTCTCAGTCGTTGGACATGTCCATCTGTCTCAGTTATTGGACTTGTCTGTCTTCTCAGAGTCTCTTCTCATGTCTCTGTCTTCTCAGAGTGTGTCTGTCTTTAGCCCCATGTCTACCGCTCTATCTCTGTTTCTCATACCTACTTTCACCTGATCCACTTGATACCCACATCATGTCACCTGTTGTAACAGTCACATGGTTGGGGAACTTCTGACTGTCTACATATAGAGTCATTCTCCCACCTTGACTGCATGAAGCTCTCTTAGTAGGCACTTGCTTGTTGCCTTTGTCCGTTAAGATGAGCTATCAAACCCCTACTCCTTACAACCCATCGGGTCCACTCGTGACCTACGGCCACTCATTCCCTTTACTAACCCAGCGTCCAAGGTCTAGTCGTGGTCTTTGTTGAAATCCCGTTTCTCCTCCGAATCTGTCCCGTGACCGAACGGTTTTCCAACTTCATCCGCTTCTTCAACCAAAACTGGCCCCGAGCAGCCTTCTACCTCGGCATGGCCACGATCCAGTACTGCTCGCTGATTTTCATGACCACGTCGCTGCTGGTGCCGGCCGTGTTTCTCACCATCACCGCCATGTGCTACGCCCTGGCTGCCCTCAAGCACCAGGAGTTCACCGGGTCCTCCACCCTGGGAGGTGCCGGTATCGCCCGACAGATTCTGTAGAGCCACGGTGCCATTGTAGACAGATATACTTAATGAGACTATGATAGGATGGGAGATGTAGGGAGAGCTAGACAAAATGCGTCAATCATTTGAAGTAAGCAGTGCCAGTGATGATATTGTAGCTCGTTTAACACGGTGAATTCGATGTTTGATTCAACATCCTCAGAATGACCTTGGTCGAGTTTGCAACTCAAGACTTGACGATCTTTAGTGCTGTAAACTGATACGTTGAGTATAACTAAAACGGTGGCTTTTTGAACTAATCACTACAATGATATTCAACAGTGTGTTCCGTATCTTCTAAACCAAGAAAACATTCCATGATTGTGCCTTGGTGCCTCTACATACAAAACCTGTCTTGTCTTACTACCCCTGGCGCTCGTGTTAGAGTCATAATATACCAAACTAAACCACCCCTCCTTCTTCTCCATGCTCCCACCAGAAATCCTCATCCAGGTGTGTGAATACCTGTCTCTCGCTGATGCGGTATCTCTGGGTCATTTCTGAATCCGATACCAACGACTACTGGTGGTCAAGTGTCCCGGTTTTTCACCCGAAACCAGCCCCAGAGATTCCTGGAAAGAACGCGCTCGTGTTCATATTGCCAGGTTGAATTTTGTGCGAAAATTGGAATATCCCGGTACACCCATTGACAGGAGACTATATGTGAAGTGTCTTTCCTTTGTCAATCTCTCTGGAAACGTTGACCCCATTTTTTCAATCTCTCTGGAAAAGTTGGGCCCATATCGGTGATCAAAAACACCCCTGTTTCGTACCGTACTTTGAATCTCATGGATGGATATACAAACATGGTGTGAATGGAAAGGGTACCCTTTTATGTCTGGCAACTGGCACTCCTGATAAACGCCATCGAGTTCTTCGATACTGTGGTATCTAGGATCTATCAAGGCTCTGAACCACCCCTTAGTCGTCTTGTCACTGCAGCAGGAATTAAGCAATTCGGATACTGAGAGATTCGAACTCTCGAKATAATATAATTATATATGATAGCTCAAATGTCATGTTTTAGTTGAGCTACAACTTCCTCCTGAAACCAGAACCATCTCACTTCCATCGGATTCACATCAACTCGTTTCGATACAAATGACAAGACGTAGAATACTTGAGCTCGCCTTCTGAATATCCTCCTTTTGTGTACAAAGACTACGATCTGGGTATCATCCACCTCACAAAGTGTCGTTTGAAGAGATCCAGAATGGAAGATGGTTGAGAGGCAAGAGGGAGAATTATGCATTAACCAATTCCACAGACTCCTATGGTTTGATGGACTCATGGTGGCCCATCAATTTTAACCTTGGCTGGATCCTTATACGCAGGGATTCATTTGGAACGTGTTCCTATACGATCTGGACACGGGAATCGCTGGTGGTTTATGTGCACATTGACATTTCCAAAAACCGAAGATATGCAGTTGCTTTTGACGGAAATGGCTGTGGACTAACACTCTGCATTTCATCTCTCAGAAAGATAGAGGTGCCTTGTCAACCGTTGGTTTGGTCAATGGAAAGCTGGTTGTTCATACTTTCGGTAGATTTTTTGCCAGAAAACAAAAGTCGATTTTGGTACTCTATTCGAGTACTCTTGGTGTGTGTATTTGCAAAGAGACAGAAAACTGTTTGACATGTGAGCTGCTGAAGGATCTCGTGATTCCAGTATATTTTTTGTTCGTTTTTTGGCTGTTTTGGCTACTCTCACTTCTCATCCCTAAAGATGACAATGTCATGGAAATTCAAAGTGAATCTTTTGAATAAATAATCGCATTTGGATAACATCTTCAATACTGGTGCAGTTCCAGTCTAAACACCATCTAGTTAGGTGTTGGACTTTTGAGCACTTCAATCAATCGTACAAAACCAAGTAGCAGAGAATTTTGAAAATTAACTAGCTTCTCTGGTACTCTGTAGCACAAAAAACATTGATTTGAACTGCCTGCTTCAATATCTATCATATTCTCATAGTTAGGACAATGTGTATTTATTGTTACCGAGGTGACTCTGAATAACAGCAAACTCATCACACCCGAATGTGGCCAAAATTGGTATCAAAATGACCACAAAGATTTCAAGGGTGGCATGAAACTAGCCATTAGCTTACCACCGTACTCAGTTGTGAGCTGTTCAAGTTTTCCAATTCTGTCGAAATAAGGTATTATGTAATTTCCGAGCCGCACGGCTGGGGGTGGTGTTTTGAGCCCTCCATAAAACGGGAAATAACGGAGCAGATGAGCTGGGATTTTGTATGGCTTCTGATAGATGGCTTTCAAAGTACCTGGTAAAGTCTCAGCAGTAAAGGTCTTGTATTAAGAGAGTTAGAGAGCTTTTGTGATATGTCATGGTTAGTCGGGGTTAGATCCAATGTATTCATTGTAAACTCCAGAAAAATGAGTACTAGTACCGCTCGTATGTTCGAGAGATCGAGAAGCTCACCATTGAAGTTTAGCAGAGTAGTTATAGTGATCCTGAGTCCTTCTACTCTACACTACAGTATCAGCATGGTGAGTCTCAGAACACAAGAAAGACAAGACAGCTTTTTACATTGTCAGCTTTTCGTGAAAGTGATGAAGAATAAGTGCTTATTGTGCCTAAATTCAGCATGTCTGAGCACCACATCCGGCAGCTTAAAACTACAAAACAGCGCGTTATTAATATCATTGTGACCGCCAGAGCTCAAAAAATACAACTGGATAACTCTCCAACTTTTATCTCTTCAGGGTCACGAGATATGACTGAAAATATCGCCACGCAAAATTAAGCTATAGGTATTTACTGAGCCGCACGGCTGGGGGTGGAGTTTTGGCCCGTTCAAAAAAGGCATTAGAAGCAGGGGAAGTGGATGAATTCGGGACTGTGGTTTTGGAGAGCCGTTCCTGAGCTAAAACCAGCCTCAACGATCCATACTGTACTTAGTATTTTGACATGCATTTTAGTTGACGCGCCTTAACAAACAAATACCAAGTCAAGTACGTAATGGTGAGCTTATGCACTATCTAAGTAATATAGGAGAAGAAGTAAGTACTACTGGAACCGGTCACCAAATTGAGCTGAAGTAATGAGTGCCTTCATTGTTAATGAAGCAACCTACTTGTACACTCTACACCACCTTTTAGATAAATATTATAAATACATTTTACCGTCAGTTTCCTTCTGACTACACCGCCAGACCCATCTCTTCCGAATGATCGTAGTCAAACTTGTGCACTTCCAGGAGCGGCCACCAGGCGTATTTTTTCAGCTCCTGGGGCAACTCGTCGACAATGTCCTGCAGATCGTACTTGAGTCTGTCTTTCCACCATAGCAGACCGTGGTATCTGTGCACGTAGGCGCAGTAGAAACACACGACCAGGAGAGCATACGGGTTTTTGTTTCTGACGTAACTTGAAAAGTCTGGATGCCAGTAGACACTCCAAGCAGTGAGATGCGACGACGATCGAGCTTCAATGTCGTACGAGTACAGTTGTGTGAGGGTGTGGATTTCTCTGATGATACTATTCTTGAGCTTTTCATCACTGACCATGTCTGGAATCTCAAACAGCAGATCGTCTCTAGGGAGGTAATGTTGAGAAGGCAGGAAAGCAGCGCCATTGTCGGAAGGCATCTGGTGACCGAGATAGATGGTTTGGATATCGTGGATGATTCTCAAAATGCCAAAAATGTCGCAGCTGTTCTCAAAGCTCAACAAGGGGATCATCACCAGGGCCTTGGAACACATGGACACCATGACGCATGCTATCAGGACACTGTTGTAGTTGTGGGTCTTGTCCAGATTGAGCAGCTCGCGTTTGAGTTTCTGCAAGGCGTCCGTGAACATGACCAGTAGTTTTTCCTCCTGTTTGTCTGTCATGGGCATGTACCCTATGATTTCCTCTTTTGGAGGCAACCCTAGCCGTTTAGGATGAGGCACATTTCCCCTCAGCATGTACCGGTACTCGTTTCGCAGATTGTACAGCATCATCTGCGAAAAGGTGAGACAGGCAGCCGTGAGGGCAGGGCTTTTCTTCGCCAAATGAACGGCAGATTTCATCCACGGAGCGTCCATTTGCCCCGAAGCGTGCACCAGCAGCGGAGAGGCGTTGGTGACGTAGAACTTGAGCAGTTCGAGCTTGCGATGTGTCAGCCCGAGGATTTTCTGCATCGACACAGGGCGGATCGTGTACGTCCGTTTGTGGCGGCTCTGGTCCTCGTTGAGAACCTGGACATGGCTGCGTTTGGAAGACAGGAGCATGAGGATGAGAGAGAGTGGAACTTGTGAGGGTGAAATGGTGCGTTGGTGAGGGTGTAAATAGTTGCTTATATCAAGGTTCGAAGGTTAGACAAGGAGGGAGGGGAGAACATTTTGGTAACTGAGGAGACCTCTGATAGAAATAATAAAGGTACCATTGTTACCGGAAAAACATTCCCGTTACAATGGTACCACTTTCATCGCTCTACCTCATCTCTATCGCCCACAGTCGAACCCCCCTTCTGCCCATCTCAACCCTATTTTAGGTGTAACGTGTGCCTCACATTCCCTGCAGCAACAAGCGCCTTAAGCAAGCACTAACGAATGTTTATTTGAGAATTTTGCCAAAAGCGCCGGAAACGGGAAAAATCTCCGAAATGGCCTTTTAGCGAGCTGTGGGGATGTGAGGTGAAGCCGTGCGGAAAAAGAAAGGTCTGTATTTTCTCTCACAAAAGGTTTGAAAAGGGGCGAGTTTTATAGTTACACTTGTCCCATTTTTTGAGGCGAGTTGTGTATTACCCTAAACGGCAATTGGACCTTTCATAAATACTATTTATTATCTCCACCATGACCTGTCTCAGTGCCAAGTCGTACCTGCAATAGCGATGAATGAGGATAAATCGGCCGACGTGTGACGAAAGGAGATTTATTTGCGAGAAAATGTACTATGGTCTGGTGATGGAAAATACTGGTGATGAGAATCCACATTTTTTTTATTGACTCTTAGACGTGCTATATTAAACACAGAGTGTGACTAAATGTTTTACCATATGGTTCTAGAACAATTTAAAGGTGGACTAAAATATTTTGTTATTAGGGCTTGTTATTTTTGTGGAGTGCTGTTATCAACCTGTTATGTTCCTGGTCATAACTCTTGAGATACTTCTGTCTTATAATTATGACATGTGACCCCCACTCTAAAAAGTACTTGTAATCTTGGGACTTTCTGTGGCGTCAAGAAGATCATTAATATGCAATATGACGTCATAGGAGTGGTGAAATAACTTCAAATAACACACAGACAACTCCTCTCAATCTCATGTCGCCTATAACTGCATTTAATCAACCTTTCATTTCTCCACCTTTCGTGGGGGTCAACTTTATCCAAAACCTTATTTCGATATATGAGGAAGGTTGAATCCACTATATGATGCCATTTCAAGGTGTATAATTCCGATGTGAGAGGAATTCAAAAAAATCGAGACAAGTCGTCAGGTGGACGAAATGGTCTGATTCTGGCTTTAATTGGTGAAATATTTTCTCTGACGTCATACATTTTCATATCGCTTATACGGAAATGAAAGTACACTATAGAAGAAAGATTAGCACTGCTGTACTCGTAGTTGTACTCGTAGTTTGTGTAGAGCTAGAAACCACCTTTCTCAACCAGTTTTCATAGCAAATGTATCTCACTCAACGAGCTCACGCAATTTTTTTTGGATGTGAATTTCCAACTTTACCGCAATACGGCCAATATGGGTATCGTTCGAAAGAGAAAAATACTGCATCTTCAAAGGTAAAGGTCCCAGCTGGCTAACATCACTCCCCATTCAACTGCGCTGGTTCAAATATTTGCCACAAATAAGGTGTGCTCATTTTGAACTATTATTTATTGGGACTTCAACAAGTGTTTGTGTAACTATAGCTTAATTTTTATTGGGTGTAAACAAACAACCCTTCTTCTTACACATCACTTTTGAAAACGAAAAAAAAAAAGTAAACAGTGAGTTGAGAAGTTATGAAGATACCAGAAAGATACCAGAAAGATACCCAGCGATACCCAGCGACTCAGTGACTCACATTCGTGTTGTGTCATCTGGTGATACTTCTTTGATGCCCATGACATGACTCATGTTGTGCCACGTCACTACTAACAGACAGATACCAAGGTGGGTGGACAGTCGCAGACACGCGCCACTACTACAGTCGCAGACACCCATCGCCACTACAGATGCTCGTTACGCCTCGCGTTTGTCTGTCGCACAAAACCAAAGCCGGATACCATGCCGTGGGCTGATGTTATGAGAGTGTTGTGAGATTAGGAAAAAAGGTCATAGAGAGAGATTGAAAAGAGCCGTACCAATCAGGAGTTTGCTGAAGTATCAATCGGGGCTCGGTATGCAAAGCCTTTCATATGTCTTCCTAACTCCTGGGAGATGTTATAGCAGTGTTCTTAGATGCAGTACAAAACATCAACAAGTAATATGAAATGAAACTGAGAGAAGCTCTGACAATGAGGGGTTAATGGTGCTACTAATTAAGACTTTAGTCCATGGGACGGTTTTTCTTGATATCGTGTTCATGTTAAAAAGCTCTGTATGAAAGGACTCCGTAGTTGTGAGTTGTGTTTAGAGATGAAGGGTGTTGAATATGAGACTGAGAGCTTTGGCGTAGTTTATTTGCGCTAGCTAGAATGTGAGGCTCAGTTTTGGTCTTCTGAATAAAAGTATTTGGTCCTGTAGATGATGTACATCAGATATGACAGTGTACGTCAGACTATGACTTGAACCGAGATATATAGCAACGATGGAAGATAGATGAGCTTACTGTATATTCAGTGATGCCCAAAGATTCAGAATGTAAGCTTTTATATGTTACAGCTCCTTTTCTTGATGAACTATAGAACTCTTGTCTTTATGTTGTTGTAATCTTCGACCATGGATAACTCTCAAATGAAGATAGATTCAAAGCTGAAACATTTATGAAAGCTTTAGATCAGCTATTAAAAGCGTATATTCAACTCTACATGCCTTCATTTGCTATATGTAGTCCGTTGTATTGGATCATATAGTCCACGTTGTTTGCTTGAGAAATCGTTTAGTTTGCTCACAGAGAGAGATATAAGTTTGGGAAGTTGACTATGATGCAAAATAGTCTATAAAGACAAGAGTGGTATTACTTCTTTGTATATCTGTATGTCATAGTGTCATATAGACTGAACTTTTAGTTTTGAGCCTACAATTAATAAATCAATCATGGAATTTCACATAGAGGAGGTACAAAGCTGGAAGATGTAAAGAACAATGAGCTAGGGGTGTTAAAACTGTCATATCAGTTTCAGTGCTTTTACATGTCGTCTGGCAGAGTTATACAGTATGTCTCTCAAAACAGAGACATAAAGCAAAGATGCTTCTAGTTTGTATTTGAGAGTAGCCATATTGATGAGAGCTTTGAATACCTGTTCAAAAGACACTGCTAATTCCTTCTTGAGTACTCTCGATTATTTCCCTCTTCAATCACATATTCTACGACAACTTGTATATCCCTTGCTCAGCTTTATAGACAAGAGATTTTTGAGAGCCGTGAACTAGATCAAACGTAGATAGTGCTACATATAAAGTACAGAACGCAGTGAAAACAATTCATCAATTTTACAACACGAAAAGTCTTTTATTCATCGACTTCAGTAGGTAAGTGTATCAGTACCCCCCTTTATTAGTCATCACTCTATATGGAGGCAATGAGTCATATGTTTATCCCAGTTGAGTCATCAACGGTTTACCCCTGCAAGTAAATAACACCAAACAAGTTCCTGTAGCTTCAGCCGCTCTGAGAAAGAAGATATACCATCACAGAATACTATGGATGACAACAGTGTAGCTCAATTTCAATTAGAAGAGAGATTGAGACAAAACAAGTTTCTCATAGCTACCTATAGACGTTCCCAGACAGTCTCATAATATCCTTATAGCTTTTTACAACGTTTAGTCAGTGCCACATTCAACAACTTTACTTATCACGTGTCAACTAACTACTTGCACCTTTTACAGTAAAGCTTAAATTCCCCAAAGAACACAAACCAGGACAACAGCAGATATCGGCTGATACAGGCATGCTACCCATCCCACAGCTACACCATTGAAACCGCCGTCATCACTTTATTCACAGCCCGAAATCTCAGCTCTATCTGAGCACTTTTAAACTTCTCCTAATATGACTAAGCACGGTATGGGAAGCAAAAAATGCCCCTCGAGTCCCGCTCACGTGACAAAAATGGACGACACCGGAATCGAACCAGGGACCTCGCGCATGCTAAGCGCATGTGATAACCAACTACACCAGACGCCCTAGGTGAGTTTTGTTAGAGATCATATTTACTCATAAGGTGTTCTAGGATTAGTCAAGCTATAATGCATCTTTAGAATAAAAAAAATGCCCTTAGAATTAAAAAAAAAATCATCGAGTGATCTCTAACTAGGAGCTGTTGGAAGATGTCCTGTTGGACATCTCCCGTGAGTCGCGTGCTTCGCACGTGACTCCTGGATAGGGTGACCACATATTGAGAGTTACCCTGTCATGCAGGGGCAGATTACAAGTATATATAGCTGATTTACACATAGTTTTAATGGATAAGTTTAATGCTACGAACTTCCGGAGTATAGGAGATACTCTGTAGAAGGAGACCAGCGGTCCCCGCTGGTCTAGGTCAATTTGATGAACGACCGGAATCTGGTTTCTGACAAGTTTTGGGGGAGTACTTTGCAAATGGTATGTGAGAGGTGGTTTTCGGAAAAATCGAGGTGTAGAGATGAGAGTAGTATGAGTGTATAGCTGAAAACGAGGGGAGTACTGTGGTAGTTTTGAAATCGTTTTTGGAGAAGTATTAGTGGAGTTGTGATAGATACTTTGCGGACAAGGTTGGAGTTCTTAGTTATCGTAAATGTGAATGATACAGAACTGTGTAATTGAATTGACGTCACCAGATTGGCATTAATCAGCTTCCTCCACCTGCCCACCTTTCAACTTGTAAAAATGTTACACTACGACTTTGGATATTATGAGACCTGAAGTGGTAGAGGTCTGTGACGTGAGCTATAATGTGCATGTTACTTGAGGAGTTAAAAATTTGTCAAAATCGGTGCCTTTTTCGGCTTTTCTGTTTACTTTCCTTCTTAAAACGTCTTTCCCACTTCTTCTTTTTCCGTCTGATTACGTCATCTTTCCCTTTTATAAGTTGATCAGTTTCCGGATTCGTGGGAGATGAACGTCAGAGAACGATCTGCTTCGGCATTAAGATAACTCCGAAGAGTGACGTGTGTTAGCCGAACAATAGTGCAATTTTTTTCTTTCTTTTTTTGGTGTGAGGTTTATGCAAAAATCTGTCATCTGTCAAAACACGGACAAATATTTAATTCGCGATAATAAATGCAAGTGCACAAATAGCTCGCTTTCCACGTGGGTTGACGTAATATTCGAAAGAAGTTGTAATGTAGCAGATGTGGATGTAACTGATTGAGGTTAGGTTGGAGTGTTTCATATTGCCACAGGTCATTTTTTGAGCAGTTTTCATTTACTTCATCTGCATGGTATATATTTCCTTTTACAGTAATTGTATATACAGTTGTACTTTTATATACAATCCATGCAATCTGTAATCACTCTGCATAACGTCCCTAATCTGGATCTTGTGCCTTGCACGTCTCACGCTTGAGATTGATGGGTTGGCGCGTTAGGTGACAGAAACGGAAGTTGAAAGTAATATATTAGAAAAATACACGGTGACATTTTGCAGGGTCTGTCGAGGTAGAATTTTTTTATGAAGAGTTCTAAAGATATAAAAATAAAGGGTTGTGCGTCAAGCTCTCTGCTTAATTCAAAGGCTCACTAATGAGTCGGCTTATTTAGCCATATGCAGACTGAAACACGAAATATTACCGCTAGTTTAGCCACAACTAGTGGAAGACAAATTGTTGGTGGAAGGCTTTTTTTAGACAGAAAATATTATTCGCGTGCAAATAATATTTTCGTTGAAAATTGGACTTGTATTTTTCTGCACTTGGACGTGTTCCTGCAGACACCTGTTACTAATGACATGAGTCCCAATGCGATTATGCATAGCTGTCAAATTGTCACTTGCGTGGAAACCACGGAACTCAACAAAACTGAAGATAACAACACTATTGATACGATGGTTTTTACGTCTCAGTCTTTTTTACTACAGTAGGCATAGTCGTATCTATGTTGCAGTCGTATTGACCCCCACGTCTAGACCAGGAACTAAGATTGTATAATAAAATGGCTATAATAAATGTAACCACGAAACTCGAACTGGTGTAACCGTAATCCCTGGAGACCGGTGTAGATTCTGTACCCCTGACACGTGCTGAAACTTTGATTTAGTGCGGACAATTATTTTGGCCAATTATTTTGGGGCTGAAATTATGACATCGAATGCAGTATACATATCTGATCATGTTATGCCGTGTATCCTGATTTGGCCTGACATTTGACACTCACATTCGGAAATGGAGCAGTAATAAAAAAGACGTGGTCAGACTAAGCTTACATATCACTCATCTGGTTCAACTCTTTTTTGATCAGTTATGTATACTTTGGTTATGTCAAGAAGTGTCCATTATAGAAGCTGTGGAACTAAAATACGAATATATCCTATGTTGGGTAAGATTTATATATTTCCTTTCTTGTACATGTACTTTGCATACCTTTTGCATATCCTCGATATATTCATCTCTACTCCACCATAAAGTGGTGATGATGACATCTGGAACTATTTAGCGCTAAACGTTCTAGACTTGGGAATTTGCCACCCACTTCCTGCTAGTTTAGCTGATCTGACCTGACCTAATATATTTTCAGTGGCAAATTCTAGCACTGTTTGCAATCAGTGTACAAGATGCAAAATCAGAGATTGTATAAAGAGTAGAAAAATAAATAACTAGAAACCCCGGAATTTGGATAACTCTCAAAAATACATACAGGACAGCCCTTCACTACCCAGTGGCAAAAACATCTACAGTAGAACTCTAGCTTACACTAAAGCAAGTGCTAAGGCAGCAGTTTGAAAATGTATATATTTATGTATTTCCAAAGGAGATTTTTAGAATAGCAGAAAATTACTTCGCAAAAATGAATTCAGCTCAACCAACGAAGACATCCACCTCACCCATTTATGTTGATGATGTCAGAGAGCTCTTGATGAACGCAGACAGAGCTGCACATTTCAGAGGTGTCGGGACTTTTCTTTTGAGTCAGAAAAACAGCAGCGGTTCATCCCGTTACTATAACTTGCTACTCGTGAACACTACTGGTTATATTCAAGAGGTGGCATCACAGTTCGCCATACCTTCAGTTCGTCGAATAATTCCCATAAATCATACAACTTTGATGCTCGTTGGCTTATCAAGTGTGTGGTTCATCACATCTTCAGATAACTGGAATACGTCAGAGATTATTGAACATGGCTGCCAGACCTATGATACCTGTTTGAAATCTCTTGCTCAATCAAGTCGTCAATTTTCTCACTCTTCGAAACTCGGCAAGGTCAGGAAGTACGGCAATTTCGACTTTACTATCATTTGCGACGGCAAAAAAGAAATCAAAGTGCACTCAATCATTCTGGCTGCTCAGTGGGACTGGTTCACAAAAATGCTAGAAAGCAACATGTCTGAATCGGCTTCAAAAACACTCAAATTGCCCTATCCTGTCTCTTGGATTGAATCCATGGTATCTTTTTTCTACGAGGAAGAAAAAGACATAGACTTTGATAGTGCCACAGGTCTGCTTCAAGTGGCCCAAATTTACGATATTCCCAAGCTTCTTGCACTTGCAATGCGAAGAATCAAGCGGGAGGGTATGACTACCGACCAAGCCCTGGTGGTCTGGAAAAGATCCAATTCTGTGAAGAATAAAGCAGTGACAAAATACTGTGCTCGTCTGATGGCCGGTGGGATTCTTAGCAGCAATCGGTCTGAAGTGACTCATGAGTTTCTGCACGAATTGTCTCAGCAGGAATTTGTACAGCTGTTCAATGATTTGTCATCTTGGGGAGAAGGCAGTGGTGAAAACACGACATCCCAGCAGGATGAAAATTATTATGAGGACTATGATGACAGTGATGATGATTACTAGAGTGGTCGCTAGTGGGAAGGTTGTGGGGTAGCTATATCTAAAAAATAAAAACGTAATGAAGCAGTCAGCTGAGAACATTGTCAGGAGAGTGACTTATATTAGTGATTTTTAACTCTATCTCGCTTTATCCAAACCTTAATATTATATCTGGTTTGTAAGGTGATTTTTTTTGAACTAAGATACTGGGGAAGTACTTTTGCTGAGCTGTACAGGGTCAAAATCATCATTACGTTGAAGTACTACTAACCTCTTTTACTCTCATTCATGTCTGTATTAAACGCTCCTAACCATACACTCTCGTCTTTTTGATGCGTCGTATAACAATGGTACAAGTAGAACATAGACGTCTGAATCTTTGTTCTTGTAAATAAGCTTTATTGCTCATATATTGGTTGCTAACATCTGTCAAAGAGACCAGCGTATGTCGTATTTGAGGCTTCAGAGTGCATCATTCAGAAACACACAATTACCTGTACTATCCAGAAGTGATACTGCTGAAAGACTCAACATGGCCAAATTCACGTAGTCATCAATTTGCCACCGTTTTATCTCCACTTTGGCTGTCACAGTAGAGTCCAAGGAAACCCCACTAAATAAAGTTTTCTTATCAGATGACCCTTGAGAAGGTGATACTCCAATATCCTGATTGATCGCGTATTGACCCATCACCAATTCAGGCTATACTTCCCAAGCTGGTTTAATGCATTCATGCCCCATTCCCTCGTGAGCCCTTTGTACCCATCTATTATGACTGGTTAAGTGGGGAAGGGGAGGAGCACAACGTCTTTCGGTGAATAGTTGGTCAATCGAGAAACCAACTGTACCACTATATTCTATGAGTTGCGGCAATCCTTTTCATACCAGTAACAACACTGTCGAAGTCCACCGCCGTGAATCAATCATGTTAACTTTTCTACCATTATTGGTTATCTCACCTTTATCCATGCAGGGCTCCAAACTCTGATTGTGCGGGGGATAAAGATGGATTTATGACAAGCGTGGGAGAAGGCAGAGGAAGGGGAAAAGACCTCTTCTTCCTACACATCACTTTGAAGGATAACACAGACGCCACACAACAGCAGAACAGGACACACGAAACACACATGATCGACCAACATCAACAACAGTGAGTATAACCACAGTCAGCTTCTAAGACGCTCTCTGTCTCTACCTCTACACGTCACCATTATTCCCCTAACTCCTCGCCTCTCTTTCCCCTAGCATCATACCATGCCGCGGTCTCCGTACGGTCACCAACTCACAGTATTGCGAAATGGGGAGTGACAGAGAAGAGGGCGAGAAGGCGAATGGGTGGTGAGAGAGAAGAGGTCGGGAAGGCGAGCGGGTGGTGAGGTGTGCGATTACTGAAGGGCAACGGATGTGGTAGTCAGATGACAGATGAAGCGGAAGAGATGGCTGTTTCCAAGCCTGTCAGGTTGCAACCCTGAGACTGAACTTCGACTAGTTCTCTCTACAGGCTGGCTATACTTCCATCAACCATTACAGACACCAGACGTCAAGGTCCTGCTTCAGAACACCATGGATTACTACAAAGAGCATTCTCAGATACAGCCGCAGTTCAGGCTGGTTGGTATCCCCCTTCTCCGTTGCTTTCGCAGACGATTTCTCATTGCCAACGACACTTTTGCTGCAGTCTACGCCGTAGGCATCACATCCTTCAGGATCCGTCTATTGTTTCTGCATCATGATGGGAACACAACCGCTTCTTCCAACACCTGCCAGGCTTCCTTAGTTCCCCCATAATCCAAGGGTCGTAGTTGGAGCTCCATTACCCTGTGTTGGGGTGCATCATAGAGCATCTTGAGATCTTGACGACGGGAGACTCACATAAGAGACATGATTCAGCCACTGTACTGTCTACCTGGCTACACTGGTAGCTTTCCTCCACTTACCGTATTCCCTCTATCTGTTTGTCGCCACGCGTATGTACCTCACGTCATGTAACAAATGCAGACTAAACTAGACCACCGACGAGACGCCAACTTGGGTGCGTTAGTTGGACTAAACTAGATCACCGACGAGGTACCGCTTTGGTGCGTTGGTGGCACTGAGCCACAGCGTGATTAGTTGCGCGAGTGGCTTAGTATGAAGTGCATTAGTAATCGGACCAGTGCATTAGTGAAACTTGGAAAGATTCCCGTGAGTCAGCGTTTCACAAGAGAGATTCAAATGAAGAAGATGAAGTGCTTTGCTCCCTGGACTGTGGGTAGAGTGCTGCAGCTCTTGGTACAGTGGCAGTTGCCCGTGATTCTCCACGAGCTTCCAAGTATTAGTCATTGTTTAGTTGGTGCCAGTTGAAACGGCTACTCAGCTCCACTAGAGGGGGGGAATGGGGATCGGGGGGTAGAGACATTGATACAGTTCCGACGGTCAGATACAGGGTAGCAGTTAGGCGTGTCATGGAATTCACCCTTCTATGAACCTGTCCATTTACACAGGATCCGAAGATGTAGAAGAGGTACATGTCTACTTGGTGTCTTGGTTACTAACAGAACCCCAAGACTCACCATCACAAGGTGTAAAACAGCCGATACTGATGTCCAAACTTCCATAATAGCCTGATACGTGTTCAACTCCTTGTTCAGTGGCTGCTTGTACACCAAGTTCTCCTCGACGATCAATTTGCTCAAGAACACAGGTGGACATAACAGGAGGACATAGCAGTTGGTAAAGCTCATACTGGGTATTTCTCGTACCGTGATCAGCTGTTATCATGAAACACTTTGCGAATTACCCTGTCTACAACTACCCTTGATTCACCCTATCTTCTTACCCTGTCTATCTCCTCACCTGTCTTATTCACTATCCACCTTACCCTGTCCATCTTCTTACCCTGTTCAATATTGTACGTGTACAAATCACTCTACACCAGATCTATAAATAACAGACCAATGTTCGAGCTCTGGTGTATCTCTAACGCTCACCAGTGAAACCCAGGCTAACTCCAGAGTTAAGACTACGGGTTATAGGTCTGTAACACTAACGCTACAGTGAATTTCACAGAAGAAAAGGAGGCCGTGCAGTTGTGGTTTGTGGCGGTTTACGGGATGCTATAGTGATATATTGGTCTTTCTTGCATTTGTCTGATTTTTCTGCATTTTACAGATAAAATGGCCTATTAATTCGAGAAAAATCAGCAAAATCATTAACACCCAAAACCAGCTCTACAACTCCCACCAAAGACTCAGAATGACTAGCTGTGACTGCTATCAACATACCAGAGCACTCCATTGTGTTCAGCATTTCTCTTCTTATTTTCCTCCATTTTTCCTCTTTTTTCAATATTCTCCTTTCCATCTTTTCACTCAACTCTCACCAGCCTTGCATGTCTCAGGCAATAGCAGAGCATGGAATAGACGGCAAAGAGCGAAAACGAGGCACATGAAAATCACCAAAATTTGCCCAAAAAAAATCACCCCATTTATAACTCGCTCACGGAAATAACCGGCTTAGTCAGCACAGAATGGTATATCTTAAATAAAAAAATAATTAAAATAAAAAAATTATAAATTATATTCAAAAACTGCACACCTTCAAACCTGGCCAACGACTTTGAAGCAACCTCTGAGTGCTGCAGAAAGCCTTCCATGCAGATCAGGCGAAAAGCGCGCGTGAAAAGCGTCTCGGAGACTAAAATTGGAGAGACTTCATTGGCTGAGAGGAAAGAGAGAGATAGGATATTATTCAAGAAGCAGGTGGTGGATAATATTGAAATTGTGAGCAAATCTTACGTCAAATTGATCCGATTAATTGATGGACGATTCATTGGTTTTTATCCAGCAAGTCAATTTACGTTGATTTCTTCTGATTTTATCACAAAATCATTCGCATCTCTTCTCAACTTTTTCAGCTTCGCCTCAACTCGGCTGGTTTCGCATATGCAACGCGTGCATGATATGTGCATCTCCTATGCAAATGTGCAACACGCTTCCGTGCATTCTTCACGTGTCTATTAAGGTTACGCGTGATAAGGTTAGGTTTTGGGAGAATGTGGAGCTGAGCACATGTCACGCCATCGGCTGAGTCACGGGTCACGTGATGCGTGATTAGTAAGCAGTCACGTGAGCGAGATGCGCGCAAAAGCTACCGTCAAAAAACACGTTCCCGTGGTCGGCTGAAATTTTCCAAAATTTCGTCACCTCGGAGTCCGCAACAAGTTAAGGTCCGTCCAAACCTTAATACGCTTTACGTTCCGCATAAAGTTCCGTTCTTTGTGCATATCACACGCGCGTCGCTGTTTCAGATGGCTGCATCGTGTAACTTTCGTCCAGCTGCATGATGGACAGCCACAGAGAAATTCGCCGGGAAAAGAGAAGTTAATGAGAGGTGGGAAAATGGGGGAAAATGGGAAAATGGGAGAAAATGGGGAATATTGGAAAATGGGAGAAAATTGGAAAAATAGATAAACGAATAAAATAAAATAAAATAAAATAAAATAAAATAAAATAAAATAAAATAAACGGAAAATATGGAATAAACGGAAAATGAGCAAATATGGAAAAAATGTCAGAAACGAATTGGAGGAGAAGATAAATGGAGCCAATACAGATGGACTGATTTTGCAGCATTTCTGTGAGATTTTTGGTGGTATTTGATGTTCTTGGATGAGGTTGGTGGTGGGAAAAAAAAAAAAAAAAAAAAAAAAAAAAAAAACGAATAATTCGTATTATTCCAATTTCCCAATGTTTAGATTGCTACTTCCTCATGACCCCATGATGACTAATGCGACTACGCCGATCTCTCACATGACGCTAATTAATGACGATCGAGGAATGCGGGTAAAAATAGCTACACAGAACCGACAAAAAAACAGGCTATGTTTCACAACATGGCTGAGTAAGAGGCTGAGTAAAAGTAGGGAAAGGATGGGTGCATAGATTTACGGGAAATGATGCTGGAGGTATGCCAGTAGTACCATTCGATTTGTCTCGTTTAGGGCTTTAATTTGGTACCCATATCGCCCTATTTCGTCTTCTGTATCTCTCACAAACCTCTTCTCTGTGTTTCATCCGCATGAATAAAGTTGAGACCCCCACACAGCCCCCCCACGGAAATAGTGGGCGGTTTTCTGACAGGTTATGAGTAATTAGGAGGGAAGTGGAGGTTATGAGGTGGTCACGTGACCAATTATGAGCTGATTCCAAGTTTCAGCTTGTCTGTATCTTCATTTTAGCGTTTTCTAGGAGGGGTCTCTTTTCTCCTACTGTGGAGTTAGAGATACTGATATAGGATTACGATGAGATGAGGTAGAGAGGTGTGGCTTGTTGTAGCTTATAGAGACGAGTCCGAATTAGTGGTAGGCTGCTTTTTAGGACTCAATCTTTTGGAATGCAGTTTATTCCCATTATCTCGAGATCCAGACGTCTGATGACTTTTTCGAGACAATCTGTGAACTCATGAGATTCCCAGCTCTCTGTTGATACTACACATGGTCATATTTCATAGGCTACTCATCTTTGTTGATGGAATCTCCTATGTCTACCTCCTCTCTCACATTAAGCTCAATCTTACTCAGCACAAGACATACTCTTTAAAATGCCCAGTTTGAAGCTAAAGTAGTAACCGTTGCTACTGTGGACTTGTCCCGCCACCTTCAATCACCTGCCAAAGTCCCACCCTTCCATCTCTAAAACTCCACTTTCTGTGTGACTCAGAGTTCTTACCTAATTATAACTATATTACTAGCTCTATACTCACTAGTCTGAACAAACCCCACACCTCTCATACTCGCTCAAAAAACTTCCAATCGCTAAGATTTTCTGGCAGCAGCCCAATAGCGTTATCAGAAACATTTCTACAATCCTCCCATCTCGATATCTCCAAAACTCCGCTTTTTGTGACTTTTCTGTTCTCAACTATCTCTAACTATAATACTCGTCATATACTTACTAGTACCGGTATCAACAAACACAACACCACTCATACTTGCTCAGAATGCTCAGAAATGCTTAGATTTTTTGACAGAGTGTACAGACGACCAACGATTACTATTCTAAAGTATCCCCATCTTGATACCTTCAAAACTCCACATTTTGTGACTTTTCTGTTCCCAGAACTTACCCTACACTGTCACTCTGTTTCACAACCCCTCAACTGTCCTGTCTCAGGACCCCGGTCTGTCTCACCTTTTAGCTATCAAGGAGATTTCAGGGGTGACGGGTGAAATATTATTGCAGGGGTGGAAATTATCGAAATTATCAAAATTATTCAGACGGTTTTGGATGCCCCAAAGTGACACACACAGACACAAAACCAGATGGTTACACAAACGGAATAAGGTAAGCAAAAATAAGATTACGTGAGATTACGTAAGATTACGTAAGATTGGGAAGTAGAAATTACACTGAATAAGGACACTGAAATGAGAACGTCACAACAGAACGCAGAACAGAACACAGAACAGAACACAGAATATGACAACAGTAGGAAAATCAAAAAAAAAAAAAAAAAAAAAAAAAAAAAAAAAAAAAAAAA